>CM053549.1:52589600-52746976 GCA_028646465.1 Rhinoceros unicornis | reverse complement strand
CCCCCACCCTGGACCCCACAGTACCCCCACCCTGGGCCCCACATTCCCCCCAGCCCGGGACCCCACAGTCCCCCACCCTGGGCCCCACAGTCCCCTGCCCGGGACCACACAGTCCCCCCTGCCCAGGACCACACAGTCCCCCACCCTGGGCCCCACAGTCCCCTGCCTGGGACTCCCCCTGGGTCGAGTCCCACACAGCTCCATCGCTGGGCTGTGTCAACCAGGTTTAGCTTCTAAGCTGACTCAGCGAATCTGTGGGGGGCTTGGCAGCACCTGAGTGTGAAGTGACACATCTGGGCTGGCTGTACAGTTGGCGGCCACCAGCCACCTGGCCTGAAGAGCACCTGAAGCCCGCCCTCTTCGGAGAGACATGCTACTGGGGTGGAACGCACCCCAGAGGAGACGCAGCACGAAGAGCCCGCAAAACATCCCAGCAGAACTTTACATTTTGCTTATGTGCTGAAATGATCATATTTTGGGTACATTGGGTTAAATAACGTATATTATCAAAATTAATATCATTTGTCTCTTTTTGGTGTTTTTAATGTGGCTACTAGAAAATCTACGTTTACATATGTGGCTTACGGTGCTTTCTCTTGGACAACGCTCGCCCAGAGACGACCCCCTGGGCAACGAACCCTCCACCTTCGGTTTACGGATCAAGGGCTTCAGCGGAAGGAGGCATGAAAGGTTCTGTGGTCCCGCCTGGAGAGGCTCCTGGTACCAGTCAGTAAAGTGTAAACACTACATAATCTTAGGTAAGAAGTTGCACGTTGAGGTAACTCGGCCCACGAGGTGGGTGGACACACAGCGCCCAGGCCCGTCCAGGCACAGCTTGAGAAGCAGTGTCCACGGTGCAGGGGAACACAGCGAGGCCTTACTGAGCAGGTCCGAGGAGCAGGCCCCCGGGAGCGGACTCCATGGCCGAGCGGCTGCTGGAGAGGCGGAGTGTCTGCCTGCGTCCCCGAGCTCTGCCTGAGTTGCGCAGGGGGGCGGGGGCGGCCACTGGGGAGTCCTCCCTGATGCTCTGGGAAGAGATGGGTTAGAGATGCTGGCAGCTCCCAGCCCCCAGGGCTGCTTTGTGGGGTGTCCTGTTGGATTGTTGTGGGTTAGTGGGGAGGCCGGCAGGTCACAGACAAAGCGCTTGCCTCTCCCGCTCGTGGGCTCGAGGTTGCAGGTTCACGCATGTGTTATTCTTCTGTCCTAAGGACACGTGGCCTGTGGTCATCAGAAGGGCAGTAAGTCCTGTGGCTCAGCCTGCTGTCGCCCTGATCTCAGTCTTCCTACAGGCTCCCCCTCTGCAGCTGCGGGCTGCCCTGCTCATCTCAAGGGCCTCCGGCTGTTCCCCGCCCACACTGCAGCAGGGGCCTGTGGGCCCAGGTCAGTGGGAGCGCTTCACATTCTACGGGGCGTGGGGTGGTGGGAGGGCGCCACCCCTGAAGCAGTTGGAACCCCCTGGCCTGGCCTGGCCCAGCCAGCAGGGTCCACTGCCCACTGCCCAGGAGCACCAGAGGTCCCGCGCCACTCTGGTGCCCACCACCACTGAGACCCACCTCCCTGGGACCTGCCCCAGACACTTAATTTTTAAAAAATTAGGAAGTTTGTTGAGGTGTAAGTGTGTACAGTAAAATGCACTTACTTAAGCATACAATTTGATAAGTTTTGACAGATGTATGTACCTGTGAAGTCGTCACCACAATCAAGATAAGGAGTAGACCTAGCACCGCAGAAGTCTCCTCAGGCCCTCTGCTCCCACTTTTGGGCTACTCCAAATAAAACAACTATGGACACTTGTGAACAGTGTCTGGGGGGACACGTGTGGTATTCTCTCTTGGGTAAGTACCAGGTGTGGACAGCTGGGTCATGTGTGTGTAACTTTATAGGACACCACCAAACAGTTCCAAAGCAGTCGTACCCTTTTACGTTGTCGAGAATTTCAGCAACATCGATACGTCGACGCTCCAGTTGGCTCAGCCGTTCACCCACTGAGGATGTTTTGTTGTTCCGGTTTGGGAACAACTATTATGACTAAAGCTGCTGTAACCATTTTTGCACAGGTTTTTGTGTGAACAGAAGTTTGCAGTTCTCTGGAATGAATGTCCTAGGGTGTAATTACTGGGCCACATGGTAAACGCATGTTGAGTTTTGTAAGAAACTACCAACCCTTTTCCAGAGTGGCTGCACCGTTTCACATGCACCAGCAGTGTGAGCGACCCAGTTTTTCCACATCCTCACCAGCATTTGCTGGTGTCAACATTTTTTATTTTAGCCATTCTGATGGGTATGTAGTGATATTTTGTTGTGGTTTTAATTTGCATTTCCCTAATGGCTAACGATGTTGAATGTATTTTCATGTACTTATTTGCCATCTGTAGATCCTCTTTGGTGAAGTGTCTTCAAGTCTGTTACCCATTTTTAAATTGTGTTGTTTTCTTACTGTTGAATGTTGAGTTCTTCATGTACTCTGAATACAACTCCCTTATAAGACGTAGGATTGCAAATATTTTCCCCCATCTGTAGTTTATCTGTTCATTCTCATTAAGTCTCTTTCACAGTGTAGAAGTTTTTAGTTTCAATTAAGTCCAATTTATCGATTTTCTCTTTTATGGATTGTGCTTTTTGTTTCATGTCTAGAAACTCTTTGCCTAACTCCAGGCCGTGAAGATTTTCTCCTGTGTTCATTTCTTCCTAAAGTTTCCTAGGTTTATTCTTTATAGTCAGATCTTTGATCCATTTTCAGTAAATTTTTGCATCAAGTTGTTTTATGCCCTGGTCTTAATTTATAAAGGTGGCTGAGTGACAACACGAAGAGGCCAGTGCCACTGAGAGAAGATTTTTATTATGTTTCCCAGGAGGAAAGGGGGCAGCCCACCATGCAGGCCCACGTGGGGAGCCGGGGTTTGGTCAGGAGGCAGACAGCAGCGAGGGGAAAGTGCACTGCTGGGTTTGCATATGAAAGACGTGCTTCCTCTAAGAACTGGCTAGCCCTGGGAGGGGCAGTCTCTCCTCCACCAGCAAGAATTGTAAGGTATCAAAACATCATAAGATATAGAAAATTGGAAAACATGATTAATACAAAAGTGTGAGGTTTAGGACAAGTTTTTTTGGTGGGGGAAGGTTGGTTGCCTCTGTATGTTTAGTTGTTTCAACACCATTTAATTAAAAGACTATCCTTTCTCCATTGAATCGCCTTTGTACTTTTTTCAAAATTTAATTGGCCATATTTTCACATGTCTGTTTCTGGACTCTATTCTCTGTGCATCTCTGCCAATACCACACTGTCTTGATCACTGTAGCTATATAGTAAGTCTTAAAATCAAATGCTATTCTTCACTTTAAGAGTTGTTTTAGCTATTTTAATTCCTTTATCTTTCCACATAAATTTTAAAATAACCTTCTATTTATTTATTTTAAAAAAAGTGTTGCAGAGTTGTTTTTCTTTTTTGGAAATTGCGTTAAATCTATGGGTTCATGTAGGGAGAATTGACATCTTTACCGTGCTGAGTCTTCTGGTCCATGAACATGGTCTGTCTCTCCACTTATTTAGTTCTTTGATTTGTTTCATCAGCATTTTGTTGTTTTCAGCATACAGATCCTGTACGTGTTTTGTTAGATTTGTATATATACACATATAATTTTTGAGCTATTGTGAATGGTACTGTTTTTTAAAATTTGTTTTCCAATTGTTCATAACTAGTATATAAAAATATGATGATTTTTGTTTATTGACCTCATATCTTGTGACCTTGTTAAACTCATTTTTTAGTTCTAGTAGCCTTTTTTTAGATTTTTATCCAGTTTTCGACATAGATGGTCATATTGTCTGCTATTAAAGATATTTTAATTTCTTTATTTCCAATCTAGTTATCTTTTGTTTTCCTTATTTCTTGGCTCAAGCCTCCAATACTGTGGTGACAGAAGTGGAGAGAGTAGACGTTCTCACCCTACTCCAGGTCCTAGGGGAAAGCATCCAATCTTTACCATTGGACGTCTAAGAAAGGGTCAAAAGGAAATGCTAGAAATGAGAGACACTGACAGAAATGAGGCTAACTGTAGGTTTTTTGTAGATGTCCTTTACTGGGATGAGGAAGTTCTCTTCTATTTTTAGTTTGCTGAGCGTTTTTATCAAGAATAGATGTTAAACTTTGTCAAATGCTTTTTGTTCAATAGTCAATATCATTTTTGAAAGCCTGTTAATATAGTGCATTTTGTTAATTGTTTTTCAAATATTGAACCAGCATTGCATTCTCCAAAAAAAATCCCACTTGGTCACGGTGTATTTTTTGTTAATATTTCGAGGTTCCATTTGCTAATATTTTGTTGAGAATTTTTGTCTTTGTTAATAATGGACTGTACTTGTTCTTTTTCTTCTGATGTCATGACTTGGTGATGTTGGCCAAATGTAATAATGTGTGAAGTGTTCGCTGCTCTTCTGTTTTCTGTAAGAGCTTGGATAAAATTGATCCAAATTTTTCTCTGGATGTTCAGTAGAATTCACCAATGAAACCATCTGTGTCTGGAGATTTATTTTGTGGAAAGTTTTTAATTACAGATTCAATTTCTTTAATAGTTATAGTGCTGTTCAGATTTTTTTCTTCTCAGGTGAGTTTTGGTGGATTATAGCTTTCGAGGAATTGATCCGTTTTGCTAGGCGCTTGACTTTATATGCACAGGGCTGTTCACAGCATCCCCTCATCGTCCTCCAATGCCTGTGATGCCCCTTCTGTCCAGATAGGCAGTGCGTCTTCTCCCTTCTGTCTTTGTCAGTCCTGATCAGCGTTCATTAATTTTATTGCTCTTTTAAAAGCAATTTTCGTGTTGTTAATTTTTTCTGTCGTTCTTTCCTTTCGATGGCACTGATTTCTGCACTTTTCTCCATTATTTCTCTCCCTGCTTACTTGTGTTTATTTCCTTCTTTCCCCCTTGTTTCTTGAGGAGGAAGTTTAGATTACTTATATTCCTGTCGTAGCATAGCATAAGGATTTAATGCCATAAATTTCCTTCTAAGCACTGTTTTAGTTGCATCCGACAAATTTTGATATGTTGTGTTTTCATTTTCATTGAAAACATTTAAAATTTTTCTTTGAGATTTCCTTTTGACCCATGGATTATTTAGTAAAATGTTGTTTAATTTCTAGGTGTTTGAAGATTCTCCCGTTACTGATTTCCAGTCGAGTTCCATTATGACCAGAGAACACAGTCTGTATGATGAACTTATTTTATGTTTGTTAAAGTCTGTTTCATGGCCGGAGGTATGGTCTGTCCTGGTGAATGCTGGATGCGCACATGGAAAGAACGTGCATTCTGCTGTCGAGGGGAGCGTTATGTCAATGTCGATTAGCTCCGGTCGGTTGAGGCTGTTCAGTTTTCTGTATCTTTGCTAATTTTCTTTTTACTACTTCTCTCAGTTTTTGGAGAAGTATTGAAGCCTCAACTGTAATTGTGGATTTGTCTATTCCTCCTTTCAGATCCATCGATTTCTGCCTCATGTATCCTGAGTCTCTCTCGTTAGGTTCATATATCTTTAGGATTGTCATGTCTTCTTGGTGAATTAACTTTTCTTTTTCTTTAATCATTGTGTATTGTCTGCCTTTATCCCTGGTGATTTTCTTTGATCTGAAATCTATTTGGTATCATCATAATCGCTTCAGCTTTTATGTGATTAGTATTCGTATTGTATATCTTCTAACTTCCTTTGTTCTTAACCTACCAAATCACTATATGTCAAGTAGGTTTTTTTGAAGACAGCCCAGAGGGGGGTCACTTTTAAAATCCATTGTGAATGTCTGTTATTAACTGTGTGTTTAGACTGTTTACACTTACCCTCACTGTTTGCTGGGATTTAGGCGGGCCGTTTTACTATGTGCTTTTGTTTTTCCCTTTCTCTCTCATTCCTCTGCCTCCCATTTCCTACCCCCTTTTGAGTTCCTTGATCATTCTGTGGTACCCCACTTCAGTTTATTTTCGCCATGTGGACTCGGGTGTTAGAATTCTCCGTGTTAATCGTTGTTCTTCTAGATCAGCTGAGCCTTACGCCACAGACCTGTCGGGGTGGGTGGGTCCTCTCCGGCCGCGGCGTGGCAGTTGCCAAGCTCGCTTTGCTCTTGGTTGGCTGCACTGTGTCTGTACCTCAGAGCCTGTGACATGCGTCCTGTGTTGTCCGTCTCCTCTCGATGCCTTGGTCCTAGCTCTTCTAGCTCACCCAGGCGCACCCTCAGAACCCGGCTGAAGCTCCCCGGTTGCTCTGTGGCTGTCAGAAGTTGGCTCTTCAGTGATTTCTTTGCGAAGGGCTCACGGGAGGACACTCCCTGCGTGTTTCCACACGGACGACTCTTGTGCCTTTGTTCTCGCGGGATGCCTGGCTGCATACGCACTCGTGGCTCACATTTTCTTCCCTGGAGTATCTTTAAAACGTTGCTGCATTGTTTTCTAGCAGAGTTGCTGTTGAGACGTTTGAGGCCAATCTTACTCTTTCCTTTGTAAATAAATTTGGAATTTTTTTTTGGCTTCAATGTCCAAAGTGACTTTTCCCTTATCTTCAGAGCCTGAGGGTGTATTAGGGTCTGTCTGGGTGCCAACTGTTCAGGCTGGGTTTCCAGGGCTCCGTGCGTCTTTTCAGTCCTCTGTGTGTCCGTGAAGTGCTCCTGAGCTGTGGTTCTACGTTCTTGTGCTATTGTGCTGCTCTTCTGTTCTTGTCTGAAGATCCCAAACACACACACACGCACACACCAGCACATACAACACACACATACACACCGGACTGCAGTGTAAGCCCAGGAAACTCATTACAATAAAAAAATGAATTAAATAATATTCTAACAGGCAACAGAAACATATCAGAAATATATGACTGAAAAACAGATGAAAATTGTATCCTAATATTTCAAAATGAGTTAAAAGAAGTTAAAGCGATAATCAAGCTTTGAAACAAGAGTATAAGTCAAACGGAGCAGCTGGAAGCAATACAGTTAAACGTGAAACAGCTGACAGAAATCAGGAAACACTGAGAAATAAAGAAAAGCATCTTCAGAAATAAGGACAAAAAATCTAACAATGTGAGTGTGTGCTTGTCTGTCTGTTTGTGTGCACGTGTGTGTCTATGTGTGTCTGAGTGTGCAGTGTGGTCCCTCCTGTGCACATAGAGGGATTCTCATGGGTTTTGACCAGGCGGTCCTGGGCGGTGGTGGGGAAGGCTGTGTCTTCTCTGGGTTGTCACAGAAGGACACAGACAGGTCCTCCCCGGGGATCCCGGCCCTGCTCTCTGCGCTGAGTCTTCGGGAGGATGCAACAGGCTTGTCTGCACATGAGCGCTGCTCTGGCTCAGCCGGGTGGTGCTGTCCTCACTCCATCCCCCGCCCTCAAGGCCCCTCTGAGCTGTGCCTTCCTCTGCCCCAGCCCCATGCCCTGCTCTGCTCAGTCTGGTTTCTGGTACCCACTGCCTGGGTGAGGGTCTGTCAGTCCTCTGGGGGGTGGTTTGCTGTACGTTTCTGCAGCCCTCGGGGACTATACCCACATCATCTCCTCCTGCACACAGGGTCTGCGTTCCCAGGCAACTCTCCGGGTTTCATAGATGCCCCCGCATCTGTTCACGCAGGTCCAATCTGGCGCTCTTTCCTTTCAGGGTGAGCGTTGTGGTGATTTGGGGTGCACAGCCCAAGCCTATCCTGGGACCCTTTGGCTCTCCACGCCCCTGGGATGTGCTGACCCCTCACTGGCCGTGGTGTGCTGGGGGCAGTGTGGCCAGTCCTGGACGAGGTTGTCCATGGGTTTTGGTGTCTCGCCATGATTGTCTTGTTTGGTTTTCAGGAAGCATTTGGGGAGGTGGGAAGAGCCCGCTGTTTACTCCCCCCATCCCTGCTCTCTCTCGGTCCCTGACCTCTTCTCCACCCCCAGGCTGACTTCTTGGGGCTCAGCCTTAAGGCCCTGGCTTTGGCTACACCCAGTGCTGACAACTTTCAAATCTCTGACCTCCCTAGGCACATGCTTTTGATGGTTCGTGGGGCAGAGGTGATAGGGCCTTCCTCCCAGGCAGGACACTGCATGCTCTCCATGCGATTAGGAACCCAGAATGTGGGCAACAATGAGAGAGAGAAGACCTTTCGGAAGGAATCAGAATGGGGTGCAAATGAGAAGTCTGTGCTCGTAGATTTGTAATGACTGAAATGCTGCACGAAGGGACAAAACTCCTCAGGTGAGAACACTGAAAGGGGGGTCTGTGAGCCGAGAGATGGGGCTGGGGGGGGCCGTGGGGCCATGGGGGCCGTGGGGGCCGTGAGGGCCATGGGGACTGTGGGGCCATGGGTGCTGTGGGGGCCGTGAGGCCGTGGGGGCCTGGGGGGCTGTGGGTCCATGGTGGCCGTGGGGGCAATGGGGACTCTGGGGGCCCAGGGGACCATGGGGCCATGGGGCCGGTGGGGGCCATGGGGCTATGGGGGGCCATGGGGGCCGTGGGGGTCCATGGGGGCTGTGGGGCCATGGAGGCCTTGGGGCTATGGGGGTCTGTGGGGGCCATGGGGCCGTGGGGGCCGTGGGGGCAGGGGAGGTTTGGCCCAGTGATCTGGGTGCTGTGTGGCTGTGCTCAATGGCCACCTTATTGCTGCTTTAGAACCACGTGGGGGGATCTTAGACCTTCCAGCCTCCAGAAGCATGAGAAGTGTCTATTGTTGAAGCCACCAGCCTGGAGTATTTTGTTACTGGGCCAGAGCTGACTAATCCGTCCACAAAAGACACGAACGGTTTGACGTGCTGTCCTCTCAGGGGTCCCTGGTGCATCCTACTGTCCACAGCTGGAAGCAGCCCGTCCGGGCCCGGGAAGGCCCAGGTATGATGAAGGTGTGAGCCGCCAGCCTCCAGGATCAGCACTGGACTGCAGTGTAGGCCTTAGGGGAGGAGGCACAAAGAGGTTTGCTGCATGCCAAGGCAGACCCTCGGCTCAGAGCTGAACCCACGCAGACACCGTCTGTTCTCCAGACCCCTCACCTGCCTACGGCCCGCCCTGCGCCGCTGCAGCTCAGAGGGAAACTTGAGCCACCAGGTCAGCGCTGACCACAGCAGCCGAGAAATGCACATCTGTCGGGATTTCCTCCCTTTTGTACGAATCCTGGGAGACATGTCCCAGCCCACACGCCTCCCACTCGGGGAGTGACCTCTGGCAGCCACAGCAGCGCCCACAGCTCGGGGCTCTCCCAGCACCTGGCACCACGGCCACGTGGCTCCGAGCCTGGTCGCCCAGGTGCTGCGCTTACCTGCCCATGGGGTTCAGCAGGTGTGCGGCCCTCTCGTCCATGCATCAGAGGGATGAACATGGTGGCAGCGGTGCCCGACCCCCAGATGCAAGGCGGCACAAACAGGCGGGCTATCGGGGGGACCATGAGGGCTGATCCTCCAGATAGGTCTGGCCAGACCCACAGCTGGTCACCTCACGCTTCAGGGCCATCAGGAGAGCGTGGGCTGGCTGGTGGCAGAGCCCAGAAGGGCCGAGACACTCCCAGGGCTCTTATTCGTCCACGGGCCCCACTCCTGCACACCAGGTCAGTGACGGGGCTGGGTGTTCGGAGAGACCAGAAATTCTGTCCCCTTGTGCCTCTGCCAGGAGTGGGACTGCGTCAACTGAGCGTGGACCCCGGTCCCCGGCAGCTCAATTGATCTCCGATGTGGGTGGAACTCTCCCCGGAGCCCCGGAGGGTGGGCAGTGTTGTCTCTGCTGTTCTCCTCCAGTGGTCGGGCCTGTGCTGGACCCTCACCCATTTGTTGGATGGGCAGTGAGTGCTGGCAGGGGCTGGGGGCAGAAGGACGTGTCCTGAGTCGTGGCCTGTCCAGTCCCCACGCACGCTCAGCCTCTGCCACTCTCTGCAGAAAGGAGGGGAGGGAAGCAGGGCAGGGAGTGTGTGTGGCCTCCGTGTCACATGGATGGGGACGTTTCTCAGGGCTGGAGCAGCCCCCCTCTCTGCTCACCCCTAACAGAGCAGGATCCTGTGGGGAGACCACGCAGGGCGTTTGCACAGAGTGGCCAAGTGGGGTGGCTGTGGGCAGGCGTCTCCTTGGATGGGGGCAGGCAGGGGTGCTGCACCCAGGTCTGCTGCAGAGAGAGCCTTGGGGCCCCCAGCTCGTCTTCCTGTCACTGAGAAGGTTACTATGGGCCTGACTGGGGGGCTAAAATGGGGCCCCCGATGCTGTGCCTCGCAGTGTGCGTCTGGAGCCAGCGCAGAAGCAAACTTGCCAGTTGGCCCAAGGCCGGGGCGGGTCCCCAGGGCTTGTGTTTTCTCATCCACCGCGGGTCATCCCTCCAACACGACCTGCTGGGATCCAGGACTGTAGCCCCCGAGCTCAGAGCACCAGCCCTGGCGCCCCTTCCCCCCCAGGGTCCCCTCAGGGCCCTGCCCCTGCTCTCCCTCGGCCTTGAGTCAGGGCCCGGGCAGCGTGAAGTCCCCACAGAGATGTGGACGGAGTGGAGTGGGGACGTGGGGTCACTCAAGACCCCTCACCAGGGCCCAGCGGCTTCAGCAGATGCAAGGGGGCGGGCCTCAGAGAGCGTGGATGGGGGTCCTGCTGCGGGATCTCCGGCTGCTGCAACAGCCATGACACCGGCGGATAGCCCAATGACGCCCGGTTGGACATTTAGATGCCTGTGGACATGGCTGCAGCTCCCAGCACCACATCATTTTCCTACTAATTCAGTTTTATTGCATTTTGCAAAAGTATTAGGAGGTGCAGAGGGGCAGCCCGGCCAGCTGAGGGCCGAGAAGGTTCTGGAGACCTGGCGGGTTGGCTTGGACTCAGGGGTGGCACGAGCGCCTGGCAGCACCATGGGGTCGGGTCACGTTTGTGCCCAGCTGGAGGGCCAGCGGCTGAGGTGCCCTGGCTGTTACCTGAGTTTTGGGCCAGCGATTAGGGAGGGGATTTCTCTAAACCACTCCTGCTATGTCCCAACCCCGGGCTGCACGGGCCAGTGGGTCCTGCTCCACCTCCCCCGTGAGGACAGCAGCTGGACCCAGTTGGACCCGCTGCACCCCCACTATGGCCTGGGCACCCCACTCAGGACACACAGCTCCCGCCAGGGTGCGGGGAGGGTGGTTAGCCAGGCCCATCTCGGAAGGTGGAGCGAGTAGAAGACGCCCCAACCAGAAGGGGCAGGTGAGCAGAGGGTGCGGGGGCGTTATTCGTGCAGAGCTGGCCTTTCCTTAGTGCGGTCATTAAATGAGCACTGCTCCATCTCCCTCCGTGTCCTGCAGGTGGGAACTCGGGGTCCACACACGGCACCGTGCACACTTCTGTCCTTCACTTGTGCTCGGATGGGTGACCACATCTTCAGATGTGAACGCTCTCAGGTACAGAGACCGTGCAGCAGACGGCCCGTCTGAAGTGAGGGGCGGGCAGCGGTGCCTCGGGTCACCAGCAACGAGGAAGACATGACATCCAGGTTGGCTATTCCCTGGCTGCAGCCAGGTGATCCCGTCATCCAGGGCCCCTGGGCTGGACAGCCGCCCACGTGGTCACTGTGGGGCAGGCCTGGGGTCCATATAACCCCCACGTCCAAACAGCTAACACCCACCTTCCCCCTCACAGACTCCCCCGCCAGCCTCCTTGCGGCATCCTTATTCCACGTGTGGCCACCTGGGCCTGGGCCAGAGGCAGAGTGGCCATTGGGGGCAGCTGCCCGGGTGGAAGGCTCAGTGATGTCCGCTCAGGGCTCCGGCCGTCTGCTGCCCTGGGCGGCCACAAGACTCAGCTGGGGATGGTCGGCACTCCACTGGGGCAAAGGAGCCTGGGAAGTGTGCTCTTCTGGAGTTGGGAGCCCGGACTCAGACGCTCTCCTCAGGCCAGCTGCAGCTGCTCTGAACGGTGGACGACTGAGGGCCGGCGGGGGAGTAATTGGCTGGCAGGCGCTTCCCTGACGTCAACTCCCTGGAAACTGGAGGGGCGGTGGCTACACCAGCTCTCTGCAACAATGAGGATCGATCCCAGACAGGCCTGAGGACCCTGGTGCCACCCACGGTGCTTCACAGGACGCTTGACCAGAGGCCAGGCCCCAGGACACACCTGCACTCCGTTGGGACACCTGCGTGGGGAACACCCACCCTGGGGCCCTCGGGTCATGCAGACACCCCCCCGCCCTGCCTGAGCAGGGTCAGTGCTGCCAGGAGCCAGGAGAGTGGTGGTCACAGCAGCCCACTGTCCACCATGGGGCTGGAGTGCCACCAAGTGCTGGGTACTGACGGCCACCCCAGGAGAGGCTGGCAAGGGCAGCGTCCAAGTCATGAGCCCTTGAGGCCACAGAGGTCTCCCTGGGAGGACGACGGGCCTGCGGCCTGAGGGCCTGGGCTGACGCTTGGCAAGTCTCTTCTTACCCTGGTGACCTCGGCAAGTCCTTCATCCCTGAGTGCCTCAGTTTCCCCATCTAGGAGCGTAGGGGCAGTTCCCACTGAGAGCACTGTGGTGGGGTTGAGTTACTTAGTGGGGGGAGGATGCTAAGCGTGCCTGGTTCCCCTGGGCCCACGTGGGCTGGGGGCTTTGCCAAGGGGCCCGAGATGTGCGACAGCCTTGGGAGGTCAGGACAGCAATCGTGGCCCGGTCACTGGGACCTAGCCCTGCCGAGTATAGCCCCTGAGTGCCCAGCTTTCTCAAGCCAGGGACTGGGTTTCACTGCATCCTCCCCCGGCCCCCAAAGCCCCTCATTTGACGGACAAAGACACTGAAAGCCAGGCAGGCGGGGCTGGGCCAGAACCCCTGTCTCCAGCCCTGACTCCACTCTCTCTGCTCGGCGGCTCTGTGGGTGCTGACTGGTGCCAGCCCCACTGGATGGGGACCTCCCTCCCCAGGGGCAGTGCCCTGTCCACACTGCTTCTGTCCTGGAGCACAGGTGCTCCAAAATCAGGGTGTCACAATGCAAGGCCACACTCCCTCCAAGGCTCTGGGGGAGGGTCCTTCCTGCCTCTTCCAGCTCCTGGGGGTCCAGGCGTCCATGGGCTGGTGGCCGCATCTCCCCAGCCTCGGCCTCTGTCGTCACGTGGCCTCCTCTGTGTGTCCGTTTGTCTCCTATGTGTGTCTCATAAGGACAGTTGTCATTGGATTTAGGGCCCCTGGGAAATCCAGGATGGTCTTATCTCCAGATCCTTAACTTAATCACATCCACAACACCCTTTTCCAAATGAGGTCCTACTCACATGTTCTGAGGTTCGGACATGGACACGTCTTTGGGGCCACCACCCAGCCCACTACAGACAGAGTGGCTTCCCTGTCCTCTCCCTGTGGCGACCATCAGAATTGCCCCTGGATGCTGCAGATGTCCCCGGCCCAGAACGGGGCACGGAGCGGGCTTTGAGTGACCTTTGCCCCAACCTTGGATGCCAGGATCCTCAGTGGAGTTGGGGGATTAACTCTGAGTTTTAGGTTGATTGAAGGCTTGTTAATCTCAAAGGTCCCACACCCCCTGTGCCCCCCCGTCACTTTGTCTTAACAGAAGCTGCTGCCTGAGCAGATGGCTTTCTACCCTCACAGGGCGTTGCTGACGCAGGCCAGCGGCTCTCAGTCACAGTGGGCACAGGGGCACAGGTCACAACGGGCACAGCGGGTGGTCACAGCAGTCACAGCGAGCACAGCGGGCGGTCACAGCGGGCACAGTGGGCGGTCACAGTGGGCACAGCGGGCACAGTGGGCAGGAGCATCCCGTGTGCCAGGATGGGGGTCGGGGGCTAGGCGTGGGAGTTGATCCCGGGACACACGTGGAGGGAGAGAGCCAGGCCACCCTCTGTCCCCCGCGGCAGCATCGCGGGTGAGCAGCACCGAGGATTGTGATTTCCAGAGAGGTTCCCCGAGTGCTGGGGACCACCCACGCTCACCCCAGAACCTGCCCACATGCCTGTGCCCCACCTAAGTGAGCCACTGAGAGCTCCTCCAAGTCATGGCAGGGACCTGAGCAAACCCCCAGAGCACTGCCAGGCCAAGGGTGGTGTGGGCTCCTCAGCCCCAAGTCCCCATCAGCCCCAAAGGTGCCTGAGATGAACAGATCGTTTAAGTCAGAAGGTGCTGACCTTGCAAACACACCTTCCAGACGAGGTCCTGGGCCACCCCGGACCACGCTGCTGTCCCGTGGACGGAGGAGCCGTGGGAAGAAGTGTGTTTCCACCCAGCCTCGTCCAGGCCCGGCCTGGGGCCTAGCCTCCCAGAAAGTGGCGGCTGGGACACTGACCATCACATCACGGGGCCCCTCCTGCGTCGTCTGCTGGGTTAGAAATGAGAAGCTAACTTGAACCCACATCCGGAGGAGACGCCGGATCCCCAACACTGCAGGGAAAGGCACACACACACACACACACACACACACACACACACACACACACACTCACACACTCACACTCTGTGCAGACTCATGCGCTCCCCCTAACACTGCAGGGACCACATTTACAGGAGCCCAGGTGCGGTGCAGTGTTTGCTGGGCTTTGGGGGTGGGGCGCAAGGACGCCAGTGACCTGGCCGGAGTGGGAGGGCAAAGCTGAGGCAGGATTCTTTCTGGGGGAAAGCCTCCAGTTCTCATTGATCTCAGGTGTGCGGCTGCCAGTGCCTTTCCTTTCTTCCTCTTGGTCTCCACCAGCTGAGAGGCCCAGGTGGAGCCCAATCTGAGCTCTCTGTCTGTGGGGCCGTCAGTCTCGCTCCTCCTGTCACTCTAAATGCCCCCCCACCCCCCGGAGCTGCTTTCTGGAGACTTCCTGAGGTTTTTGATAACCATGGTGTGGAGCTTTCCTGAGCAGTCACATAAAGTATGACTCCGGAGAGGGAAGGACAGGGTCCACTGAGTCCTCCACAGGTTGGACGTGCGTAATGTCCCAGGCCTTCCCTCAAGTCCCGAGTCACCGGTCCTATAGGTCCTATTGCAGACCCGCCCCTGGCCAAGTTGGGCAGCCCGTTCTGCCCTCAGGCTCAGACGAGAGCTTTTTCTGCCAACCAAGCAGAGGGGAGGACAAGCCCGCCTGTGTGTCCGGCAGTGACAACTCCTAGTCTAGGGGCGGCTGATGCCCAGGCCTCCCCAGAGCAGAGTGACGTGGGTGGGCTGGGGGCATTGCCCACAGGATGTTCACCCTTTTACCTGGGGAGTCCCCACACACGAGAGACCTTCACGGAGGGCATCTCGCTGCTGGTTGCACATGAAGACTGCCCGGTCAGAGTAAGAGGGACCGGGAGCTGGGAGAAGATAAGCTCAACGGGCTGGCACCTGAATGAAGTGCTGCCCTCATGAGAGGCTGACTAGATATCTCCCAGATTCCTTCTACCCCGTATGCTGTCACCAGATGACACCAAGTAGACTTGTGGGTGGACGTCCAGTGGGAGGATGCCCAGTCCCCCTTACGGCCCTGAGGGGTCGGCTCTTGGCCCCAGAGCTGTCCCCTGTGGCACACTGAGGCCACGTGCCAATTTGGAAGAGGCTATGTCCGGTCCTACACTCCATCAGCCCTGGCCAAGACCCATGACTGTCAGCGTGGACAGCGGCCAGGCGGCCTCATGGGCTTACAGCCTCCGGCAGCTGTGCCTCCTCAGCGTGCACGTCCCTGCTGGACTCAGCTGCTCAGAAGAGCCAGCACATCGCGGGAATGCAGCGCCTCAGACCTCTGGCACAGCGCCTCCCTCTGAAGTCCAGCCAGCCCGTGATAACAACCTCCACTGGCCCACCCTGGCTGGCCCTCTGCGCAGACCGCAGGTCAGCCCAGATCCTGGGAGGAGCCAGGATCGAACCACTCTCCCAGGGCCTGTGGGGACCTGGGGCCACTGCCCGGGGCTGTGCTGGGCGGCCGTCCACCCCTCCCTGCCCCGCCCTGGCACCGGTACCAGCCTCCCCTTGCCTGCTGATCTGCCAGGAGCCCCGAGAAGTACCACAGTTAAGCCCCTGGCCATTGGGGAAGTGCTCATTCACTAGCGAAACACACAGCACCTTCTGCAGCGGCAGTGTCCACCTGCTCTGCCCCTGCCTCCCTCCGGGCAGGCCTTCCCGCCTTGTCCCTCGTCTCGCACACTTTTACACGCGTGAACAACCAAAGCGAGCGAGGCCGCTCCCCACTAGGGCCCCGTCTGACCTGAGGTTCCGTCCACTCCCTGTCTGACCAGGGCACAGGGATGGTAGGAGGCAGCCCCTCGCCCTCTGTCCGGGGCTGACGGGGTGCCGCTGGGGGGCCCGAGTCCCTCTGCGGCTGGAGGGGCGTGCACCTGGCTTTTCTCCTGGTCACTTGGCCCGGATCTCCCTGCTTAATTATCTACGTAGTTTCTCAACCCCTTTCTCGGAACGACTAGTTGGACCAGACGATGTTTCTCTGTTTTGTTGTTACACAGACACAGCCTGTAACAATGTTAGAATGCAGGTCGGAAGACATAGCGCAGGAGGTGCTTCTGCTCAGCCTAGCGTTTCCCAGTAACAGCCCTGTGTGCTGCCACGTGGGCACTTCTCCCCCCGGCGAGGACAAGACCCCTGTGCGCACGAGAGCTCCCCTGGGGGCTGGGGGTGAGGCCCTCGGGGACGGCGTCTGCGCCACAACGGGGCTCTCGCAGTGCAGACCCCCACCTCGCCGGTTTCGGGGGCCCAGGCCTTCTGATCAGCTGGGCAGTACTGATGAAGGAAAATGTCGGCCTGGCTCTTGACCAAGAACAAACACTTTCCTGTGTTTCCTCATAATGAGATCTCACCTGTGCTGGTCGATACTGGCAGCCTGAGCATTCTCCACTTCTGTCTGTGAAGTCAGCACACCAATGGCATGACCTCCACTTCCTTTGAGAACCTCATGGAAACTGTGGACCTTCTTTGGTAAAATGCGCACATTTCCGTGCACATAAACTTTGACCTCACACTCCGGGCTTCGAGATCCCTGCGGGCTTCGAGATCCCTGCGGCCTTCGTGGTCCCAGGCGGTCGCGGGTCCGTGTCGGCTCTGAGATCTGCTTCTGCTGAGCAAGTCCTGCTGGTTCGTGAGTGCACGTGGGTGGTGGGTGTCGCGGTCCTTCAAGGTGGGTTTTGAGGTTCTGGCTGGAAACCTTTCTCCTTGCCATTCAGGCATTAGCTTCCGAGGCTGACGTAACAAACTGCCACAGACTGCATGGCCTAAAACAGCAGAAATGCTTTCTCTCTCAGCTCTGGGGCCAGAAGTCTGACGACAGGGTGTCACAGGGCCATGCTCCCTCTGAGGTGACACGGCCACCCTCCAAGGGAGGGTCCTTCCTGCCTCTTCTAGCTCTGGGGGCTCCGGGAGTCCCTGGGCTGTGGCTGTGTCACTCCAACCTCTGTCTTCATCATCACATGGCCTCCCCTGTGTGTCTGTGGGTCCCTCTTTGTCACTGTAAGGACACTTGTCGTTGGATATCCAGCCCGCCTGGGTAATCCAGGATGGTCTCATCATAAGACCCTTAACTCAAACACATTTGAGAGAACCTGTTTCTAATCTGCTCTCATTCACTGGTTCCATATGAGGTGGTGACATACCTATCAGGGGCCACCCTTTAGCCCACAACAGCTCTCCGCCCACAACCCCTCCCCTCACAAGAAGCGTCGTGTCCCATCCTGGGCACGCTCCCCTCCGGGGCCCAGGCCAGCCTTCCAGATTTTGTCCACACCCGCAGGACATTCCCACATCCCAGAAGTCCTTCAGGGTTTGTTCCGGAACTTCAGCCGCATAAGAGGAAAACCCCAGGTCCTACACGCTGGCGAGATGCCCTGCGGTGGCGCTGAGTCTCGCACACGGCCCGCCAGGCCCTCGGGTCAGCGTCTCTGCCCGGGACCACCCCGGCCAGTGTCCTGGCCTGCGGGTCTCCTCTGCACGCCTGAGCATAGGTGTGCGGTGCCCAAGACACTCGTGGGTGTCGTGGGGGCGCTCCTCACTTCCCCGCCTGGGCCCTGAGCCCCTCCGTTTCTCCCCGGGTCACTTGTCCTCGTGTCCAGGAGCCACAGCTCCTTGCTCCTCCTCCGACGCTCTTGGAAGCCTCCCTGTGTGAGGGCTTTTCCCGTTTTCTCCTGTCGTACAGCCCATGGGAAGTACCACGTGTGCTGCCTGGGTCCTAACACAGCATGGTGGTCGGGGCCCCGGGAAGCTGCCACCACCCACATTCACAGGGAGAAGCGTCTTCCTCCACCGTCCCCCTTCCACATCACTTCTGCTGTGCTGTGCTCCCGGTTAATGCACCCTCACCCTCACAGCCTGCTCCCCGCCTCTCCCCTGCCCCACGCTGCAGACACTGACCTGACCCCCACCTGTGTCCTGTCCCCTGGTGATCCAGCCCCATCCCCGTCCACCCTTAAGGCCTGTGAAAGTGCAGCTGGAGAGAGTGGAGGGGCGAGAGAGGAGGCGCACGGTCTGGGTCTGCGCACGCAGGGTGGGGCCGCTGGCCACGAGACGAGAAGCGAGGAGAACAGGAAGTCAGCACCACAGGTCCCGTTCCCCGGTTTCTCCACAGCTTGGCTGAAGACCCGGGAAGCGTGCTGACCAAACATGCAAACGGCACGAAGCGGGAGGGAGAGCGAACGTATTGAACGCTGAAATCAAGACCCAAAATGACCTCACCAGCCTGGAGAAAGGGGCCAAGCTAACAAGACAGAATGTAACGGGGAGAAGTTACCACTTGTGCATACATACTCACTCAGTTCCCAAGTAAAGGAGTGGGAAGGCCTAGCTCAACAGTGTTTGTGAAAAAGATCCAAGGGTGTTAGTGGGCCACAAGCTCATCAAGACACAGCTGTGTGACTTGGCTGCTTAAAAGCCCCGATGCATCCTTGAGCAGCCTGGAGAGAAGGGGACCCTCAGATCAACAAAGGAAATACCTCCACCTCTCCACGGCCTACACTGGTCAGTGTCCGCCGGGCAGATCCTGCGGTAAGAGCGGCCAACACTGATGGGGCAGTGCCATGGCCCGGCGTGCATATTCATGAGTTAGATGGTGTGATCCACGAGGTGGGCTTTTCCACTGAAGGGGCCGGAGGTGAGCCCAGCATTGGCTCCAGACTCCATGCTCTGCAGCTCTGCCTCCACTGCTGCTCAGAGGGTCCGGCAGGGCATGGAGCCCCGGCCTCAGTGTTCTCAGAGAGTCAGCAACATCAAGTGTGCTCTCAGCAGAAGTCTCGGTGACGAGCGTCAGCACGGTGGACGTGGACACCGGGGGCTGTGCACACTTGGCCCACAGAAGAGACTCAACTGCAAGGGGAAGAGGAATTCTTCTTTCCTGGGGCAACGAGTCAGGTTTTCACACCTGTGGGTATAAATCAGCCCGCAGAAGCCAAGGAGGCTGACTAGAAAGTGCCAAATGGGAGATGGGAGTTGGCACTGGGCACGCTCTCGGGTCTGTTTGTTGTTTGTTTGTTGTAGATTATGAAACAAAGCATTCTGACAAAACGTAATAGAACAGTAGTCATGGAGCATATCTCTCGGGCCACAGCCCAGGAGTGTCCGATACCCTTGCCCTGGTCAATTCCTCTCTCACTCGAAAGATAACCACCGTCTGGATGGTGAGTTTCCTCCGAAGCCCTGAAGGAGACGGCACCCGGCTTTACCTAATTCCGTCTGTCAGTGCGTCTCTGGGGCTGTGACTTCTTTCACTCCTCACTTTGGCTTTGAGTCTCGTCTGTGGTGATCAGGACTCGCCTCCCTTTCACGTCATGTGTGACTGAGGACGATGTGTTCATCCTTCTACTGCCGATGACACCCCTCCCCGACCTGTTGTAGGATCACGGATGCTCCAAGCTTGTGGCAAACATCCCGGTGCGTTTGTCCAGGCGGGCCTGTGGGAACGTAGCAGCCGCGAGTCTGACGTGACGACGAGGTAACAGGCTGTTTTCTGAAGCGGCTGAGTGATTTGCTCCTCACCGGCCGCGGATGAGAGTCCTTTCAGGTCTATGTTCTCTCCTGACTTGCCTGACTTAATGTTTGCCAAAATGGTTGGTGTGAAATGATAACGTCCAGTTACGGTTTAATTCCCACTTGCCTAATTATTAACGAGGTTGAACATCTTCTGCTTATTGGGTCGTTTCTGTTTTTCCTATTGAACATTAGGGCTCTTTACGTGTTCTGAATATTGACATGCTGTTACAAACCTTACAGAGTTCTTTTCCAACCTCGTGACTTGACTCTCCGTGATGAACAGATGCTCTCCATTTTAATGCAGTTGACGATATCAGTCTTTTCTTTGATGGTCTGTGTCTTTTCTGAGTTAATTCCTCCATATCTTAAGGCCTTAACTACATTCTCCTGTCCCATCTTCTAATTTATTTTAACATTAGGGCTCTAATGAGCTGGGATCTATCTTTACATAGAGTGTGAGGTAGAAGCTCAACTCACTTTTTTCTGAAGAGACAACTAATTTCCCCGACTTTCACTGGGAAGTCCACCTGCGTGTGCCTTGTTGTAGGTTACCCACCTGAGAGCAGAGTGGGCAGCGTCCTGCTCTCCACTCCACCCGGTTGGTTTACGGTCTGTCCTTGCCCTGGTGCGCCACGGTCTCGTCGACACAGTTTGATAGGAAGTCTCGCTATCTGGTGGGGAAAGTTCCCCACCTGTCTTCATCTTCCAGTTCATTTTTGCTATGCTTGTGCTTTTGCCTGTCCGTGTGCATTTTAAAATCAGTTTGGCAAGTTTCACAGCAAAACCTGCTGGAGATTGATTAGAATTGCACTGATTCATAGACCCATCGGGGGCACTGTCTTCCTCACAATATCGAGTCTTACGCTCTGACAACGTGGTAATCTCTCCTTGAATTTAGGTCTTTACTAATGTCTCAGTAAAGTTTTAAAATGTTATCCTCAATAGCCGTGTTCATCTTTGGTTAGATTTTTTAATTTTTTTGTTGTTTTTTTCCTGGGATATAGAGTTATAGTTGATTTTGTATGTTGGGTTTGCATCCAACATACTTGCTACATGTTATTACATCTAATAATGTTGGTGCAAATTCTTTTGGATTTTCTGTCTTTATTATCTTCTATTTCTTATCTTTATTATTTCCTTCCCATTTTGTTCATTTTTTCCTAATTTTTATAATGATACCATTTGTGAATAATCTATTTTTCCTTGTTTCCTTTCCAACCATTATCCGTTATCTCATTATCTGTCTCCCTCCCTCTCCATCTTCCTCTCTGTCTTTGTCTCTCTTTCTGTCTCTCTCTCTCTCTTTTTATCTCTTTGTCCCTTTTTCTCTCTCTCTGTCTCTGTCTCTTTCTCTCTTTCCCATGGTACGATCACCATAACCTCTCTTAGACTGTCACAAAGAAGTGGTGCTGGGAAGCATACTTAGCGTTCCTGGTCTTGAGGGGAATGCCCTCTGTTTCACCATTAAACACTATCTGCTGGAGGTTTTTGAGGAGACCCTTTATCCAGTTAAGGAAATGCCTTTCTATTCTTAGTCTGCTGAGAATTCTTTTCATGGATGAATGTTGAATGTTCTCAAATGTTTTTCTATAAGGCGATCATGTGATTTTTCTTCTTTATTTTGTTAGTGTAGACTCCAGGAAATGGGCATTTTGTCCATCTGTTCACTGCTGTGTGTCCACGGCCTAGAACCGGTGCCGGTTACAAAGCACCTTGGCTTCTGTGTCTAGAAAGTGGGTCTGTCACAGTGATCTAGGACTGGAAATCTAGGCTTCTGGGGGTGGTCTGTGGCCAAGTCAGGGCAGCACACTGGGCCCAGGCTGGAGGGGATGGCCAGGGTTCTGGGCAGCAGTCAGCGGGAGCCATAGGTGTCCAGGGGGACGGTCTTGCGTCTTGGCCCTGCTCTCCTGGCTCTAGCTCATGAGACATCCCGGAAAGGGGCGTTGTCCATAGAGCTCCACCGGGGCCTCAAACCTGAGAGGCAGCCTCAGAGAACCACTCTGGCGAGGGGGATCTACGGGGTCTTCAGAGACGCCTGGCAGGTCCCTGGTCTTGGGGGGCTCCTTCACCCTCCATTCCATGACAGCTGAGACCTGGCTCCTTGAGGGCTGAGGCTGGGGGACCGAGGAGGACGTGGGGGACCATGGAGGATACGGGGGACCGAGGAGGACGCGGGGGACCGTGGAGGACGCGGGGGACCGAGGAGGACAGGGGGACAGTGGAGGACGCAGGGGACCATGGAGGACACAGGGGACCGTGGAGGATGCGGGGGACGGAGGAGGACGCAGGAAGGTCCGGGCAGTCCTGGGAGGACTCGTCAAGGTGGGGGCAGGTTTCTCAAAGGAGTGAAACCCATTAGCCTCTCTGGGTCTGAACAAACGAAGATACCTTGGCTCTGCATACTTGTGGCCCTGTGGCCCTGTGGCCAGGCCTCCCCTGATCTCAGGGCAGTGCAGGGACAGAGATGCCATCAGGCGGCCAGAGCGAGCGGCTCCAAGCTTCAGCCCAGAAGGGCTTTGTCTGCCTCGTCCTCTCCTCACACGCCGCTGGGACCAGCGCACCAGCCTTTCATTACATAGTTACACATTCCTCACCCTCCCGTGGGGCCAGGATTCCGGGAATGTTTTCTAGTTGTTTGGGCCAAGCCGAGGCCCAGAGAGGCCGCCCAGGGAGGCTGGAAACCCCTCTTTTTGTGGCATTTTGTCAAAATGCTTGAAAAGAAAATAAAAGACTCTGATGACCGTGGAAGCTGTCAGGGTCCCCAGACAACAGGGAACCCACAGTCCCCCAGAGCCAGTGCTGTTAATCAGGGGTGCGCAGCCATTCCTGGCCTGGTGATGACCTCCAGGAGGTGTCCTATGTACCGAGGCCAGGGTGTGGGCGCGAGGATGATGGCGCTCAGCCGCAGGCCCTGACAACCCTCCTCCACGCGGGGACAGGGTCTCCACGGCACTGGGAGAAGTGCCCATGTTGTCATTTACTGGAACTTTCTCAAGAAAACATTTTCCACTTCTGTTTCTGTGAAAGCTGGCTTCGCTGGGCATGGAGGAACCTGCCCTCCATCAAACCCGAGATTCTACGCAGGCGTGTGCCCACGGAGCAGGATGCGTGGTGCCACACGGCCTTTAATCTGGAGCCACACTCTTGGGGAAACAAACCAAGTACACGCAGGTGCTCAGGCCGGAGGCTGAGGTCTGTGAAGCTCTGGTTCCTGAGCGAGGCCGTGCCGGCGCCGGGCAACGCGGCCTGGCCCTGGACAAGGACCATCATGGCCGCCTGCCAGGCCAGCACCGGCAGAGCTTCAGAGAGAAAGTCTGTCACGACTTACTCGGCTCCTCGCATCCTGAAAATGGCACTCAGACCTCGGTGAGCGACAGGGGCCGCTGCCACCGTGGCATCACCATGCCGAGGGCACAGAGCAGCCCACTGGGCATGAGGGAGTGAGCACATCCTCCTAATGAACGCACACCACCTGGTTCTTCTTCAAGTTAAAGGGAACCTGCGCCCATGTTGGACAGGGGTCCAGGGCCCTGCAGGGTCCTCTGGGGGAGGATGGGGTCACTCGGCGGCTCCCCCTGCTCCTGAGCCGTGTGCTGAGGTTGCAGCGCTGAGGCTGACGTTCCTCGCTTACCGTGCATCAGATGCTTCCGCGTGCTGGTTAGGGTGCACAGGGAATGCGGGAATTGCAAGTCCCTGAGGAGCCACAGGCGCTTCCTCCTCCTCCTGTGGCCCTTGTCCCACGTCCTCTCTGCGTTTGCACTCCCAGGCTGACCTCTGCCTCTAACCCGGCTCCCGTGGGGTGACTGCATCAGCCCTCGCTGGTGGCTTCCTCACACAATCGATTCAAGCGGGTCCAGCGAGGTGGCTCAGACGCGGCCCCACCAAACGCAGAGTCCCGAGGGGGAGCCTCTGAGATTCTTCCAGCAACATCTGAACAGATAAGCCCAGAAAACTCAGCGTGGGAGTTTGTCCAAGGCTGTCTCTAGGCCTTTTCGTCCATACTACTGGACACCAGATGGGTCCTCTGGGACCAGCACCCCACCTGGATTTCTCTCCCAGGGCGACTCTCGCTGTCTGTGGTCAGTCCCTGCTCTGGCCACCGCCTGCTGGAGAAGGCAACCCCGAACGACCCCCTTGAGGTCAGTGCTGGCCCCTGATGTAGGCCGGCCTTCCCTTGTGGTCTCAGCAGCCCCCAGACCCTCCCACAATGCCTCCTGGAGGCCAGTGGGAGGACACAGGGCCTTCCCTGCACGGCCGGGTAGCTGTCTCTGCAGTGCCAGCTCCAGGGCCAGCTCTGGGGCCACTTGCAAGTTTCCTGTTCTCTGAAGAGATGGCTAGCTCTTTCTAGACCGTCCCTCCTCCTGGACACCCAGCTGACGACACTTCGCACCCTCTCCGCACTCGGCGCGATGACCAGGTGGGTTTCCTCGTGGGGACGTGAGCAGAGCTGAGGTGGGACTTCCTGCGTGAGCTCCTCTGGGATCTGCCCCCTCAGCCAGCGGGAGCGAGACGACAACCGCCCGGGAACCCCGTAGCCTCTGCCGGGGGCTGGTCGTGGAGGGTGGGTTAGTTATCCATTGCTGCATAAAAATTACCCCCAAAACTTAGCAGCTCCAAGCAACGAATGTCCCTCACCCACAGTGTCTGAGGTGAGGAATCTTAGACTAGCTCGGTCGTGGGGTTGCTTCACCTGAAGTTTCGCCTGGGCCGTGGGGACACTTCCGAGCTCCCTCGTGATGGCTGGCCCATCGAGGTTCCTCGCTGGCTGTGGGCCACTCGGTTCCTCACCATAAGGGCCCCTCCATGTGGCGCCTCAGGCTTAGCAGCCGGCTCCCCTCAGAACGAGAGGTCAAGAGGGGCCGAAGCTGCAGTGTCTTTTATGACCTTGACTCGGGGGCACGCCGTCCCCTCTGTGACCGTCTGTCGGGCCACAGACCAGCCCTGGGATGTGCGGGGAGACCACATGAGAGTTTGAACACCAGGAGGCAGACGTCACGGGGCACAGGCCACCCTCTGGCCCTGTGACTTGCCTCCCTGTCACACGCCCTCCAAGGCCCCACAGTCTCGTCCCGTTATAGCAGCAGCTTCAGTCTGGAATCTCCTTGTCTAAATCAGGCCCCGTGCGCAGGAGGCCCTGAGCACAGCTCCTCTCAGTCTGTGAACTGAGGGGCAATTTCCTCCCTTCCCCGACACGCAGGCACAACTTCCATAGACATTTGGCCCAAAATCCGGGAAGCAGGAGGCCCACAGGACTCTGGAGGGCCAACCAAACAGCTGTTGGGAGCCCGTGTGCAGACTCGGTCCTCCTCTGCGGTACTTACACCCCACACTCTGGCTGCCCCCTTGGAGCCCCATGCCCTTCCGTGAGAGGTGGCTCACCTTTGGGGCTGAGCTGCTTCTGCTGTTGTTCCTCCTTGTGGAAGTCTGGGGTCCAAAGGCCTGTGTTCCCCTGGTGTCATCCGTGTCTCTCTCGGGACAAGCTAGCAATGTCTCTGTTGACATCAATCTCTTAAAAACGTTATAGGTCTCCTGTGGATCTTTTGGAATTCACTCCATCGGTCAAACGCCAAACCCACGATCTCTGAAAGATAATCCCTCTGTTTCTCGGGTCTGCTGAGGTGGAGGGGTGAGGCCTGGCGTTTCCTGGGGCCCCTGGCGTTGGCCTGAGAGGATTGTGGGCCACACCCCTAATCTCTTCTGGAGGCCTGTGTCTGACCAAACAGCCCTGCAGGCCCCACTCTGGACCTCTGAGTCCTCAGAAGGGATTTAACGCGGACATCGCAGCTTCCTCCTCAGACCACGCTTTCCGGAGAGTGCCCTGGGTTTGACCTCCGCTCAGCGACCACTTCATTTTAGCATCGTGGGCCTCCTGTGGGAGAGGCTGGGCGTCTCCAACCCAGCCAGGCCTGGCTGCTTCTGGTTGAGCCGGCCTCCCTCTGGCTGGCGCCTGCCCTCTCACACTCACTAGCAGCAGCAAGGAGAGACAAGGTGGCACTCTCAGCCCTCTGCCTGGACGGCCACTAGTGGGATCTCCCAGCCCTTGTGGGCACTCTCTACCTTCCGCACTGTGGCAGGCAGCGGTGTCACTCAATTGCTGCCACTGCTCCCAAGAAGCCCCTGTCCTGTAACACGTTTCCAGTAAGCTTTTCTCTACTTTCCTTTAAGGCCTCCCTGGCAGCTTCTTCAAAGTCCAGAATTCCAGAAACAGGTGTTCAAGGCATTTTACATGTTTGAGTGTTCTCTAACTCGCTCTAAAATCCTTAAAGGTTTTTCAGCTTCCGCCCACCGCAGGTTCCAAAGCCCCCTCCCCCCGCCCACTGCGGGGGTTTGGTTGTGGCATCACCCACTAATGGCACCACAACTTGTGTTAGTTTCTATGGTTGCATAACAATTGCCCCAAACTTCACAGCTTAAAACAATGAGCATCTAGTATCTCAGTTTCATGCATCAGGAATCTGGGAGTGGTGTAGCCGGGGGATTCTGGCTTGGGGTCTCTCACGAGGTCTCAGTCAGGCTGTGGGCTGGATCTGCAGGCGTCCGAGGCTCTGTTGGGATTAGAAGATCCACACCCAAGTTTGCGCACACGGTTGCTGGCAGCCCTCAGTTCCTCTCTGTCTGTTGTCTGCAGACGCAGGGCCCACGGTTCGCTTTTCTGCGTAAGTTCTCTTTCTGCTGACGTGGCAGCCCCTCCCCACAGCCAGTGACCCCAGAGACGGGGAGCGGGCGAGACAGAGCCGCCTGTCTTTACCGCCTGCTCTTGGAAGTGACGCAGCATCGCTTCTGCGTGGGCCGTCGGCCGCACAGACCCACCCTGGACCACGCGGAAGAAACCATACGGGGTGTGAGCGCCAGGAATCGGGGACCCTCGGTGCCACCTCAGAGGCTGGCTGCCCCCTCGCCCATCAGGGCTCCTCCATGCACAAGGAATAAACTTCTCTTGTGTTCATTTGTGTTATTTATTTAATGTGAACCTTTCACACTGTAGGCCCACCTCTGCTGCAGCATAGCTCGTGTGAACACAGACGCTGGAAACTTCCATAGCCCACGGCCAAAACACATTTCCAAAATATGCTTACACTGGCGAGGAAACAGACACAGCAGGTGGGGAGCTGGGAGCCCTGTATGTGCCAGGGCAGCGGAAATGTGGAAGGCACACCATGTGCCCCCCCAGGCCAGACCACCTCGGGGAAGTGGCAGGTGGAACGATCCAGAAGGCAGTGGGTGTAGAGTGCTCCTCGCTGCTCTCTGCTCTTTGATGCTGTTGTTCCCAGTCTGTGTCTCAGATGTTTCTCCTGCTGGGAGACCCTGATACAGTGCACTGGAGGGGCATGGACGGGCCGTGAGTCAGCATGTCGCAGACTGCCAGGTGTCCTCAGGGGCGGGGACGGCCTCGGCCAGTGCAGCACGCAGGCTGCCAGGTACATACAGGTGCCCGACCAGAGTTTTGGGATGAAAGTAGGAAGGAAGGAAGAGAGGGAAGGAGGAAGGAAGGAAGGGAAGGAGGGAGGGTGGAAGGAAGGAGGGAGAAAGAGAGGGAGGGAGAAAAAAAGGGAGGGAGGAAGGAAGGAAGCAAGGAAGGGAGGTAGGGAGGACGGACGGAAGGAAGGAAGGAGGGAGGGAGGAAAAGATGCTCATGCTTGTCAGGCCCCGGCCACTAATTCTACGACTCACCCAAGGCAGCAGCATCTTGGGGCACCGAGGATACAAAGGTGACTGAAGGACTCAGGGCCTCTGTGGGGCTTCCTCCACTTCCCACAGGTACAGGCAGACAAGCAGAGTGGATAGCGGGTTATATGACTCCAGGGATTGGGGCCATGACCTAGACCCTGGGTCCCCTCCCCGTGGCCCCAACTACAGACCTGTATGTGCTCTCTCTGGCCAACCTGCGGCCTCAGCCACGACTGTCCATCTCCCCTGCTCCTCCCGGACCCTCATCACAGCCTCTACCCTTGCCCCACCTCCCTGATGTGCACTGGCCTGGCCCACAGGAGCGGACTGACCACTCGTCATGATTGCCACAGGGGCCAGTCAGACAGACTCTCGGGGTCTTGGAGGAGGACCAAGCGTCAGGCTGGGGGATCTAGGAAAAGCCCCTCAGCAGCCCTGTGGGCGGATGAGGACAGGCAGAGGGAGAGGCAAAGCCCGAGGAATCATCTCGGTGCAGAGTGTGGACGTGTGAAGAGCACGAAGGGTCCTCATCTCAGGCCAGGCCCTGGGCGAGGGTTGACTGGCTGTGCCGAGCTGGTGGGCAACAGTCCGGAGCCCCTCTAGCCGGGCCCTTCTGCGCTGAGCACTCCACCCCTTTTCCTCCTCAGTTCTTGTTCTTCTGCAATTAGGGAGTCTGTCGGGGGCAGAGGGAATGTCCACCTTGGCCCTCAGACACCAGATTTGCGAGAAGACTGCAGAAATGGACCTGACACTGGCTTCTCATCTCAGACGCCAGTCCAGCTGTCCAAGTTGATGGCTACGCTCGCCCGCCAGTGCTTCTCCTTCGTGATCTTCAACTGCAGCGGTGGCAGCTTCAGCCACATGGCTGGTGACAGAGCCTTTTCATGTCTGTTTCAAAACCAGAAAGGCCTGCCCTGCATCTCCCTCAAAGGAAAGCATTACGGGAGAGGAAACAGACTGAAAACAGACCCTTTATTTGCTCCAGGGGCTCAGCACTCCACCCCCATCCCGCCAAGAAAGTAGCCTCTGACTGTCATAAACTAGCAAACTCCCTGGGATCCAGATGTGAGTGGTTGGGTTGGGATTTATGCTGCCTGGGGCTGAAGTCCACCTTCGTCCTCCCCCGCCCAGGGCAGAGGGTGGAGAAGCACCCACAAACAAAGGATCAAATGGCCACAGCTTTCACCCGTGGCAGGGGCCTGGGGGCCTCGCAGCACAGCTTGCTCTCCCCAGTGCGTGTTCTGGTCCCAGGGGCTCCACCCTGGCTAACAGGAAGCCCCTCGAGACCCGCGGACTGGACGATAAATGACACACATCCTGCAGTCAGTGACACGACCGCAAGTGGAAACACTTGCAGAATCAGGTGTGTTTATCATCTGCCTCCTCCAAGTGCAGACTTGGAGGACAAGGGATCTGTGGGACTTCTTCCTTCCAGAAGGGCCAAAACTCAGAGACCATCCACGGTGGTTTCCCCTGGGTGTAGAATGAAGGTGAGGAGTCTCACTTTTCAGTTTTTCTGTATGGTTTTTACACCCGTGGGCACCATACTCTTTAATTTTTAATTTTGAGATAGTCTTAGACTTACGGAAAGGTTGAAAAGTCGTACACAGAGTTCCCGTGTCCCCTCACCCAGAGTCCCGAGGTGTAGGCATCTCTCAGACACACACCGCAGTGATGGGGAAGGAAAAGCTGACATTGGTGGAAAACAATCAGCCAAACTACAGGCTTTACTCGGATTTCACGTTTCCAAGAGCGTCTGTTTCCTGCTCTAGGATCTTACTCGCGACCGCGCTGCGTTTAGTCGTCCCACCTCCTTCATCCCCTCCATCCAGGACGGCCGCTTGACCCTCCCCGTCTCATGACCTTGACCCTTCTGAAGAACACTGGTCAGGTGTTTTGTAGACTGTCTATTACTTTATTGTGTACCTTTGACACGACTGCTGTGGAAGTGACGTGCCTTCCCCGTGTGTCACATCGGGGGCGTGGGGTGCCAGTGTGCTCAGTTGCAGGTTATTTTGACTTGATCCCCTGGGTAAGGTGCTGTCTGCCAGGTTCCTCCACTGAAAAGTTACTGTTTTTCTTTGTAATTAATAACTATCTTGGGGAGATACTTTGCGACTATGCAAATAGCCTATTTCTCCTCCAGCTCTCACTGCTGATTTTAGCCTCCGTGGGTGGATTGTGCCTGCAGCAATTATCGCCATGGTGGTCGGACGGTGATTCTGTGTTTCCCTCATTCCTTCCACATTTGTGTCTGTAAGGAAGAGCTATCCCTTTTCTCCCGTTGATTTACTTATCCGACAGCTGATTTATATCAGTGTGGACGAGTGGATATTCACGTTATGCTTCGGGTTATGATCCTAAACTGTCGTCATTTGTTTAGTCGCTCAACTGGTCCTACCCTTGGCCGTTGGAGCTCCTCCAGGCCAGCTCGTATCCCTTGTGACATGCCCCATCCTCTTCTGAGCGGTCTCTCACTTTCTGGAACAACCAGATACTCTGGGCTCATCTCGTATTTTCTCCTAGGCCTGGAATCAATCACTTCTCCAAGGGGCCCTTGTCCCTCTTTGTGGAGAACAGAGTTAGAAACCAATATGTGTGCTCATTGTTCTGGGACGTTCTTCAGCAAAGAGAAATTTACATAGCAAATTAGCCTATAATTAGTATGAAATAAATGTTTATTGAATAAATAAATGAAATAATAAAGGACGGAATTGATTTTTCAAAATAGTTGAAAGATGGATTTTGATAAGAGACTTATTTCCTCTTTATGAGAAATAATTTAAATGTAATTAAACATATGTTTTACTTACATTGTCTTCCCATCTCATGTCTCTCCTTGCATTTGAAGAAAGAAAATTAGTGCAACTACTTAGACTCAGCAACTCTACCACCTCTCAGCCCCCTTCTCTCCTCTGGAGTACCACCTCTTGCTGACAACAGGGGCTCCTGGGCTCCGTAACATAAGCGAATTTCTCAGCTGGAGCAGTGATCTGGATCACGCTCCTTTGTCTAAAACTAAATGCAAGATGTGACGGATCCCTCTTCAGATAAAACAAGACGAACCCACGCATCCCCGTGCATGTAGACAGCATGTAATAAGAGGCGAGGGCCCAGCCACGGGGCTCTCAGACAGGAACTGTTCCCCGACACACTGTGCTTGGCACACGCCGGCTTCCTCATCTGGGATGCCCTTTCCTCTGTCTTGATGTGGACTTTTATTGGTTATTCTTCTCTTTGATGATTAAATTATGTTAGTAGCTTTTTAATTGCATTAATAGCAGCTTATACAGAACTGTGTTTTCACTGAAGCTTTTATTCCTCTGTCAAGATGCACACTGTCTGTGGCAGGCACCCTCCCACCCCTGCTGCACCCAGATTTTGTCTGGGCGAGAATACACGTCGCCCCGCCTGACTTTGAGTTTTCGCGTCTGCCTTTGCCATTAGCCAGTGGGCTCCACCAGGGCAGGGCCCCGGGGGTAGGAGCCTAGCAGAGGGCCTCAGCGCTTTCCAGTGGGCAAGATGCTGTGACAGCAGAAAGTAAGGCAGAGACACCCCACCATGGGCACCTGGAGACGCTGAGCAAAACAAGACCAGGATAAAGCTCAACTTACAAGAAAGGAACAACAGACTCAGAGAAATAGCTGCCCGCTGATCGAATGAGATGAATTTAACACCTCTGGGCTTGCACCGAGCCACGCGGGATCTGTACTTACATTACTTCTGTGATCCAGGGACTACCAACATCAAAAGACAAATGGGAAGGTTCCAGGCTGGTGATAAGCCAAAAATAAACGCCCCACAGGCACCCCACCCCCACCCACCCTGGAATTCCCACAGAGAAAGTCCCTGAAAGTCGGCCTGTCATCCTAGTGACAGACACTCAGGGGACAAGCCAGCATGGCAGAGTGGGCAGAGACCACAGATGGAAGGATTCAGACCTTGGAATCCGCCTAAAGTAACTACAGTTAAAATGATTAATTACAAAGGAAAGAATTAAAACCAAAAGAAAATATAAAAAACGAAAAATAAACATGAAGATTATTTAAAAGAATAAAATAAAACTTTGTCTTAGTTTGGGCTGCTATAACAAAAATACCACAGACCGCGGCTTAAACAACAGACATTTATTTTTCCCAGTCCTGGAGGCTGGACATCTGAGGTCAGGGTGCCCACTTGGCCGGATTCTGATGAGGCCTCTTCCTGGTTCATAGATGGCATCTTCTCGCTGTGTCCTCACAGGGGGGAAGAGACAGGGGGCTCTCTGGGGTCCCTTTTATGAGGGCACTAATCCCATTGTGAGGGCTCCACCCTCATGACCTAATCACCTCCCAAAGCCACACCTCCTGACACCATCACACTGGGGGTCAGGGCTTCAGCATGTGAATTTGGGGAGAACACAAACATGCCGTCCATAACAAACTTCTAAAAATGAAGTCTATAGTAACTGAAATTAAAAACACAAGGAATGGATACGCAGCAGATCAGACATAAATGAAAGCTGTGCTCTGAAGAAATAACCCATAATATTCATACAGGGAGAAAAAGAGTTGGAGGGAAAGGAAGAGAGGTTTGGACTCGTGGAAGAGAGAACGGAAGGTGCAGTGGTTTTCACGGGAGGTAGGGAAGAAGAGCCAAGAAAAGCCTTAACGACTGACAATAAAGGGCAAGAGAAATCAAATAAACCCAACGTCAACACCCTGCACGAGACCTCGCAGTGCGGACCACAGAGAGACCTCTGAAGCATTTGGGAAAAGGCAAATTGTCTACAAAGGACCATTTGGGTGGACGGAGCCTTCACCAGATGGACGGTGGCGGCCAGAAGACATGAAAGTAACCCACGTCGTGAGGGAGGGGGACGGGCTGCCGCAAGTCTGACGCCCAGCCCTGGGGTGGTGTGTGCTCATTATCCTGGTCCTGGGGCAGTTTCATGGGTGTATATCCATTTGTCAAAACTTATCAAACTGCATACTTCAAATATAATCATTCTTTATATTTTTCTATGTCAATTATTCCTCCATAAAGTTGTAAAAATTTTTTAAAAAGAAAAATCTGAACAGGCAGGATTAAAAACAGATTAGACACAGGAGAAGAGAGTACTGGAAAGCTGGACTGTGAGGTGTGGAAAATTCCCAGGCCAAAGAACAGAGGAAAAAAATTAAAATATAAAATAAAATAAAGGTCATTTAGAAGACGAGCCGGTGATAACACCATGTGCATATCTGGAGTCCTAGGAAGACAGTCAGGAAGCATGACCAATTCCAGGTGGAATTAGTGCCAAGAAAACTATGCACAGAGAAGTCACGGGAAAACTGCTGAAAACCACGGGTGAAGGGCCATATTTTAAACAAAATGATAGAACCCAGAAAAGAATGGACTGGTATCTTCAAGATGCTAAAAGAAAATAATTAGCAAGCCAGACTCCTACACCCAATGCAAATAGTCTTCATGATGAAGATGAAACAGACATTTCAGATTGCAAACCAGAGACAAGTCTCCGGGGCAGCCTAGTGGCTGGGAGTGAATGGTGTGATGCTCCAGGAAGCACGTCCATGTGGAAGAGGAAACCCAGGCTCCGGACAGCTTAGGACGTGTGGTGATGGCCCCGAAGCCAGGGGCCAGCATGGCCAGGCTCCTCCTGGGGGCCAAGCTCTCCCACCCAGTGAGCTGTGAGCTCTGGACAAACACAAATGCGTGGACACTCGTGGGGATCTGGGGGAAGGTCCCAGGTCCTAGAGCCCGTCCTCAGCTGTGTGATGGAGCTCGCACAGCAGGAGCAGCCCCGTGAGGAAGAACACGGGGAGGAAGAGATAGAGGGGCCTGGCCCGCAGAGCTGGCACCCAGGGTGGACATCTGAATCACTGTTTCCTCGGGGAGGTCACCTGGTCCCTGCAGAGATGACTTGGGAAATGGAGATGAGGAATGTGGCCCCAGCCCCACGTGGGAAGGACGGTTTGGGTGTGCACCGCGAGGGTCCAGGTGTCTGTGTTTTCTTCAACGTCCGGGGCACTCTGTAAGGCGAGGCATTCCTGTGCCTCAGTCCCCACCCTGTCCCCTGGAAGGACACAGTCCCAAGCCACGGTCTGCCTACCGTTAGTGCCAACGCCCTTGGCTACTGCTGCTGTGACCCCAGTGGAGCCCACAGGGCCACTTCTTGCAGGGGAGAAACCTGCAGCTTGTCCCAACATGACCCTTCTTCCCCTCCCACGGGCCACTGAGGCCTGCAGCCCCTCTTTGCCCTTCTGGGTAAGGCCTGCCTGCTGTGGCTGCAGCTTGTGGTGCAGGGGTAACCAGAGCAGTGACACATGGCATTGCTTCTCGCTCCCTGAAACTCCTGGTCTTTGCCATGAGCTCTGCTTCTCAGGGACCTGAGCTGGGACCGCTCCTGTGGTCCAGGAGTCCCTCCTCCCTCCCAGCAGCTGAGTAAATGGTGAGGGAATTGGCCCCGTGTCCTGATCTCGGGGGTCTCTAAGTGCCCGTGACGGCCATAGTGAGAGCTCCTGGCACCGGCTGTCTGACCGCTCGGCGTGGATGCTGGGACTAGCACGGGCTCCAGCAGCCCAGCCTGGAGGCATGCTGCGAGCTCTGGGCACATCGGCCAGGACCTGGAGGATGCCCCCTCGTCCCCACTTGGTGTGGCTGCTGCCCATGGGCAGGTCTCCCCCTCACATGGCTCTGCCTCACCCTCCCTGTCCTGGCTGCAGACCTTCTCCCGTGAGTGCAGTTTCCTCAGCCCCACCAGACAGGCAGCGAGAACAGGACCCTACCGTGATGCACCAGGAAAACTCACCCCAACGACCACTGGGGTCAGAAGCATTGTCCTCACTTTGCACAGGAAGAAAGGACGGCCCCACCCCAGGAGCACCGTGCTGGTTTGGGGCCCCACAGGGGCTTAAGCCCACCCTACTCCAAGCAGGAGGCCTGGGGCCTTGGGTCCAAACTCACCCGTGCAGCGCAAGCAGAGCGGTGAGGCGGGAGGTTCAGACTTTGATTTGCAGGACCAGCAGGTTGCTTCCTACTGATTCAAAGAGAAACCCACATGATCCCGAGAGGACTGAGACTCGGGAGCTGCATTCGTTCTCGCTGTTGGCTCTTCTCCAGCAGTTGGGCCTTGGGGGAGAGACCACCCTGTTCCTAGACCTGAGGACTCACGCTCGTGAAACACAACCATGTGACCCGCATGCCGACACGCTGCACAACAACCGCCCCCATGGGCTGACTGATCCTCGGGGACTCGGTCTCGGGCACAGACGAGAAAAGGCGATGTTGTGTGGCCTCTCTCTAGCCCTGCTTGCCAGCAGCACCCCCAGCAGCCCCCAGCCTGGGGGCATGTGAGAAACAGCCACACCCCTGGGGCTGCTCGCTGGGCCGCCGCCGATAGCTTAGGTCTGACTTGGCTTGCAGTGGTTTTGGCCAGAGTAACTCGTGGTGTTTGGCTGGATCCTCTGAGGACGCAGCCCTGGAGCGGTCATTGCTGAGGAAACGTCAGTGTGCCGGCCCACCCTGAGCAGCCCCGCCCTCGGGACCAGGGTGCAGTGACGGCTCTGTGGCCCCTGGGGCCATGGGCCGGGGTCATGTTCCTGCGTCTCTGTGGGCCCTCCTGCGTGTCAGCACTGAGGAGGGCCTCGTATGGCTGCAGGCCCTGCTAAGACCCCAGGGCTGGGCAAGAGCTCCAGGGTGAGCCCACGTGGCCAGAGCGGACCCAGGACTGTGGGCCGGGCCACGAGGAGCAGCTCCTCCCACAACTGAGCTCTGGGAGCTGGGGCCACAGGCTGAGGGCTTGCTTCTCTTGAAAACCTGCCCCCACCCTATGGCCGGCACAGGATCGCCCAGGCTCACGGCCACACCTGGCTGTGGTTTTCGGTGAGACTGTGTACACACGCGCACACACACACACACATGCACACAAGAACTTCACCCTTCAAACACCCACACCATTGTTCTCGTCTTGTAGCCCAATGCCCACACGTCCTCACCGGTGGCCTTTGTGGCAAAGGAAAAGCGCGGTGCTCATGAAACAACCAGATAGACAGCTAATGTAAGGCTCACATGGTCACACCTGCGCACACACAGAAGAACTTCAACCTCACTTTCCGTTTTTGTTGAAAGGGAGTCAGATGGGGTATCACGAACACTCAGGTTCTCCCACTCCTATGCCGCTGTCGGATGGCTGCACAGTGTGGTGTGTTCGGTTACACCCCACCTTCTCCACGCAGAGCCAGACGAGAGGTGATGTTCCCTTTGGGTTGGGTGGCATTGGCTAAATTTGCCTCCAAATCCTGTTTTTATGACCTATATGGGGCCAGAGGAGTGTTGGTTCTTACCAAGATGGCAGTGAGCTGGGCTTGGGTGACCCCGACCCGGATCACCCTGGAGAGGTCTCTCTAGACAGGACTGAGGATTCCAGCCCTGGAACCTCAAGACAAGAACCCAACATCCACACACACCCAGCAAAGATGACGGAACGTGAGGAACCCCAGGGGAGCAGCCGGGCCCACAGACTGTGGCTGAGATGCTGGGGCAGCGATGGGCCGGGGGTCCCCTCTCCTCCCACCAGTGGACAGCCATCCTAGGAGACTGCTGGACTTGACAGAGGGGCTGCAGGACGGGCTGAGGCAGGAGGACCACACTTCCTCTTGTTAGTGCACTGTCTCCCTCCTTTCAGCTTCCAGATCTTTCAGAGCAGGCACTGTCCTCCCTGGTGTCCTCGTGCGCACCTCCAGCCGGCACACAGTAGGCACTCCATCAACGCTGGTGGGTGACGGTAGGGAAGGGGGCATGGAGGGGAGATTCGGGGCCTTGCCCGAGCTCTCCCAGCCACAGGTGCAGGTGCGGACTTGGCCAGGTCTGCTGGCCCGCCGCCCATTCCTTCCTTCAGAAGACGAGGGGGCAGGTGAGGGCTGGCCTGACTCGCCTGGTGGGTGACGCCCCCCACCCCGTTCCCTGGGCGAGGGCGATGTGACAGTGAGTGCGTCCACTTCCTCCCCTCGTGACTCGGCTGGTTGGCTTGAGGAGGTTTCTAGGAGTGACACGTTCACCTCCTGAACTCCAGTGAAAATGGGAAGAGAAACCCTGGTCGAAGTTTTATCAAAGGAACGATTGTTGAGACACAGCGTCTGGGGCTACGGTGATGTCAAAACATCGTCAATGCAGCCCCATTGTTAAGCCCCTGGCAGACAAAACACGTGGGCAAGTGACACAATGTTTGCCTTAATTGACTTAACGTATCGTTGTCATGGAGACGCCAACAAAGAGTGACTTCCTGACGGGGCTCAAACATAAGAACAGATTTCCAAGAAAGCCTGCTTTATTCTCCCCGCTGGAGACCCACGGGAGGGTTTTTGGGTCAACTCTGGGCAGAGAAGGAGCTGGGAAGATGTCCTGAGAGCCTTTGGAGCTGGATGATTTTGACCCTTCTAGGCCACCAGAGTCCCTGAAAGAAACTCGACATTTGCATACACGTTTTAAAAGACCTCTGTGTGCTTTCCAGAGTAACAAACAATGAGTTGTAAAACAAGGCATGCAGCCTCAAAATGGAGCCAGTTATTAATTCTTAAATAGTTCTATACTATGCTCACTTAAAATTAACCTGTACGCATTTTAACACATCGCTCATGAACTCATGCTCATCTTTTTAACACATTGACTTTTTCTTAATATTCTTTTGTTTTCAGTTTCCAAAGGCATTTAAGAGAGGCGCGTTTGTCAATAGCAAAGCCTTGAGCTGAAGTTTACCAGAAAATGCCAAAAGTAGAGAAGCTGATTGCTTTCAAAAATAACATTCATTTAAAGCCAAACTTGAAACACCATTTCGCCAAACTTGGGGGAGTGTCTCCATGCGAACTCCTAAATTACTGTCTGATCTCGTCGTTTAGCTCCGAGAGGCGCTTCTCTTTTTAGAACATTAGAGACAGTGAGTCCTTGTCTGGGCTGCGGAGCTGCACACACGACAATGTCTCATTACTGCCGAGGAGGCCGGAGGAGCACGCCCTCGTTCCAAACTGTTTCGCAAGCCTTTCCCTCAAGATGAAACACTGAGCCACTGGGAGAGTTTCAAATCTGAACTGGAAACATATTTGTTTTTCTGCTTTGATGAAGTTCTGCTGTTTTTCGGGGCTTTGAAGTTTATTTATTGTCATTAAATTGCATTAATTATTTCTGAAGTTTATACTCTGGTTCACAACTTGGAGGCTTTGTGAAGGGCAAAACATGAGCGCAGACTCAAATAATTCAAAGAAACAGATCCAACGGTTACTTTTAATTGGCAGCAGAATATGGCAACCAATTTATTACGAGCTTACATGCTATGTTTTAGAACTAATTTTAACTTCCCCTTGAAGTTGGAATTCAAAACCTCACTCGTGGCTTGACATGGCATTATCCGAGGAGAATGTTTGTTTCATAATTTGAAACAAGAACCTGGATCTTTTATGAGGCCAATATTACTTCCATATGACAGGCAGATGGAGGGAAAGCCGTCGGCACAGAGCCCGTGACTGGCCAGCCCCATGCCTGCCCGGCTCGGAACTCGTGGGCCTTACTTTCGGAGCTCAGCGACAACTCTCATGGCTGTGTGTCCTCTTCAATTGAGACAGCGGGGGCACGTCTTTCACCCTGGGTCACACCTTTCACCCTGGGGTCACAGGAGACCTTCTGGGGGAGTGGCGTTAATTAAAGCAAACCCTACCCCAGAGCGCCAGCGTGCACGTCCCAGGGCCTGGGCTGGAGCAGAGCCTCAGTTTCCATTTTGTGCCTCCGTCACAGTGGACACCTCCTGCCCTACCTGGAACAGCTAACACTCGTTCTCGCCATCATTTGTCTGTTCTTTCGCTCTTTGTCCCTTTCTCAACAATTTCCGGAGCACCTGATCTGGGAGGGCGCTCATCCAGGCTCTGGGGGTCCAGCAGTGAGACAAGTCCCCGCCCTCAAGAGGACTGTCCTCCTGGGGAGACACGGAGAGCACATAAACCGGACACACACGGTGGCCAAAGCCCCCGTGGATCAGAGAAGGGCAGCTGGGCACAAGGGGGTTGTCCCCCCAAGCAGACCCCAGGACAGGGACTCAGACACAGGAAGCAGATGTGGTCTGAATTGTCCCTGCAATGGAGGGGAGAGCGGGGTGTTCTCCACTCACCTCTACCCTGGGGGCGCTAAACCCTGCACTTTGGGGCTGCCCTGCACTGGGGCCCAGGATAAAGCCATGTGGTGAGGGCCAGGAAGCTGCGAGCTTGTCCAGTGGTCATGCAGCGGCCGGGGAAAGGGGGGATCCAGGGGACAGGGTGGGGCAACCACAGTGCAGCCTCTGAGCAGAAACCTGGAGGGACTGATGGACCAGCCTGTGGGCGTCTCAGGCAGAGAGGTCCATTCCCTGGGGGAGGACCGTGCTGCTCGAGGTGAGTGGACTAGAGGAAGCTGAGGTGGGCAGGAAGATGATCACAGGAAGATGATGTGGGGCTGTGGGCATGTTGAGGACTCCAGCTCCTCTGGAGGAAGGATGGGAGACACAGGGGTGTGACTGGGGGTGGATCAGTTTAAGGACCATTTGGCTCCCCATGGAGGATACACTGTGAGGGGCGTAAGGGCAAGTCCCCTCAGGAGGCTGTGGCTAGACCAGGACAGCTGGTGGGGCCTGGACAGGGTGCAGGGGTGAGTGTGGCTGGGTCCCAGGTGGGCTTGAAGCAGAGCTGAAGGGTCAGGGTGGAGTGTGAGGGGAAGGCCAGGACAGGCCCTGGGAACTCATCGGGAAGCCCTGGAGGAGGCTACTGCAGTTCCTGAGAGAGGACAGCCATGAGGGGACACATGTGTGGACGTGCTGGAGGGGACCCCAGAGCAGATTTCATGGGAGCGGCTGGAAATTACAGGCTGGGGTCCCAAGGAGAGGGGCCACAGGTGTCAGTGTGAGGACAGGTGACGGAAAGCCAGGAGGACTGCCCCTCTCCCCCGACCCACATGCACACCACGTAAGTCCAAAGGCCTGGGCACTTGGGAACTCCAAGTATACCAGGGGAGCCCCCTCCAGAGATGAGGAGGAGCTGTCAGTGAGGGGAAGGGAACCGAGGCGGAGGGGCATCCAGCAAACACAGAGGGCCACCGCTGGATCCCTCTGGCCCCAATGGGTGTGTGCAGCCCAGCAGGACACTCCAGCCACGTGGTTTTCCGGTGACCGCTGAGGGGTGTGGACATCTCTTTCATTCCAATTCTCTCTACCTTTTCCGTTTCCTTTTTCTTGTTGTTTGCGTTTATTTAAATTGATACCAAAACATCCTGGACCAGATGCAGGTTTCAGCCATCTTAATAGCCCTTGGTCTCCACACCTGGCCCCTCACTTTGCTGATTTTGCCGAGAGTTTGAGTTCTGGGTTAGTGTGTGTACACGTATCATTTCTTTGGTCTCAGTTTTTTCTTAACAACAAACTTTATAAAGGTATAGTTTTGATTTTTATTTTTTCTCCTCATATCTGTTGCAGCTTTCCCTGGGGTTGTTTCCCTTTTTATTTTGAGATTTCCTCCAAAAATATTTTCACTGTGGGTTTGTTACCGAGTGAGGTTTCGCGGCCCGATATGTGTAGAAGGCAATATTATGGCACTGGCTTTTGAGAAAACAAAGAGCTTTATTGTGAGATTGACCAGCAACGAGACAGGAGGCAAAGCTTTCAAATTTGTCTCCAAGGTTTGGGGTGAAATTTAAGGAGTTAGGAGCTGCTAAGCTGCAGCTGGGCCCACGTGAGCTGATTGGCTGGTCTCAAATCTGTCCATACGTGTAATCAAGCTACCTGGGCTGCTGGAAGCCAGATTTTCCTTATTGAAGGCTGGGTCATCCTGGGGCTGTGGATTCCCACCCGGCAAGTGTGCAGTTCTATCTCTGTTACTGAGCAAGTTTTGATTAATCAACAACCTGTTTTAAGGAAGAAAAACTAGTGTAAGCTGATCGACGTTTTATGTGCTGCTTCAGGTTTTGTTGGCAAATCTTTTGAAACTTTATAAGAATATTTTTATTTTGCCCTCAAAATAGTGTGTTCTTTCAACTACTGCGTTTTATACCTGCTATTTCTACTTTGTTCTTTTTTCGGGGTATTTTTTATTTTTCAGGTTGCTCGTTTCTTCCCTCATCTTTTTATGGATATTTGTCATACTTTTTAAACACAATTTGTCTGTCTGTCCTGACACTTCTGCTTCAGATGTTATAAGCTTCCCAGTTTCCTTGACTCAGAGCTCTCCTTCCCCTCGAAGTGAGTTAAATGGTTAAATGGTTCCTGGAAGAAAATACACTGTCCAAAACCTCCATTCTATGCATGGCATCCAAAATACACCCGAAATTCACTGCCATACCAAGGACAAATGGCCAAACACCAAGAAACAAAAAGACAACATAACCAGAATCAAATGGGATCAAATATTGGCCTTACCAGATATGGATTTTAAAATAACTGTCGTTAATATGTTCACAGAAATGACAAGATGGACAATTTCACAAGAGAAGTGATTTTCTTTTTTGAAAATCAAATGGAAATATTAGAACTAAAAACACATTTACCAAAATTAAATACTTGAAAGATGGACTTAGCAATGGGTTAGACAGGGGAATAAAGGCCAGTGAACTGCAAGACAGGTCCACAGGAAAGATCACGAATAATGCAGTGAAAGCTAAAAGGATGAAAATAGAAAAAAGAGCATAAAAAACATATGAGACATAGTGAAGAGTTATAACATGCATGGAGGAGAGGAGAGAGAATGAGGAAGAAGAAATATTTGAAGAAACGCTGGTCAAGGAATTTCCCAAACCAATGAAAGGCATCAAGCCACATATTTGTGAAACTCTGCAGACATGAAGCAAACTGAACACAAAGAAAACCACACTGAGGCACATCCTAGTCAAACTCTCAAAAATAGGAATAAAGGGAAAAATTGTAAAAGTAAACAAGCTGACAGACAGCTGATTTCTCAACAATGATGATGGAAGCCGGAAGACAATTGAATGATGTGTTTAAAATCCTGGAAAAAAATAATAGCACACCCAAAATTGTATATCTATTTAAAATGCTTTCTGAAAATAAACATGAAGTTAAGATGGAGTCAAATAAACAAAAATTGAGAGAATTTGTCAACAGCAATCTTCACTGAAATAAATGGTAAAGTTTTTCAGGCAGAGGGGAATTATCACCCAAAATTCTTGTTTTTTTCAAGCAAGAAAATAGAGGAAATTGTGGAAAACAATAGAAAGAGTAAATGTGTGGGAAACCAGATGACTACCGACTGAATGCAGCAATAACAATAGTATCTTGTAGAATTTAAATACATGTAAAATTAGGATACAAACCAGCCAGGAGAGGTAAATGAGATCAAAGATTGTAATGTGCCTGAGTCATCCAGGATGCATGTGGGAATCATTATAAAAATAATGAAAATCAGATATGGGGAAATAATAAGAAATATTTAATTCATCAAAAACTGGCAGAGAAGGATAAAAAAAAAGAAGCGGAGGAGGATGCCAGAAAGTAGACTGCAATATGGTAAATTTAACACAAGTGCACCGTTAGTTACACTAGGAGGATGCAATCATTATTTCACTACACATTAAATTATGTTAACACTTAATTAAAAGACAAGATCATCAGGCTGGATTACAAAAACAAAACAGACCACATGTTCCTTCAGATGGGCATGTAAATATGACAGGAAGATGGTACAGGCACGCACACAGATGAGAAACAATCAGCAGAAATACCGAAGATGTGGAAAACACAGTAAACAGATTTGACCTGGTTGACACGCAGGGAACCCTGCATATGCGTTGTTTCCAACTGCATAAGGAACATTTGCCAAAACTGATGACACATCGGGTCAAAAAGCCTCATCAAAGCTTGAAGTGTTGAAAAGATACAAAGCATAGTCTATGACCACATTGAAATTAATCTAGAAATCAATAACAAAAAGATACGTAGGAAGAAAATCCCAAATGTTCTAAGATAAAGTGAGAAACTTCTAAATGATTCATTAGTCAAAAAGTGGTCCGAATGGAAATGAGGACATATTTTGAACGAGATGATGATGAAAATATGAAGTAAAAAAACTTGTGTGAGGTAGTTAAACCTGTACTGAGAAGAAAGCACGTAACCTTCAATGCACATATTAGGGAGAAATGCTGAAAATTAAAGAACTAAGTATTTTTCTCAAGAACTTGGAAAAAGAACAGAAAATTAAACTATTCTACTCAATAAATTTGAAAAAGAAAACAATAATGATTAAATCAGTAATTGATGAAATAGAAAACACATAGGAGAAAAAAAATCAACAGCCAAAAGTTGTTGCTTGAAATAGAATAATTAAAATAAAAAGATAAACTCCTGGAAAGTTTGACCAAGGAAAAAATAAGGAAGCACAAATTAACAATGTCAAAGGTGAGAATGGAGACATCACTAAAGATCCCACAGATACTGAATAATAATTGGATATGCTGAACAATTTATGCCAATAATTTTGGCAATTTAGATAAATTGAACAAACTCTGAAAACACAACTTGCCAAAACTGAAGCAAGAAAAATTTAAAAGTCTGAACAGTCCAATTAAAAACATTCCCACAGGGCTGGCCCGGTGGCGCAGGCGGTTATGTGCGCGCACTCCGCTGCGGCGGCCTGGGGTTCGCAGGTTCGGATCCCGGGCGTGCACCGACACATCTCTTGTTAAGCCATGCTGTGGCGGCATCCCATATAAAGTAGAGGAAGATGGCCACGGTTGTTAGCTCAGGGCCCATCTTCCTCAAGAAAAAAAAAAGGGGAGGATTGGCATCGGATGTTAGCTCAGGGCTAGTCCTCCTCACAAAAAAAAAAAAAAAAAAATTCCCACAAAAACTCCAGATGCCCTTGGCTTCACCAATAAATTCTTCCAAATGTTGTGGAAGAAATACTATCAATCTTACACAAATTCTTCCAGAGAAGAGAAAAAGAGGCAACGCTTTGCAACCTAATTTAAGAGACAGCATGACCTCGCTGTTAATATCCAACAAGGTCATTGCAAGAAAGAAATGCTACAGCAATCCCTGACGTGAGCATAGACACACACATGCTTAGAAATCAGCAAATCGCACTCAACAGTATATAAAAAAACACCACTGCTGACTGCGGTATAATCCAGACATGCAAGAATGGTCAAACATTACAAAATATGTCAATACAAGTCACATGAATCAAATACAAATAAGAAAAATCACATAATCGTCTCAACAGATGCCAAAAAAAGCTCTAAAAAATTCAACTTCCATTTATTATGAGAACTCTAAGAAATGAGAGAAAAGCAAACAAATTCCTTAATCTGATGAAAGGACTACAAACCTCGTACAGAGTGGAGCCCAAGCAAGATCCTTCACACCACCAGCGGGACCACGCCACGGACACTGCCTTTCACCACATTAGTCAAATGTTTCCCTAGAGGTTCTTCCCAGTGCCACAAAACAGGTAAAAGAAACGGAAAGAAAAATAAAGGAGGGAATAAAACTCTTAATTCATGGAAAATGCATAGAAAATAGAAAGGAATCTGTTAAAAATCTATTAATTAATATATGATTCCAGCAAGACCATGGAATACAAGGCCAACCTACAAAAACAGATTGTTGTTCTACAAGCTTGTAGCAGGTAATTAGGAAATAAAATTTCCTACCAGCTATGACTTACAATAGCATAGAAAAATAAAATGTCTTAGAATAAATCTTTAAAAAAAATGTACCTCTATATAGAAAGCTGCAAAATTTTACTGAGAGAAATGACAGAAAACCTAAGTGAGGAAGGTAAATACTATGCTGGCGAACTGGAAGATTCAATATGTACAAATGTCAGTTCTTCCCCCCAAGCAAATCCATGGTTCCAATGCAATCCCAGTCAAAGTCCCAGCAGGCTTGCAATGTTACTAACGTTTTTCAGAGAATCAACTTTTGTCTCTGATTTGCTGTCTTCTGTGCCTGCTTTCTCGGTGACATTGAGTAGAAGGAGCCCTTACCGCATAAAGACTGACGAGATGTGTAGGAAGGCAGGGGTGGCTCCGGCTGGGAAGTAGAGACTAGAGGGGACGTGGGTTTTAGGACGAAGGTGGTGCTGTTTCTTGATCTGGACACCTTGGACATGGGTGTGTTCCGCTTGTAAAAGTTCAGAAAGTTGTGTACTTAGGACGTGCACATCCAGGGAGGTGTCTGACTCCACATTTTGAGGTTTGATGCTGACAGCCTCCAAGCCTCACCCTCCTCCCCTTGCCCCACACCTGCACAAACTGAGGAGAAGGCCCCAGTGCCCCCAGCCCCGCCCTCTCACCACAATAGAAGCCTTGAGCCGGTCCCCTTCCTGGCTCCTCAAGCCACTTAAGACCTGCTGGAGAGACCTCCAGTACCTCCTCCGAGACCTTAATTGTGTGAGTAATGAACATTTTCACACCCTCTTGGTGGGTGGGGGCATCATTAGCCTTAACATGGGAACCTAACTTTGGATGGGAGTCCCGTCTGCTTTTTCACTTTTGTGTAAGTAAATCATTCTAAAATGAAAAGATTTAGAAAACAGAAACATTTTTTTAAATGACTTGCAAAACAGAAAAAATAATAAAAACTAAAAAATAAATCCCCAAGTTGATTCTCTTGGGGAAAAAGTCAATAAAATACTGTGAACCACCAGTTACCTTAACCTGGAAGCAAGAGACGCAGCACAAATACACAAATAATAAGGGGATACACCCATGTTCATAGCAGCGTCATTCACAATAGTTAAAATGAGGAAGCAACGCAAGTGTCCACTGATGGATGGATCGATAAGCAAAATGTGGTCTATCCGTACAATGAAATATTATTCAGCCTTAAAAAGAATGGAAATTCTGACATATGCTACAATGTGGATGAAACTTGAGGACATTATGCTAAGTAAAATAACCTACTCACAAAAAGACAAATACTGTATGATTCCACTTATGTGAGGTACTTAGAGTAGTCAAATTCAGAGACAGAAAGAGGAATGGTGGGTGCCAGGGAGTGGGGGAGGAGGAATGGTGAGCTGCTGTGTAACGGGACAGAGTTCAGTTTTGCAAGATGAAGAGGGTTCTGGAGATGAATGGTGGTGATTGTTATACAACATTATGAATATATTTAATACCACTGAACTGCATACTTAAAAATGGTTAAGATGGTAAATTTTACGATATATGTATTTTACCACAATAAAAAAAATGGAAAATAATAATAAGGGGAAATAGCTATGGAAAGAGAGTAAATTTTTTAAAATCACAATTGATTACTTTGCTGTCAAAATCAATTTAAGCCTCTATAAAATTGAAAACTTTATAGGAAAATGTACTTTACCAAACTGAACTTGGAAAAGATTTAAACTCTAAAAAGACTGCTATCTATAGGAAAAATAGTGGAATTTGTCAAAGACCTACCCTTGAAAAAAAACTCCAGGCCTGCTCTTTAAGCTGTTTCAGTGCATAGAATAGGAACAGAAAATTCTAGGTTTTTGTTTAATGAATTGATTATAACATCAATACCAAAAACAAGAATGCACCAAAAATAAAACAACAGGCAAATCTTGCATCATGAATATTGATGCAAAAATCTTTTCAAACCTTAGCTGGCAGAATCAAGCAGCACATTAGAGAATTATAAATCATAACCAAGTGGAGCTTCCTCTCTGAGGACTCGACAGTAGGAGGTCTGCAAATATCCTAATACATTCTCAACAGATACTGAAAGCCATTTGACATATGTCACGGATAAATTGTCTCTTTCGTCAAAAAAAGAAAAAAAGGTTGGGGTCAGATTTGTGTTTTCTTGTATTACATTTCTTGTATGTAAATGAAAAGAGAAAACCTCTGGAAGTATGCACAAAAAAGTAATAAACATGATTACTTCTTGAAGGAGTGGAACAGGGGAAGTTAGCAAGATGGGGGAGTAATTTTCACTCTGTGCATTTCTATGTATTTATTAAGCCGTATGGATACATTATCTACCCAAAATTCTTTAACTAAATAAATAATAGAAGAGCCAACCTATGCCACTTAGATAGACAAGAAAGCAAAGAAAGAAAATTTTATAAAATAAACACCAATACATTCAAGAACCTAAGTAAAGTGGAAACATTTCTGGAAAAATATAAAGTGCCAAAATTAGTGCAAGAAGAAACAGAATACTTTAACAGTCCAATACCCACTAGAGAACTGGGCTGGCAATCAAAGACCACAATGGTTCAATGTGGCCACAGTCCACCCAGTGTGTCAGGTGCACTCCAAAAATTGTTCAAAGGGAAGATAATTCCTCTCTTCCAAAAATTTTCAAGTTAATAAGGCTAGCATAACGTCTAAGTTCTAAAACCACAGAAGGCTATAAGAAGTAGACAAGTAGACAATTTCACCTTGTAACATAAGTGAAAATCAATATATTACCTATCAGCCAATGGAATCCAACAGCATATTAGGGGAAATCCCACCACAATTACATCCTAGGAATGCATAGTGGTTTAGCCACAGAACATATACCAAAGTAATGAATCTCATTCATGATGTAAAAGGAAAATTACATGTTAACTCAGTAGAAGCAAAAAAAAAAAAAAAAAAAAAGCATCTGATGAAATTCAAATCTATGATTTTTTTAAGCTCTCAGATGCTAGGAATAAAAGCGAACTTCCTAATTGTGGACCAAAAAACTTACAGCTGTGGAACATTCAGCAGAGAAAGAGTTGGTGCCCTCCCTTTAAGATCAGGAACAAAATAAGGGGAGCCTCTATCCCACCATATTTCAAAAGACTTTTGTAGGCTCCAGCCTCTGAAGAGAAGGAAAAGAAACTAGGATATGTGAAAATCCACTGGGTTAACAGGCAAACAATGTGACTAACCAAAGAGTTCTGCAGCTCTGCTCAGGACTAAATCAATAGTGTCAAAATTATCCCGCTATGCCAGCAACAGCCAACTTAAATATGCAGGATAGGAAGATGCTATTTGCAACAGCAACAACAAAATTAGAAGAGGAGTTGCCCTTGTTGATATTAAAACATGAGAGAGGCATAGTGCTAAAACAGTGTGATAATGTGCAAGGACAGGCCAGCAGGCTGATGGAACAGAGAGGGAGCCCCCCAGTAGATCCCCATCTATAGGAACGAGCTGTATGACAGTTGTAGGCCTCACAGCCACGGAGGAAGGATGGCTGGTCAGTAAGTGGTGGGAAAGCTGGCTCTCTACCTGGAAAAATGAAGTTGGATCCCTGCCTCATACCATATGCAAAAAGAGAAACTGTATTAAAGACCTAAATGCAAAGTGGAAACCCTTAAAACTAATAGGAGAAAATGTAAGAGTATCTCTACAAACTGAAAACCACAAACCAAAAGGTAAAAACCTACCAGATTTGCCTACATCGAAACTAGGTGAAGGACGTTGTAGACACCAGTGGATCAGCAACAGATTGAAAGGAGCTAGTTCCAACGCCAAACACCTACAAGAGATTGCTCTCTAGAATATACAGTAAACTGCAAACCATCAGGCAAAAGATGGGAAGCAGTATTTGGGCAGAGGATGTGCGTGGACGATTCCCAGAAGGGAACCCATGCAACGGACCAGGAGCAAGGCTCAGCCTCACCTGTAACTGGCGATGGGCAGAAGCCACCACAGTGGGTGTCACTTTATGCCCACCAGACTAGGAGAAAGTGGCAGGTGGATGCTCAGGAAGCATCTGAGGAGGTGTGGGTAGCACTGCAGCTGGGGGCTTCAGCCATACGAGCATTTTGGAGAGCAATTAACAGAACCTGGGAACAGGTACTGATTCTGTGGCCCAGAAACATCACTTGCAGTACAAAGCTCAGAGAAATGCACACGTAGGTCCACAAGAGACTGGACAAGGGTGTCATTGCAGCACTTTCTGTGGGAGAGGGTAGGTGGAGGCCACTAGGTGAAAGAAGGGTGACAGTGGTGCCCACTTCCAAGGAAGCAACAAGCCAGAGGAGATCTGCGACAGCTTTGTGAGTGTTGGGACCACCTGTGGTGCTTTAAAAACCCACAATGCCCAGGCTGCACCTCAGATCCACTAAGTCACAGTCTCTAGGACTGGGACCCAGACATTTAGTTTTGCAACTCCCCGAGTTATTCCAAACGCAACTAGGTTTGAAAATCAGCAAACAAGGGACAACAGCATGTATCTTGGATATGTCTTTAAAACAGGGTCCAGTTTTTAAAAAATCAACTAAGAATAAGGTAAAAAGCAAATATCAGTTAAGTCAATTAAAAACAAGTTCAGGAAACAACCCTGTGCATGTACATTGCACATGCACAGACAAGGAGATGCCAATCACATGAGGGTACGAAAAGCAGCCTGGGGAAACGGAGTGGGTGCCCGGCACAGAGCAAAATGACCAGAAACAACTAGACAAGGGGAGAACAAGTCACCTGACCAGGCTGCACCCGATCTCCAAAAAGTAAAGACAACACCCGAAAGTAAAACCATAAAGTATTAGAATAAAATATGGATGGTATTTCTGTTACATTGTAATCTATTTGATATGCATTACATAGTAATCTACTTGGTATATATTACATTGTGATCTACTTTGTATGGATTACGTTGTGATCTACTTGGTATGTATTTTGACATAAGAGATGAAGTAGGGATCAGTGTTATTTTCCCCCAAAGCCACTTAAAAACGACCCGTCTCTTCATGACTAATCTGAAGTGCCATCCGTATGGACACTGAATCTCTGAAGTGCTCGCATCTATTGCTGACTTTACGCCAATGCCACCCTGATTCACTAGTGCAGTTCTACGTGTTTTAACATCTCATAGAGAAAGTCATTCCTGGTTATTCTTTCTTTTCAGGACTTCCCTGGCTATTATTGAATTTTTTCCAAATAAATTTAAGTATTTTTTTACAAGTTGCCAAAAACTGACATTGGGGTTTAGTTGATGGATTGATCTGGAGAATATGCCGCTGAACAGACGTGCCGATGTTGCAGGAGGACCCAGGGCGCCCTCTCCTTGAATGGGCCTCAGTTGGATTTCTCATTTTATTGTTGGTCTGACTGAATATTTTATAAAACTGGATATCACAAGCTTTCGGATGCTGTTCTGAACGGGATCATTCCTTCTCCTGCATTTTCAACAAGTCACATTGTCCCAGGACCCTTGGAGCAACAGAAGTGCTCTCACCATCACACACAAGCAGGAGGGAGTCTCCGTGCTGCCCTCTCTGAGCCGCACGTCCAGTGGCTGGCTCTCCTGGAGGGTGGCTGGAGAAGCAAGCAGAGACCCCTCTGGGACCCACCCTCCTTCCCATGACGCGGCCTCCTCTGTCTCCTCTGAGGGACAAGGGCAGGGCCGCCACCTGCCACTCCCTGGCAGCCCCTGTGGCCCTGTGCTCATCTTCAGCAAACCATAGCTTTTGCACCTCGAGGTTGTCTGGGGGCTCCATGTCTGTTAGAGACTCTGTGCTTGTCCATGAGACCCCTGGGCCAAGGCTGTGCAGGGGCCCGGGAAATGGTTGAGGGAGAGGATCAAATTCAGAAACCAGGAACCCGCCTCCCCACTCTGGGGAAACACGTGTCTCCTCCCAAAGATCAAGTTGAGTTTTCTGAGAATGGCAGGGACAGAGCGTGGCTATCACGGGGGCAGATGCTCCTGCTGGGCACAGGCCAAGGCACAGGCCACCAAGGAAGTCGGCCCAGCCTGGGTCTGCCACTGGTGGCCACTTACCCTCCTGGCGACCGCACAGATCCAGTTGTGTGGAATAGTCTGACCGACTCTTGGGGACCCGAGGGTGACGGCTCCTCTCAGCATTCTGTGGCTGCTCCCGGGACCTATTCCTTTTATGCGTTTGCTTTGGATTTTCTTATTTTTCACACATTTATCAGAGAATTGTGAAGGCGTTCCTTCCCTACGACACGCGTGACAAAAGCAGTTCTCAAACCACCTTCCACTTTCCCCTCCAAATGGCCACGCGCTGAGAAATCGTGGATTCCACGGCCAGCACCGCAAATGTCAGCTTTGTTTCCATGGGCACCACCTTCTAAAACAGCAGTGAGTCAAAACCGCTCTAGTTTACTTGATATGTTTTCTTTTCCTCTTGACTTTGGTAGAAACCACTTCTTATTACTGTAATTGATGTTTAATAAACACCACAGTCACAGGAAATACCAGCCCGCTCCCCGTGAAAGCTGAAGCGTCATGAGGCAGACAGGCAGCGGGGAGGGACGGTGATGTGGATCATGGTCAGTCTGTAAAGAGTGGGCGGGGAATGTTTTAGGATAAAGGGTTCGATTGTGCCTTATTTATTTCTCTTGTGCTGTCTTGGCTGGTGAGTCTCATTAAATGCTTTCCTGGAAAACAAGGCATTCTTCTTCCTAGGAGCACGGTGCACATCTCAGCGGCTCATAAAGGGCTCTCTGTGGGGCCTGGTGCCGGCCTGTGGGCGGCCCGCGGGGAGGCTCCCTCTCGGGTTGGGCAGGAGGCTGGCGGAAGAGATAACATCCGCTTCTCCGAGGTCTTCTCTCCAGAGCTTTCATGTGCAGATATGACGAGATAAAGCGTGCCTCCCCATCCTGGCGATTGCCCGGGGTTTGGGGCCTTGTGGTGGGCGGTGGACGCCAGCATCCCACACGGAGGAGGTGGGCTGTCAGGGCAGCCTCTTCACAGCCTGGCACCTTCCTTCGCTCATTGCCCTGCTCAGGTGGGAGGTGCCGGCTGGCGAGATGGCGGGAGATTGTGGCACTGGTGCAGGGAAGGCAAAGACCCTGGGACAGCACAGAGCCACACTGCAGTCATGTTGCTGGTGACAGAGGCCCTGCTGCAGATTAGTGTGTGGGACAGTCTTGTCAATAGGGTCTGCCAAATCCACCGAACTTCTGCACTGGAGGGAAGAGTGAACCTTGACCCATACCACACATAGAACACACAAATAAATTTAAAGTGGATCCTCCACCTGGATAGGAATGCCTAAAACAACAAAACTTGTCAAAGGAAACAGGCAGATGTCCTCATGCCCCAAGGATAGATTTTGCAACAGGACAGAGAAAGCACTAATCATAAGAGAAAAGATGGGCAATGGGACTTGATGAAAGTAAAGAGCTTCTGTCAGTCTGGAGACACCATTGTAGGGAGAAGTTCAGCCCCGCCTGGGGGAAGATGCCCAGGACTCGCCGAGCTGATGCAGGACTGTGACGGGAGCCCCAAAACCAAGGGGACAGAAGCCCGGTTTACAAGGGGCCAGAACTCCACACTTCACAAGAGAGGACCTCCCAGCGACCAGTCCATGAAGTAGAAGGTGTTCCATGTGGCTGACCATCAGGGAAATGCACACAAAACCGCAGCCAGCTGACTCTGGGATGCCAGATGGCGGGCGTGAGGGAGGCTCCAGAGACCAAGTGGGCCTGGGACTTGGGGCTGCCCCAGGGAGTGCGGCTCGGGGTGCCACTCAGGAAACGTGCTTGGCCACATCTGCCAAGCTGGGCACCCCTACCCGGTGGGCCCCAATTGCACCCTAGGCTCACACCAAAGCAAGTGAGTTCAGAGGCACGCCAACAGGTGGGTATGTGTGTTCTGGAAGCTTCATCAACCATAGCACCAAGCGGAAGCCTCCCATGGGTCGGTCAGCAGCAGGATGGAGAATACCGGGAAGCAGCTGCAGGAGCTCGGGCATCTCAGGGATGCAGCCAGGACAGGAAGGCCCGTGGCTCCACACCAGTGGCTCTGCCCAGTGAGGCTGAAGAATAGCGGAAACCAACCAGTAGGGATAGGAGGGGGACAGTGGGGCGCCTGGACCGGGGCACGGGCTGGGAGAGGCCTCCTGGGATGCCGACACCACCATCCGCCTTGCTTTGGGGAAAGGAGATCATACACGCAATTCAGTCAAAGCTGCTCCGGCTCCTGAGTGTGCGTTCCACCTCGGTTTAAAGGGAGAGACAGACTCGCGTTGTTCGCTGGTCCTTCAGCCTGAGACGGGTGGGAATCACAGGAATGTCTGGGTGGCGCCCGCAGGTGAGCGGGATGGTCCTGGCAGGTGCCGAGGACACTGGCTGGGATTTGTTCCCGCGGGTTAAAAGGGATTGGGAAACCAAAACACATCAGAAAACTTTCTCAGAGACATATAATCAACACCAGCTTCCAAATCTGACGACAGCCTGCCCACCTGGGCTCCTGGGGACACGGGCACCTGAGCAACAGACCCCTGGTCTGCTGGTACCCCCACCCTAGACGCCCAGAACCTCCCTTGCCACGTCTCCACAGGGGGACGCCTGCGTCTGAGTGGGAAACAGCATTTCACAGAGAAAACGGATCATCCCACCAGGCCGGCCGAGTCCACAAATGCCAACTCTCACCACTCTCTGTGGTCTCTCTCTCCCTCTCTCTGTCTCTCTGTCTCTGTCTCTCCCTCTCTTTGTCTCTGTCTCTCTGTCTCTGTCTCTTTGTTTCCGTCTCTGTCTCTCTCCCCCCATCTCTCTCTCTGGGCCCCACCTGACCCCCCCGACTATCTTAGCCACTTACACATGCCCTTTTTGGAGAAGTCAGGGCAGGACTGAGGCTGTTCCAGGGAGCTGAGTTGATGGGCGTGAGAGAATGGGAATGAAATTCCACAGAAGGAGGAATCTGTGACTTCCTGAAACTCCTCAGAGGAACTTTGACCCTGGGGAGAGGCGGGGTCAAGACGTTCTTCCACATTTTGCAACGTCACCTTTGCTCCCGTCTGAATATGGAGCGAATGCCTGATGCCATAGGCAGAATGATGGCCCCCCAAAGATGTCCTCATCCTAATCCCCAGACCTGTGAGTAGGCAGGTTATATTATGTGACAAAGGGGGATTAAGTTTGCTAATCCACTGGCCCTGAGGCCGGTCGTGATCCTGGATTATCCAGTTCCCTGTGTAATCGCAGGGGTCCTTTTAAGGGGGGGCGGGGCAGGAGATGGAGAGTCAGAGATGCCAAGTGAGGAGGCCAAGATGCTCTGAGACGGAGGAGGGCATGAGCCAAGGGCCACCAGTGACCGGGAGGAGCTGGAAAGGGCGAGGAACAGAATCTCCCTTGCAGCCCCAGGGGGACCAGCCCTGTGCACAGCCGGCGGGGGAGCCCAGGGAGACCCACTTTGGACTTGTGGCCTCTGGAGCTGTGAGGTCACAACCACCACAGGAAGTCACCACCCGGTTATAGAGGGCTCAGTCAAACAGACCCGGCTTCATTTGGGACGGACGGCCTGGAGGGGCGGGATGGGGACAGGCAGACAGAAGCCTGCCTCTCGTCTCTCAGGACGAGGGCCTGGAGAGGGGGGTGTTGGAAATGCTGCTGGACCAGCATTATCTTCCAGAACCTTTTGTTTATCTCCTTCCCTCTCTCCGTTCCAGCTGACGCAGCCAGGGCTGGGCGTCCTCCACCCGGGGTGGCGGCAGATGGCACAGAGAATACTAAAGGGGGACTCAAACAAACGGATGTGCACGCGTATTCATGGCGGCACCGTTGACAACAGCCAGAAGGTGCAAACAGCCCAAGTGCCATCAACTGGTGGAGGATGCGCAAGACGTGGTCCATCCACGCACTGCCGGGGGTAGCGCTCACCACGATGAAGGGGGAGTTCTGGGGCAGCCACAGCACGGCTGGACCTTGAGAACAGCACGCCGCATGAGAGGAGCCACACACCACATCCCACTTATGCGACATGTCCGGAACAGGCAAATCCACGGAGACAGAAAGTAGGTCAGTATGGCCAGGGTCTTCTTGGGGTGATGAAAATGCTCTAAACCTGGATTGTGGAATTGTGAGGATGGTTGTGCAACTCAGTGAATACACTAAAAACCATTGAAATGTGCACTTTAAATGGGTGAGTCATATGGCATGAGAATTATCTCAATAAAGCTATTAAATAGAGAAATAACCCCCCAAAAATAATGTTCCCACAACTAAAGAAAAAACAGAAAAGTAACATTTACTGGTAGATTTTTAAAATCAAAACAACATATGCTCATTGTAGAAAGTGTAAACTGCAAAAGCTGTAGAAAGGAAGCTGTCACCACATCGACGTCTCCCGACGGCTGCCAGCTCCACCTCGAGCCGCGTTGTTTCCTGGTTCATCCTCGTAACATCGCAAGCGTCTCGCATGTGTCAGAAAGTCTTCCTAGACAGTGCTTCCACATCACAGGTCGTTCCTGGATCCACCTAGCCAGATCCTCACGTCCGTCCCTGATCGGGCCTCCTGTGTGTGTCCCAGGCCGTGATGTTGAAAAGAACAGCACTAGGAATATCTTTGTGCCACATCCTCCTTTTCAATATTTCCTTAAAAACAAAATCTAGAGGTCAAATTACTGAATTACAGAGAATGGACTGTATTTTAAAGACTTTGCAGCAGAGATCAACTTTAAAGAAAAGAGGGGGGACGTATTCCTCAAGCCATGGGCCTGGGTGGGCTCCTGTGGGATCCGAGATGTCCAGTCAGCCTGGTGGCTTCATGCCTAAATAATTGCCTTCTTTTCTGACTGTAATTTGACCACACCAGACAGAGCCGGCTTTTTCCTCGGAATGACCTTACTTTAGTTAAAAACACCAACAGTGACTAATTCTCTTTCCTTTTTGACAAAGACCTGTTGACATGCTTCTGGGTTTTCCTTGCCTTTCATCTCTTAGCGAAAGACAATTCCCGACCCAGCAACCAGGGACCCACGCTGGTCCGCTTGCCTGCCGTTCAGCAGGGACAGTCCTGGGCCTCGTCATGGTCACCCCCATGCCAGGCGTCTCCGTGAGGTCGGACCTCCAGATGCCCAGGTGCTCTTCCCGGGGTCTCGCCCGGCCCTCACCGTGACAGGGGCAGTGAGTGCGTTATTATCCCCTAGACGGCTTCCCTAGGCGACACACTGGGGTCTGAGGCCTGGCCTCCCTGCCCCCTCAGCCACCCAGCCAGATAATGGATTCCTTTCTCAGACCTGGTCTTGGGAACCTCCAGAGCCAGTGGGAGAGGGAGAGAGCCTGGGCCCAGGGCAGCCCCCGTGTCCCCGGGGTGCTGGCGCCTCCGCAGCAGGGCTTGGCAGGGTGGGGACCCTTGTGTCGGGCCTGCTCGGCAGAACCACCCAGAAACACCTGGGGTCCTCCGCCTAGACACCCCACGGCAGCCACAGCAGCACCTCTCCAGACGCATCTGGTTGTTTCATGGAGTTTAGGCTCACACTGCAACCAAAGAATGAACCCTGCAGGATGCAACCTCAGTGTTGTGATGTCACTGCTCTCACCCCTCCTTCCCCAGCTCCAGGTTCTGGCTGTCTCCAGCACAGCAGCCCAGGCCCTCCCCTCCTGCGTCTGGGTCCTGGGTGGTCTCTGGTGCCTACAAGCCAGGCCTGCCAGGCGAATGTTCCCTCTATGCCCAGGAGAGAGCGACACTGTGCACAAGCATGTGTGTGTGCTCATGCCTGCAGGTGTATGCATGTGTGTGTGCCCAGTGTGTGTGCACACATGGGTACATGAGTACATGCATTTGTATGGCAGGGGCAGAGCTGCCCCCAGCATCCCCCTTGCTCCACTGCCCCCCGGCCACGCTGCCCCTCCTGGTCTCCTAGAGCCTGTGGGTGGGGGACGCACAGCAGACCCCTGATGAGAAGGACGTGCAGGTGGAGAGTGACTGTGGATGAGGGGCTGTAGTACCTGGGGGGAGGGAGGAGCAAGCAGGCAGAAGGAACAGCCAGTGGAGAGGCCCTGAGATGGGCCATGTCCACAAGGTTGGGGGCCACGCAGCAGGGGCATAGGGAACAGCCCCGTGGGGTGAGGTGGGGGCTCTACAGGCTCAGGGCCTAGAGGCTAATGACTCTGGAGGCCTGGGCGGGGCGCAGAGGAGGGACTGCTGGGGCTCACACAGCATGAGGAAGGGGCAGTGAGGGGGCAGTGGTCCTGAATGTGGGTGGAGTGGGTGCCAGGGAGCCCGCGGCACAGGCCCTCCTGGGGCAATGGTGGGCTCCCTGGAAGTCCGCCGAGGCACAGTGACAGGAGTGGCCCCTCAGGACAGCCTAGAGGAGGGTGATGCAGGCGGGTTCTTTCCTTGAGCTGCTTAGAGATACCGCAGTGAACTCTTTGGAGGTCACCTCTTCTCACAGAGGATGACTGCTGCCTTCTTAGGGGAACAGAGCATCTCACAGAAACCACACCAGAGCATGGAATCCCCACAGCGTGAGATGCAAACGCCCGGTGGGTCGTGGACAGCTGTCCTCTCTCCTCCAGTCAGTGGGGTGTGCCGGCCCCCAGGGCAGGTGGCCGCAGCTGTCTGTCTAGTAAACATAGTGTCCCCAGCTCTGCAGGCCCCCAGGCTCCCTGCTCCAGCCCCTGGGGCCATCTTGCTGTGCAACCCCAAGATGAAACGTCACCTCTTTCTTCCTTGTCTGTCAGGGTTTTCAGTCTTCGTCCAAAGCTTGTTGGACACTGAATGGCAATTTCCAGCCGATGCCTGGCGCCTGCCCTCTTCCTCGCAGGCCAGAGAGGGCTGGGAACGCTTGTCCCCGCAGACCCGGCTCCCGTGAGCCGTCAGTCCCTGCTCATTCTTCTCCTTTCCCACACGTCCCCTTTCATCCCAAGACATCGAGGCTCAGCCCACAAACCCCTCGCTCTGCCTCCGACTCCAGTGACCAGTGACCGTGGCCGGGGGCCTGGCCGGTCAGGCTGCCGCGTGTCCTGCAGAAGTGACTGGACGCAGTTAGGGATGTCTTGGGGAGGGTCCATGTGAGTGTCTGGCCACATTTTAAGGAGAAGTCCCCCCTCCACGACAGCCAGAGTAAGATGTGCATCTTCTCCAGTCTCGGGAGTGGGCGTTCCTGCAGGTGCCAGGATGGCGGAACATGAAAGAGATGCCCTTCTAGGCGCCCCGCCTGCGATGGGACCCCACCGCAGCCCTGGGCTCACACCCTGTCCTCCAAAGCCAACAGGAGCCATTCACAGCCGGTCCAGAGGCAAGACTGTCCCGGGAGGACAAGAATGGTGTTTGCCGCTGACCTTCTGCAAGTCGACTTCCTTCCTCTGTCCTACCAGCTTTCCAGAGAGAGCTGCCTTTTCTCTGGAGGCTGCAGGAGCCCCCTCTCCATCTGCAGTGTCCCTCCAAACGAAACATTGGGGGGAAGGGGGCTTGTCCTCTGGGTCGGGGTCCTGGTGGGGGGCCTCGTCCTCTGGGTCGGGGTCCTGGTGGGGGAGCTTTGTACTCTGCATCGGGGTCCCAGTGCCCCCCTCCTCGTTTGCCTGCTGTCTCTCAGCAAGTGTCCATGGAGGAAGGTGCGGGAAAGGAAGGAAGGGACAAACATCTCCCTCTCCTTCAACTTGTTTTGACTCTGAGCCATTTGTGCTCTCAGAGCCAGAGAGAAGCTCTGTTTTTCTTTTTCTTTATGGAAAGAAGAAAAAACACTTTTTCCAGCAAGCCTTCTCTGGAAAAGCAACATGTCTTTGTGCCAGCTGATCTATAAAACCACCTTGAAAGGGGAATGATCAGCCCCAGATCTGTTCCTGCAGACCTTCTCCCACAGCCCATGTCATCGCCGGGAGGCAGTGCAGGCTGGGGGTCCGGGTTCCAGCCCCCGACAGTCAGAGGACCAGCCCATGGCTCAGGGTGCCTGTCGGCCAGACGGGAGACAGTTCTACCCGGATTCCAGCTCATGGATCGGATGTGCACCCGATTTCTAAAGTCAGAATCACCGACCCCTCCTATACCGCGACATCGCCTGTCAGTTTTCAACACAGACTTTGAGTTATTATTCCTTTGAGGCAAAATGACTGAGAAAACAGCACCAACCCAAGGTTCCCACTGACTAGTCTTGAAAGAAAACAGAACATCTCCAAGTCTCCAAGCGTCTCCCTACTGCCTTTTCTCTCCAATTTCCACCTTTCCTCAGACCTCCTGGTGGAGCTGCAGGCCTTACTCAGTCACCTTAGAACCAAAATGAACTTCTCGAGGACTAGTCAGCCAGTTAACCAGCCCTCTGAGTGAGCACTGCGGGAGGATCCTCTCCTCAAATGAGCTCTTCAAACGTTTCCCAGGGCGAGTGCTTCCGGGTAAGTGTGGCACTCACTCTGCCATCTGCCTCTCCTTAGACTGGTGATTTGTCAAAGTGATTTTCCCCATTTATTAAAAAAACATGTGTTTATTGTAAAATATAAAAGTTCAGAACTGAAACATAAGTCCCCCCTCTCCTTCTGATGGAAGTAACTTCTGTGAACACTCTGATGTGTGTCTTTCCAGACACTTGCCACGCACACACACAGAGAATTATTTTCATACAAACAGAATCACAGAGCAGTATGTTCTGAGACCGGCTGTGTTTTTCATTTAACAGTGAGTCCTGGACATTCTTCCACGTGAGTCTGCTCGGATCTTGACCACTTTTAAAGACTGCATAGTATTCCATCCTGTGGGTGTGATAATTAGATTCACATTCCCACTGGTGGGCATTTGGGGTGTTTCCAGTGATTTCATCTACTCGAAAGCAGGGCTGCAATGATGACACAACACCCCCTGCACACACACACGTACGTACACACATGAGTGCACACACACGAGCACACATGCACACACACATGCACGCACACACGTCCCCGAGGGCGTCTGTAGGAAAGGTTCCCACGAGTGGTGCCCCTGGCCGGAAGGACAAGCCTGTGTTTGCCAGTGCTCAACTCCTCTGCTTGGCTGAGTCATCCCATCCCAGCTCAGACACTCCACCCCAGAACCAAGCTGTGGCTGAGAGAGGGGGGCACCGAGGCGGAGACCCCTTCCTTCTGCTTCATGATTTTGTCCAGGGCCAACCCAAGACTTGAGTCCTTATTACAGATATTAGCTCGTGCCACAATCAACAAAATGCCCCTGGGGTCCGCACACAGTCTTCCACCACCGGCCGTGAACAGCCGTCCACAAGGCCAGAGCTGAGCTGAGGACACTGGGTCTGAAAAGCAGATGGACGCCCAGTGTCGGCGCTGGCACCTGACAGGGCCCCCTGCATGGAACTGAATCGACTCCACGACTCCAGTGGTCGGACGTCAATGCTAGGAAGGGATCAAGCTCGAGGTCGCCTCGCTCCTGGGGCGGGGGCTCCCACGTCACACCGGCTGCCGTGACCATGAGCACGGCAGCCCCCGGGGGCGGACTCGGCAGGTCCGAGGTGCTGGCCGTCGTGGCGCTGTTCCCAGCTCTGACTGCCGCAGGATCAGGAGGCCTTGTAACAACAGGGATGCTCAGGCCCCTCAGGCGGGACCTGCAGTGGCCCCGGCACTTGGAACTCTTAAAGGCCAAGTGCCCTGTGGGTTCTAATGGGCGGCCTGGTGACCTGCTGGACCCCGCAGCTCCGAGTCCCCTGCCAGCACGGCGCCCCTTCCCAGGCTGGCAAGCTGGGGGCCGGCCACTGGCATGGACTTTGCCCTGGTGTCATTCGGCTCCTCTGCCCCTGCAGGAAGGAGGGGACAGTCACCAGGGCTCCCTGGTCAGGCTGGAGGGACCATCCTCAGCGCCAGCCCTGTCGTCATCTTCCGCATCTTTTCTATCTTTATTTGCAAATTCTTCTAGGGACGCGCTTGACCAACGGCTCCCAGAAACAGGCCCCAGCCAGTGAGAGCCCGTAAGAAGTTCTCCTCTGTCTGCGGTAAAAACAAGAAGGATAGTGCCAGACAGAAATCTTTCGTAAAGCCACAGGAAGTTCTTGGAAAAGCCTGGCCTCGCTCCGAGCGGGTTCTTCCTATTTTCTCCAAGAAGAGGAGCCATGACAGCACATCCGGTCCTCTCACAGGGGAGGGCGTCCCTGAGTTTCACAGCCCCTCGGGGACTCAGACGCTCCGAACACCAAGGGGCGACCTTGGTTGAACCGGGTTGGGGGGCGGTTCCGACGGCCCCAAGGAACAGAGCGCAAACGGGGGCCCTTGCCTGAACTTGGGGCTGGGTGAGAAAAGGCCCAACCTCTCTCCTGGGACACACACAAGAGCCTTGGACGGCAGGCCCATGGGGGCACCTGGCGTCCCGAGGAGGGGCCGCGTGCTCAGGCCGATCTCATCATCCCAGACAGGAGAAGTAAGCGCCGGGGACCGTGGTGGCATTTTGACACAATCAACAGAGTTCATGCAGGCAGCTAGTCTCCGGACAACACTCTCAGGCACCCCGGAAAGGACACTCCAGACACAGGGACCTGTCGGAAGTGGCTCCACACACCTTCCTCCTCCCCGTGGCGCTGACTTCCAGCTGCAGGCCATCAAGGACAGCTCCCTTACCCGACTAGAGGGATCTGACACACTCAGGCTCTCACGCAAAGTGACGTAGGGACGCCATTCACGGAACAGAACAGCCCCACCTTCTTCAGGAGGATCCTCAGACCTCCTAAAGGAAGATCTCCTAAAGACCTCGCTGTGGACCCGAGCCTCCCCCAGGCATTGCAGATGCTCCGTTCATAGGATTTCTCTTTACCGCGTGCTGTGGACTGGATGTCTCTGTTCTCCAAATTCGTCTATTGAAGCCCTGATCCCCATGTGGTGCTGTTTGGAGGGGGTGCCTGGGGGAGGTGATGGGGTTTAGACAAGCTCATGGGGGTGGGGCCCCTGGGACAGGGTTAATGCTCCCTCAGGTCTGCTCTCCGCTGCGTGAGGACGCAGCGAGAAGGTGGCCGTCTGCAGCCTGGTGTGAACCCTGACCAGAACCCGCCCAGGCTGGCGCCCTGACCTGGGACGTCCAGCCCCCCGCACCTGTGGTTCTTTGTTATAGCAGCCCGAGCAGACCAAGACAGCACAGCCTTTCCAAGATTCTATCTCAACTTCTGCAAGGGGAGATGATTCTCTGGATTTTGTCTGTGAATGCAAGTCTAGATGACCCACTCTGAAAGGTTCCCTGACACTTTTCATTCATTCATTCATTTACTCATTCATTCATTCAACAAAAAATGAATGTACTGGGCATGGCCCAACCTCTCAAATCCCCAGACTTCATGGAACCCACAGTGGCTGGAGGGAGTGGACAGGCAATGAACGAAGGCAGAAGGAGGAGGGGGCTTCTCAGTGACCAGCGACGTGCCACTTGAGCAGGATGGAGGAAGTGAGGAGGGAACCACTGGCGTATCTGGAAGGAGCTCTCTAAGCAGAGGGACCGCACATGCAAAGGCCCTGAGGCAGGACCAAGCCTGGCATGCTTACAGCGAGGTAATGAGGTGGGTGTTGCCAAAGCAGAGGGGACAAGGGGCAGCCAAGTGCGGAATCTTGAGGGGCAGGTGGGGAAGGTCACGTACTCGCTACCAGGGAGATGGAGGTCTGTGGGGCTTTGAGCAGAGAAGGGACATCACCGACCCACTTGTTACCAAGTCGTTCCAGTGGGAGAGCAGTGAGGACGCAGCAGCGAGACGGGGGATGCTGCCCCACACCGAGGCAGGGCTGAGGGGGCAGGAGCTGCGGGCCACGTGGACACGGTGACCAGGGGCTGCAGTACACTTGTGCTTTAGAGGCAGAGACCCCAGGCTGACTGAGGGGAGAGGTAGGAGCAACTGGAAGTTTCTGTCCACTTGGATGGGGAGGGCTGAGGGAGGAGCAGGCTTTGGGGAAATAGGGGTTCAGGCTGGGACATTTTGAGAGTGGCACCCACATGACATCTGGGCAGGGAGGCCCCTTGGCTAGCCCTCTCCTTCCTGCAGTCACTCGGGGGCGTATCAGCCAACTTGGGGCCTGGGGGCTGCTCCTGGGCGGCATGCTGGTCCTGCCTGGGAAGGTCTTTGTGAGCTTCACAGGGGGCAGAGCTGCCCCTTCAGAGCGCAGATCCTTATCGGCAGTGCTGCCCTCGGCAGATTCCAAGCCGGGAAGGTCACTGCTCAACAGGCACGGTGATGCTGCACCAGCAGAGGAGGCCGGCGGGGGAAGCTGCCAGAGCATGCTTGGAAGAAGTTCTGTGCGCCGGGGCAGCAAAGATGAGGGGCCTCCCCACACTGGGGGGAAAGTGAGGGCAACAGCCCAGAGAGAAGGGGGCTTCTGGGCACGGGAGCTTCGGGACTGGTCTCTTCCACCCTTCCCAGCCTCATGTCCACTCAGTACCTGGTGGTTCCTGGCCGTCCACACTCCTCCCTCAGTACCCGGTGGTACGTGGTTATCCACACCCCTCCCTCAGTACCCAGTGGTACCTGGTTATCCACACTCCTCCCTCAGTACCAGGTGGTACCTGGTTATCCACACCCCTCCCTCAGTACCAGGTGGTACATGGTTATCCACACTCCTCATTCAGTACCCAGTGGTACGTGGTTATCCACACACCTCCTTCTGTACCCGGTGGTGTGTGGTTATCCACACTCCTCGCTCAATACCCAGTGGTACATGGTTATCACACACCTCCCTTAGTACCCGGTGGTACGTGGTTATCCACACTCCTCGCTCAGTACCAGGTGGTACCTGGTTATCCACACCCCTCCCTCAGTACCCAGTGGTACCTGGCTATCCACACACATCCCTCAGTACTTGGTGGTTCCTTCTGTCCACACATGTCTATCAGTACCTGGTGGTTCCTGGTTATCCACATTCCTCCCTCAGTACCCGGTGGTATCTGGCTATCCACACCCCTCCCTCAGTACCCAGTGGTACCTGGCTATCCACACCCCTCCCTCAGTACCCGGTGGTACCTGGCTATCCACACTCCTCATTCAATACCAGGTGGTACGTCGTTATCCATACCCCTCCCTCAGTACCCAGTGGTACATGGTTATCCACACTCCTCATTCAGTACCAGGTGGTACATGGTTATCCACACACCTCCTTCTGTACCCGGTGGTGTGTGGTTATCCACAGTCCTAACTCAGTACCCAGTGGTACGTGGTTATCACACACCTCCCTCAGTACCCGGTGGTACATGGTTATCCACACACATCCCTCAGTACCTGGTGGTTCCTTCTGTCCACACATGTCTATCAGTACCTGGTGGTTCCTGGTTATCCACATTCCTCCCTCAGTACCCGGTGGTATCTGGCTATCCACACCCCTCCCTCAGTACCCGGTGGTTCCTGGCCATCCACACACCTCCCTCACTACCCAGTGGTTCCTGGCCATCCACACACCTCCCTCAGTACCTGGTGGTTCCTGGCTGTCCACACTCCTGTCTCAGTACCCAGTGGTTCCTGGTTATCCACCTTCCTCCCTCAGTACCAGGTGGCACCTGGTTATCCACAGTCCTCCCTCAGATCCTGGTGGTTCCTGGCCACTCTAGGTCTGAGTTGTCTTGAGGCGTGGCAGTCTCAGGCCAATGTTTGTGGCTGGGGCTCAGACAGAAGGATTCAGCATGTCTTCACTGGCCATCTCCCAGAGGTGAAAGAATGAATGGGCATGTTCCTCTGCAAGACCGAGCCCAGCAGCACCCAGAGGATCCTTGACTCCCCTCCCTCTCTTGCTGAGAGCTCTGCCCTCTCACCCAGGGGCTCAGCTGGCCACTTTGCTTCCGTGGTGATGGTGAGGGGGTCCCTCTGCAAGGCCTTCCCTCTGCCCTCTGTCACTCAGAGTCCTCTGTGGTGTTCAGAACAGAACAGGCGTGTTTCTTAACACTCAGGTGTTGGAAACCTAAAACACACCTGTGCTAGTGTTCTGTGGCCACCGTCACAAAGCACCACACTGGTGGCTTCGAATGCAGACGTGTATCCTCTCACAGCTCCGGAGGCCGGATGTCCGACATCAGGCATCTGGGGGACCTTCCTGCCTCTTCCAGCTCCTGGGCCCAGGGGTGTCCCTGGGCTTATGCCCGCTTCGCTCCAACCTCTGGCCTCCCCTGTGTCTGTGTGTCCCTTTCTGTCTGTCATCAGGACACTCTCAGTGGATTTAGGGCCACCCTAATCCAGGACAATCTCATCTTGAGCCTTACCTTAATTACTTCTGCAAAGACCCTATTTCCAAATAGGGCTGTATTCTGAGGTACCAGGCAGACATGACTTTGGGAGGACACAGTTCAACCCACTGAGACACCGAGGTACAGATCTCCAGGAAGGAAAGTGTCTTGGGTTCCAGGAACTCGGCAGAAGGAGGGGAGATGTGGTTTGACCCACCCACCACCCACGCAGACCCTAATGGGTGACCCTCAAGACAACCAAGCATGCGCCCCACAGCTGGTGGCCAAGTCCTGGAGGCGTGTGACGGATGGCTCAAAGCCTGTGGACTCGGTGGGCCCCTCTGGCCGCCTGGTGAGAGGGCCCCTCCTATGCCCCTAGAAGCAGCCCTGGCCCTGGCAGCTGGGTCGAGGATGACATGGAGCAGCGGCTGGGGTCCCCCCACGGGGGATGCTGTGGGGTGGGGGTGGGAGAAGGGTTTCGCCCTTAAGCCCGAGAAAACAGACCCCACAGCAGGTTCCCACCCACCTCAGGATGGGGGCCCGATGGTGTTGCTGTGGTTACCTGTGCTGAGGACACCCAGATCCCTCATTGCACCTCCAAGACCCCTCCGACAAGCCCGGACCCACACCCCAGGTTTATGGGCCCACGCTGACCACAGACCCCGTGGGGCTTTCCGACTCCTCTGTGCCTCTCCCCTCGGCCCCGCTGAGGGATGGGGATCCCCACAACCACAGGCAAGCCCCCCAGCTGCCCTCCCACAACCTGTTGGAGGATCTGCTCATGCTTGCTCCACTGACATGACTTCCTTCTTCAGCCTCGAGATTTTCAGGTTTAGAGGAAACGGTCGTCCTGGAGCTCAGCCTGAGGTCAGAAAGGACGGAAGCGGAGACTCCAGGGCCACAGGGCAGGTGTGACCCCGGCCCCGTGTCCTCCCAGCCCCAGCTATGCCCACCTGGAAGAAGTCGTCCACAGTGATGCGAGGCCAGAGCACGGGACCCACACCGAGGCCTGGTCTCCTTCCAACCCTCTGTCCGTCTGTCCTAGTCAGCGCGGGGACGCTCCGAGGGCGGGGAGGGTGGGGCTGGGGGAAGGAAAGGCGAGGTCAGACCCTCGAAAACTTGGAAGGAGCCCTGCGCCGGGGCAGGTGGGGCAGCCCCTTGCCCTCAGTGCTCTCCTGGGGCCACGGAGTCTCAGGCGGTGGCTGCTGTGACAGCAGTGCCTCCATGACGCCCGGGTCTCCTGTCCCTGAGAAGCACGAGGTGACACGTGGGCCTTAAAGCGCCCAAGACGGTGGACTTCCTGTGAGCGCAGAAGCCTCCTGATGTTGCCAAGATGGGCGCGTCCCCTCAGGCAGCACTGTGGGGAGGCGGCCGTCCCAGATGGCGGGACGCTGGCCCCCAGGGGCGGCTTCAGAGGGGCCCTGGCTCTGGGCCTCTGCTCACCCCATGAGCCCCAAGGCAAAGGGAGGACTCGGCTCACATGAGTAATAACCTGTTTCCTTTGCACTGCGGGCGGGTGGGCTGGCGAGGGGAGGTCTGAGGTTGGCCCTGAGTGCATGTCCCTACCTGCTCCTCAGTCCACGGCCGCCTCCCCTAAAGAGAGCCTGAGCCCAGCCCCTCACACGGGTGTGGCCTCTTACGCGGTCTTGGGTGGGGTGCAGAGACGGGTGCTCTCAGGGACCAGATGAGCCCGAAGAGGTGGCGTTGGGCTTCCTGCGTGTCCTGCTCAGTGATGGTTATCTGGCCTTACCCTCACCATCTCTCTTTTGGCTGGAGAAGGCCATAATTACACCCATTACAAGGAGGAAAGGTGGAGGGACCCACCCAGCATTGCACAACTAAACAAGGCCCCAACCCGGGACCCCACGCGCCAGCCCGGGCGTCCCGGCCCCAGCTCAGCGCAGGGGCACCCAGGAGTCTTTGAGAAACACGGAGGCATGGGACCCTACAGACCCACAAGTCAGAGTCCTGGGAACCTGGCCGGGGCCCCGCTGTGCAGCCAAGGCTGGGAGGGCCTCCCGCCTCCCACCCAGGAATCCAGTGACCCCCTGAGGAGAGGCAAGCGGCTGCCCCCACCTGGCTGAGGACTCGCGACACACGTCTCAGCAGCGTAAGGAGCCGGCCCTGGCGGGTGCCAGGGGGGAGCTGGCACACATTTCCCCAGCTAACGTCATATTTATACAACATTCATGGTGGGGTCTGGGAAGAATAGGGGCCTTGCCCAAGGTACCCCCGCAGAAGCTGCACTCGGGGGGACAAGAGACCTCTGTGACCCCCAGGCACCGGCAGCCCCAGAGGTGTTCAGAAGCAGGGCTGACTACACCTCCCAACCCCGGGGCCACCCCAGCAGTGCTGCCTAAACACACACACTCCTGGTGGCTGGACGACACTGGGCTTCCCACCTGTGCTGAGTCAGTGCCCCCTGCCCCATCCCTGGCCACGCCTGCCTCCTCTGTGGTCATCAAATGCCCGTCCCACCTGGACACTCAGCCCAGCCGTTCCCTCCGTAGCAGAAGCTTCCCTGGTCAGTGGGTGGTCCGGTGTCCCCCAGGACACACTGTAACACAGCTGCTTGCACACACCCCGGCCCTGCCTCACTCTGCCAGCTCCTGACCCTGCTGGGTTCTGTGAGATCTACACAGCCTTCCCCACCTCATACCCCTTCCCGCTGGGTGATCTGTGAGACTGAGCCAGGTGGACGCCCAGCAGGGGGACGTCACAAAGCCCAGCTTACCGCCCTCCTCCTCCCTCTCTAGCTCTCCAGCAGCAAGGGGCTGTCCTGTATCACCCCATATCCCACACCTGACAGAGATGTGGAACGCTCAGGACGTGCCCAAGGGCAGTCCGGGTTCAGCATGTGAGGATTGAGACCCCCTTTCTAGGGGAGCAGAGAGATGAAACCTACTGGCCCCAGGACGGCCCCATGGGGAGCCCTTGAGGGAAAGACTGAGCTCCACCCCGAGTTCTGGGATAAAGAAACAAGAGAGCTAACCTGCGGAGAGGAGATGGCCTCAGCGGCAAATGAGAACCACACCGAGTCTGTCTGTCGCACTTGTGGTTTCAACCCTTAAGATCTGAGCTCTTTGTCCTCGTCTCGGTCCCACGAAGCAAGCCATGTCTTCTGACTCCTCCACGAGGCCAGAGGATGACTCCGGAGAGTGAAGACAGACTAGAGCGCCGGCCTATGGGCAGCGGAGCGGAAGCACGTCCTACACGCCTGGCGGTGTCCAGGGAGGGCTGAGGCCAGGGAGAGACTTTCCTACAGCGACGTTCTGGGAGGCTGCAAGCGTTAGATTAGAGATAACTCCCGGTGGGAAGTAAACCTCAATGCCAAGTGTCGTGGGCACACGAGGAGGTGGCCTGGGAGCGGTGAGGCCGAGGGAAGAACCCAGAGGGCGCAGGGCCAGAGCAGCAGTGGACCAGCCTGCACTCACCTGAGGGCTCAAGCCAGGTGACCAGTGACTGAAGGAGGCCCTCGGGCAGGGGGCAACTCGACCTTTAAGTGCGTTCCCCACTTGGGACATCTAGGACACTTGCAAACCAGGAGAGAGAAGAGTGGGCTCAGCTCCACAGTGCAGCCATCATTAAGTACCTGCTGGGTGCTCTGTGTAAGACAGGCCCCTGCCTTCGGGGTCAACGTGACACCCTCAGTAATTCTAAGTGGCCAAGGGGCTGGCTGGGGTTCTGGGCTTCTGAGGCACTGGGACGGCTGGGGAAAGGGGACTGAGTCACGTCCCACAGTAGTGGCCACGAGGGGCCTGCCCCATGGCAGGCGACCATTCCCCTTCCTGGACCTGCTCAGAGGGATACCAGGACTAGGGCCAAGGGCACCCCTTTCTGGTCCCGGGACCTGCACAGCGAGAGAATCCCGGCCTGGGGTCAGGGACTACGTTGCACAGGTGAAGAAAGTGGTCTCAGACCTGGAGGCCAGGCAGAGCAGCTGCAACAGCTGGACCAGCACAGGGCCACCCCCTCGCCTGCGTCCGGCTCCCGTGGGAAGCTGCTCCTGGGATGAGCGCTGAGTGGGCAGTGGGGACGAGGTCAGAGTTCACCGCCCGGTCAGCCAGGGTGACGGAATTTGTGGTCATTTCCTAACGATCTTGTGCAACCAGATGGAGGTGGGGACAGTTCAGACAGGCCAGTTTCCTGGGGGCTTGGGTGATTTAGAGCCTAGGAGCTCAGCAGGCCCCACCTCTCAGCCCATCTCTCCTGTTGCCAACCCGGAGGCCGAGGTCAGTGGGGGTCAACGGGTGCAGGAACGAGAGCCAGGATCCCGTGCGCACTGCCCCTTCCCAAGACTGGGTCCCAAATTCTGAAATGTGTCTGCAGGTTGCATAATCTGTGAACAGCTAGAAACTGCGGGTTGTTGTTGAGCAGAAGCTGGGGAAGGACCCCTCCCCTCTCTGTGGACTCCGAGGAAGGAGGTGCCTGCAGGCCCTGGCCGGGACAGTAAGGGGGAAGGAGGGAGAGAGCCGGGAGAGAAGGGGAAGAGGGAGGGAAGGAAGGAGGGGAGGGATGAGGGGGAGAGAGGGGAGGGGAGGGGAAGGCGGAGGCGAAAGAGGAGCCCCCCCGCAGGCCTAAAGCCCCTTGCCATCCATGAGCAGCTCAGGGAAGCAGCCGTCACTAGCATTGAGCCCGCTCCTCCCTAGGATGCTGAGGAAGCGGGACCAGACAGAACTAGTGGGACCCAGGGCAAGATGCAAACGCAGTGCTCCTTGTTTAAAAGTCATTAAGAGTTTCAAGACAGCCATAGCAGAGCCTTAAACCGAGTGCAGGGCCCAGGATTGAGGGGGGTAAGTGCAGAGGACGGTGGACCCTGGCAAACGCCAAGGGTGCCTGTCCCCATGTGCATGTGTGTTTGTGAACGTGTGTGTGTGCATGTGTGCCTGTGGACACGTGTGTGCTCGTGTGTGCATTTGTGAACACACGTGTGTGCTTATGTGCCTTGTGTGTCCTGAACACATGTTTATGCGTGTACACATGTTTGTGAATGTGTGTGTGTGTGCGTGCACATTTGTGCTTGTTTATACAGGTGTGTGAGCATGTGTGCATTTAGGGGGCGTGGGTGGAGGAGGGCTGGCTTGGTGGTCACCGAGCTCACCTGGACCTTCAGGAGGACATGGCGAGGGCCACCCACAGGGGGCCCTTCAGGACCCAGGGGCATCCCCAGCCGCCTGAAGAACACGATGTCGGTCCTGCACGCCGTGTATTGAGTGCGTACAGGGCACTGGCCGTCGGGTGGGCCTGGGGCACGAGGAAACAGACTGCAGGGCCCATAAGCAGGTCGGGTCCTGGCCAAAGCCGTGAGGAGGCCTCAAGACTACACGTGCCTACAGAGAGGCAAGGAGGCGGCCACACGCTTCACCTTCTCTATCAGTGGTCCGGCCTAATAGAGAAACAGCCCAATTTCAGGGCCGCTTCCTGCTGGCAGCTCCAAGGACACCAAGGGCTGATGGGACCCCACCAGAGTCTGTCCCGGCAGGGCGAGATGGACAAGCCAGCCGTGTCCCGCCCAGCCAAGCTGCGGCTGCCTGGCCGGGCTGCGTCCTGCTCTGCCACTTGCTCTGGAGAGCAGGTCAGAAGGCTGCTTCCCATTCCACACCTGGCCTTGGGGAGCGTCAACCCAGGACTCGGGGAGGGGCTGTTTGCCAGAAGGAAATCCTGGGTGGACCTGGGACCGCTGGAGGAGGGAGGGTCCTTGGGATGTGCACGGAAGACCCTGGCTTCCATGTCTCCTCTGCTTGGGGCTTTTCGAGAGCAGGCGCAGGGGGCTCCCTCTCTGGCTGGACATCCTTCCCTTGGGCTCACAGTTCTACTCTGAGCCAGCGCGGCCGCCGTGGCAAAGGGCCTGGTTGGGTCTGCAGGAGAAGCCTTTCCCTCTGCACAGCCCCGAGCTTCTGCCTTCTGGGGCCGTTGGCACATGCTCGCCCCTCCCTCACTGGTGGCCCAGTCCTGGTTCTCCCCAACCCGGCCCCCCGCTGTCACAGGCCCTCTGGGGGCTACAAATGGGCTTCTAGCAGCAGATGAGCCTGGGAGGGTGGCCCCAGAGGCCCCCATCCCTCTCCTATCCTATTGAGGCTGCAAGTTCTGGGGCAACCGAGGGCCTGGTCAGCCCTCTGGACTTCTGGGGTCTCCAGCAGTGAGCAATGCACTGGGAGACACCACCGCCTGCCACCATCCACACCCCAACTGCAAAGCAGACCACTGTCTTAAAATCAACCCTGTTGTGGGGCCGGCCCGGTGGCGCAAGCGGTTAAGTGCGCGCGCTCCGCTGCGGCGGCCCGGGGTTCGCAGGTTCGGATCCCGGGCGCACACCGACACATGGCTTGTTAAGCCATGCTGTGGCGGCATCCCATATAAAGTGGAGGAAGATGGCCACGGTTGTTAGCTCAGGGCCCATCTTCCTCAAGAAAAAAGGGGAGGATTGGCATCAGATGTTAGCTCAGAGCTGGTCCTCCTCACAAAAAAAAAAAAAAATCAACCCTGTGGAATTAAATAAGAAAAGAAAATGTAGGTATTTCTTGCTATATGGAAATGTTAAATTTCTGTGAATCAGAAAAAAATATAAACAAATCTAAGAGCAAATTGGGTAAATGTTTGCAACAAAATGACCTTGAAAACATATCCTTCATATATGAAAAGCTCTTACTTTTCAATAAAAATAACACCATAATAGAAATAGCAATGTAACTGTAGACATTCAGTACAGACGTCAACCTTGACCACAGCCGCAGAGAGAAATACTCAAACAAAAATGAGATTTCATTTACCAGTTTATCACAGTTTTGAAATGCAATGGGCTGGCCCATATGTTGCTGATGGAAGTGTGAGCTGCAAGAGATTTCTGAAAAGGAATTGAGCCCCGTCCTCCAAGCGTAAGTCAGCTCCGCCCCTCCACGGGTGCTGGGGGCAGCTGGCAGCACAGACCCTGACTGCTGAGGAGACGGTGTCACAGTGCTGCCTGCAGCAGCAAAGCGCAGACGATGCAACCACGTGATAGAAGGAACACGGTGATGGACGCCCCCATGGTTGCCCCAGGGTGGGGGGGCAGAAATGTCAACTGTGCTTTCAAAGAATATGTACGGATATGAGGAAATGATCGTGAAATAATTTTCAGTAAAATAAGCAGAAAATAAAACTCTGGATAACAAAGTGGTTATCTTGGGAAGGTAAGATTAGGGGAAATTTTTCTTTCCTTCTTAATATTTTTCTGCATTTCCTAAAATAATCAGGCAGAACTTTCATAATGAGAAAAGGTAATAAACATTTTAGTTTACAAAACTATAACCTGGAAAAAATAATTCTGATAAATGTGTGTTAGTGAATATTATGAAGCATTTTATCCACAAGGACAGAACTTAAAAACTCCAGGTGTTGCTGCTGGTGCACCGGCCCTCGGGCACGGTGTGGGGGGGGGTGGGAAAGACGCCCAGGTCTGGGCACTGTCAGCCGCCCCGTATTGGAAATCACTGCACCTGCACCTCACTGCTGTCTGGATGGAAGGGAACACCAGCCCTTGTTCAGCTCTGGAGACAGAGATGTACCGATGGCCCGAGGGCAAGAGCCGCCTGGTGGACCGTGAGCTGCGGTGTGTCCGGGTTCTCTCCAGTCCCCCAGAGTTATGGACCTCAGTCTTTCCAGAGGAAAACCCTCAATGTGGCCATATTTCCAGTAACTTGAGTCAGTCTCGCTTGGTGGTGATAACAGAAGATCAGAGATGTGAGAGAGAGAGACTGGGAGCGAACCTCACCACATGCTCGTTTCCACTCAATCCCACCGCGGCCTCCTCATCACTGTCCTGTCCGTTCTTAAGGACACCAGGCCCCCCACATCTTGGCTGGAGGCACTTTCAGAACCAGGAGGCGAGGCTGTTTCTTGGCAGAGGACACTGCCAATTCCAGACCAGACCAAGTCTCCTACGTCCTCGTTTGTGGTGCCTGGAGCTGCTGTGAGAGAGGAGGGAAGAGGCTCCGGGCTGTGCCCCTGCCGACAGGCGCTGAGTCTCTTGTGGCTCCAGCAGAGAGAAGGCGGCAAAGCTGGGCTCCCAGGACAGAGGCTCTGTCCCCGAAACGTGGGTCACGTAGCCCGCATGCATCCGTGGGCTCCGGGGAGGCTTCCTCACAGAGGAGGTGCCAGGTCCTCTGCGGTCCCCTGGGGTTGGCCCGGCTGCTGTGGTGGGTGTTACAGGTCGTTAGCACCTCACAGACAGAGATCCAAACCTTTATCTAACGTGGTGAGATGGAAAATACTTTTGTTTTACCAAAGAGGACCCCAACAGAAGCCTGGGCCCGGAACCGCTTCCCTCCCTGGGTTGAGATCTGTCTCGGTCTCTGTCACTTAAAGCCCTTTGTCCAGCTCCCTGACGGCCAGGCGGCCGGTGCTCTGGGCCCCTTGCTCTGGGGGAGCAGTACGTCGGGGCTGGACACCTGCCCTCTGCCTGGCTGGGGTGTGGGTCCCTGTGCACGGACGTGGGTCCTCCGCAGGCCCGGCCGCGGATCCCAGGGTGGCTGTGAGGCGGCCTGTCAGACACCAGTCCCTCACCTGCTGCTGACTCAACTCTGTGACATCTGTGGAAATCCCATTCGTTTGCCCCAATTCTTCACCTCTCCGTATCCGCCCCTGCCCTGCAGCTTTGCAGCGCCCTCCCTCCCTGTGTGGCACCTGCCTCTTTAGGGTTGCCCCCATGGCCTGCCGTGACTGATGCATGAGGCAAAAGTGAACATGTGCCGGTCCTGAGGCTACGTCTCAAGAGGCCCTGCGTTGTGCCCCTACTGTGAGGACACATCCAGCCCGCTGGTCCCCGGAGGATGAGAGGCACGAGGGGCATGACCACTCCCGCCAAGCTGCCCTGCCCAATCCAACCTAGAGCCGAGCTGCCCCCCCGCCCCGGCCACCACACGTGGGCTCCAGTGACACACGACTGCCACTCAGCCGCTGGTTGGGGTGGCGTTTGCCATGCGGTGCTGGTTGAGGCAGCATCTCTCCAGGTCAGCACAGTGCACCCATACTCTCTCCCGGGCTGCCTGCTCTGTTTTATTCGTGAACATGTCATGGTGTTCATGTACATGCTTGTGTCGACTCTCCACTGAGTGTCCGTCCCGAGGGCGGGGACCGGGCCTCCCTCCTCACCAGCTGGGTTCTCCATGTTGTGTCTAGAGCATGCGCCAGCCGTCGTAGGCCCCCAATCACGTCAGCGGGTGGTCGTACACAGGGACTTGCCTGGACACAGACACGCCCCGAGGAGTGTGGTCACCCCGCTGGCGAGCGGGGCGCTGCTCCTGCCTTCACACCTTGTAGCTAATGCTCTGGTGAGTGTCTTTACACATGGCCTTCTCCCACGCACAGTCGCTGGGTCCCAGTCCAGGCCCAAGTCCCTGTTGTTCAGATGCACGTCCCCGAATGGCCTGCCTGGGTGACAGAGGCCTTTGACAAGGGCAGGAGAGGGGAAGATTTGGAGCAACTAATTCAGGTACAGAAGGTGGCCCAGGAGCAAAGTAGATCAAAGAAGAGAGATGCACACCAGGGTCCATAAAGAAGGTGACGTGCTCAGTGGCTCAGTCTCCAAATTGTGGGTCTGTGAGAGGAGTCTGATGGGGTGCCGGGCCATGCCAGCCCCCCCTGCCTCCCCCGCCCCGCAGACTTCTCTGCTCATCTTTACATCACCAGGCTCCTGGTCACCTATTGCGAACACCTTAGAAGCTCCTCCAGCTTCTCTGGGTTTGCGTCACAAAGTGATCAGCAAACAATACTGTTGACTTGCTGAACCTGAGACAGGAGGGTGAGAGGAGAGAGGGGACCGTAAGCCTCCTGGGCCCAGCAGCCCGTGTGACAGGTGTGCACACCTGCAGGCAGCTGGCCTGCCGGCCGGCACTGGTGGCCGTGGGCGGGGAGCCACCGTGCTTCCTACCAAGTCACCATCCAGCCAGGACCGAGAGAGGAGCCGTCCTGGACCAAGCACAGGCTCCAAGACGTGGCCCTCGGGTCATGGGCAGAGCAGTCAGTGAATGTGTCCCTGGGGGCCCTGGGCTCACGATGTGCAGACAGCAGTTCTCACGCTCAGCTTCCTCCAGGGCCACCCAGGAGCCCTGGTGCCCTCTCGGCTGAGATTCGCAGCAGCAAAGTCCCGGGGAGGGTGGGGCAGGGTCACGGGAGCATCATGACCCTCGCGGTGAAAGCATCCAGAAACACAACCCGGGCGCACATCCCGGGTGGACCCAGCGGTCATGTGTGAGCCTCGCTGTTTACATTTGTGACTTTTGGAGACACGCTGTGCTCTTTAAAGGCACAAGGGTGGAATCCGACACCAGGGCCCCCGTGTGTGATGTATCCCCCCCCCACTGGTCAGAGACTCTCCCGAGTGCCCCACATCAGCTCTTGTAGGATCTTCCAGCAGCTACACCAGCAACAGGGACAGGCCACTGGCTAATCAGCCGAAGCAAAGCCCCTCCCCACGGTGACATGGAGGCCAACTCAAAAGGATTCTTCCTGTGTAGACTGTAGACACCTAAGACGACCCTGGACAGACCAGCTGAGTGGTACACACTGTCCGGATGGGCTCGCAAGGCCCAGCAACACTGCTCTCTCCACTGCACGTCCACCTCCCAGTCTTGGCACAAAGTCCACACCCCACAAATCCCCTAACAGACACTGAGACTGGATCTCAGTCCAAAGGAGGACAGAGGGAAGCTCTTTACAGTGAGACTTTCCTCCCAGATTCCAGCTCAGCGGCCTGGCTCCTCCAGCCCTGCCTCGGCCGCTGGGCTGGCCCCCTTCCTCGTCTGAACCCAGTGCGTCCCTGCAGTGTGTCCCCGCGGTGCGGACCCTTGGGCTGCTGGCCTGTAGGACTGAGTTGCAGGAGTGCTTGGCCAGGGCCTCGTTCCCTGGCGGGAAAAGTGCAGAAGGAGCTGAGAGCCTGTGGGAGGACCAGGCCCTCGTGCCCTGCGGGAAGGACAGCAACCCACTGTCTGTCTGAGGCCTGTGGGCTGACCACTCCGGCAGCACAGAGCAGGCTGGAGCAGCCACCAAGGGCCTCGAGCTTCTGCCAGGACGGTATGTATGGCCCCAAAGTGCCATCCAGGTGTGATGGGGTGACTGTGTGTGGGGCAGCCAGGCAGGGGGCACTTGCTGCAATCCACTCGCAGGAGGGCCCTTCCTGAGTCCACTTTGGGGCTGAAGTGGGGAGGAGCTCTTTTATAAACCTCAGGACGGTGCCATTTAGTGAGTGGATCCCGGAAGCAGAAGCAGTGCACAGGCCTCTGAGCCGTGAGAGGAAAACAGAACTTGCTCCCTGAACAGTGGGCTCTGCCCACAGCCACCAGTCAGATGGCCCTGCCTGTCCCGAGAAGAGTCCCAGGGGGCACCCAGGGGTGGGGGGCCGCCCAGGCATTCAGGTCACCACTCACCCGAGCTGGACGAGGGGCCTCAGGTGATGGTGTCCACCTCAGCTAAATTAACGCCCCGGACACTGGGCAAGGTGACCTTGCAAGATTCCTGCTGAGAAACCAGGCTGCAGCGAATACTCATGGGGCAGACGGTGCCCAGCTCAAGGACGGGCTGACCTTCCACTCCCCTCCTGTCCCAAGTCCACCCTGGGAAACAGCAAGCAGCATTCTTCTCCCTGGATGTTGGAGGTTTTCAGGTCCAGGCTTAGAGCCAGGGCCATGGGACTCTCCTTGGAGACTAGGGGGTGGACAGACCTTTCCTGCTGCCTGGGCTGGGCTTGGTCACTGCTGAGGACGCTAGACCGCCCAGCGCCCCTCTCACCCAGGTGGTTCTGCCAGAGGTGGAAGGATGGTGGGCCCCACTCACCACTGCCCACTAACACCATGCCCTCATCAGCACCACCCCCTTCCCCTGCAACCCCCTCCCCCAGCCCCTCCCCCAGCCCCTCCCCCTGCAACATCGCTCCCCCCCCAGCCCCACTCCCGGCACCACACCCCCATCAGCACCACCTCCTCCTTCTGCACCCCCTCCTCCCCCTCCTCCGGCCCCTCCCCCTGCAACACCACCACCCCAGCCCCTCCCCCTGCACCATGCCCTCATCAGCACACTGCCCATCTCCCTGTGTCATCCTCCCCCCTCCCAGGCATGGTCACCTGGTGCTGCTAGCAGCTGATTCCCAGGAGTCTGCTGGCCTGCTGTGCACAGCAGCCAGGGCTCTGTCACTGGTCTGGTCTGGAGCCAGGAAGGGGGTACGGAGGCGGGTCCTGCACCCCAGCTAACTCTAGAGTGCTTCCACCAGAGTGTGGGAATTGCAGGTTTTCCTGCTGCTCGGCAAGGTTCCCCCGAAGATCAACCAAACTCTACCACACGCTGGCTGAGCCAACACCACTTCTCCAGCCCTGGGCCGGGTCCTGGTGACCCTGGGACGTTATTGGACAAATTAGCAGTTTTCAGGAATAACAGTGTTTCCAGTCGCCTCACAAACCCAGATGTTGATCACACCCATAGAATTCAGAGGTTGGGACACTCCCTCCCCAGGAGAACCAAAGGCCTGGGAGAGAAGAGGGGTGGCCCTCAGCCCCCCAGAGAACAAAGGCTCCACACTTAAGGGTAAATGCCCGAGACCAACAGGCCCCGTTCTGAGGGTCCAAGGTGTGTCCTCCTCCTCTCCCTCAGAGAATAAGCCCTAAACAAACACAGGGTCTCATCTTGGTTCCTCCAACACCTGGAGGCAGCCCAGCCTGGCCAAGGGGTAGGGGAGGGGGAGGAGGGAAGGGGAGGAGAGGAGAGAGGGGGATGGGGAGGAGGGGAGGGGACGGGGAGGAGGGGAGGGGACTGGGAAGTGGAGGTGGGGAGGAGGGGAAGGAAGGGAGGAGGGGGAGCAGGGGAGGGGAGGGATCAGGCCAGCTTTCTCCCCCTCCACTCTGACCTCTGTATGGCAGCCTCTTGCCTCTGGGATCCTACCGGGGAAGGAGGGGACCGGGAAGCTGAGCTTTGAGAATTTGAGAAGCTGGCCCCCCTCCCTACGGCTGAGCCTAACTGATTCCCTCACTCCTTTGCAAGGATCCTTTGAGGGAGCAGAGGGCTGGTGGCCCCAGTTACCCCCTCCTCAGAGGGCGGGGGGGCTGTGGGGAGAATCCACCCCCTGTCCCCTGTCTGCTCTCTGTCCCCTCCCAGGCCGTTCGGAGTTCCCTGACCATCCGCAGGTGAAGGTCTTCTGTCCTTCCCGAGGGCATGAGGTCATACACATTGCTGAGTTTCCTTGACAGGTTGAGTGGCAGCAAATTATAGTCTTGGTTCTGTTTCCCTGTGTTTTGGGAAAGAATCAGTGTCGGCACCGACCCTTTAAAGCCTTCAGATCTGGACCTTTCTTAATTGGGGATTGCCACCAAGGTCAGAGGCCACGTGGATGCTTTGGGAGGTGGATGCTTTCCGGAGGCCTCGTGGAGGTGCAGATGGGGGTGCTGGTGTTGGGGGCGGAGCGGCAGGGAAACCCAGGTGAGGGCCAGGAGCTCTGCTCAGCGCAATGGCTTCTCCACGCAGCCATTGGTGGATGGAGAGGGTTTGGTGTCGCTGCCCAGCCCCTAGGTCTACTGCGGGCCTCCCCACCCCCAAGAGCCAGGCCCCTCTCCGAGGACATTGATCAAGGTGGGGTCTGGAGGGGTGAGTGACAGAGGAAGGAGTCACCTCCACAGGAAGGTCCAAGTCTCGAGTCAGACACTAGGAGATGTGGCGCTCACAGACTTTCTCCAGGTTTGGGACTCAGTCGGCCTCCCGGGCACTGGGGCGTGAGCCTCCATTGGTCCACCCCGGGGTGCGAGTCCAGTTGAGTGGTCACAGGTGTGGCAGGCCAGGCCAGGCCCGCTGCTCCAGCTGGAACCACTGCAGTGTCCAGGAGCCTTGATGGGGACGCCCCAGTAGGCAGGGACCACAGGCCCCTGCAGCCCCTCCGTGCAGGGAGGCTGGCAGCAGGGTGTGCGAATCCTGGACCTCGGTGCCCCCACGCCCCTCTCTGGGTGCCCGTCTGCCCGGCTTCCACCCCGTGGGCTGCACGCTGTGACCCGAGCTCAACCTGGTCACCGCACCCCAGCGTGAGTGGACGTGGCCACTCTGTCCGGTTACTCACACCACCTGTCATACCCCAAAGGGTCTCTCCTGTCCAGGAGATGTCAGGTCAAGGCCTCAGACAGCCCATGGCCGAGGGCGTCAGCCTTCACCCTGCTGGGTGCCTCGGCCTCACGTCAGCACCCGGCACCTGGCCTGTGGCCACCAACTCACCACTTTCATCACCATCACCCATCCAGGCACCTCTCGCCGCCTCTGTGGGTGTGTTCCCTCTGTCCCTCCAGCACCTGTGCCCAGCGGGTCCACATGGCCTCCCCGAGGCCCCCAGCTCCACTCTCCGGTCAGTTCCAGGCACTGGCGTGGCTGCTTCCCCCACAACTCGGTTGCCAAGTCTCCCTCTCCCATCTCCCAGAGGCCTCTTTCCCCATCTGACCACCTCGGCTTGTCCAGGGCCGGTCCCCAGGCTGCCCATCCAGTGCCCCGGCTGCTTAACCAGCTCCTGGCTGTGCCAGTCCACGCCCTTCTCATGCTGGTCACCCCCTCTGGAACCTTCAGTGCCTCCCCATCACCCACCTGTCACAAGCCCAGACTTTCCAGCCTCACAGCAACCTCGTGTGCATTTTGTCTCAAATCCATAAGGTCCACAGCCCCCGTCCACCTTCGGCAGAAGCAACGTCTTGGACTGAAGGTCTCTTCCTTCCAGATTGGGATTCTACAGACTCCTCCCGCCTGGGTGCAGCCTCCTCCTCCCCAAAGCCTTCTCCCTGCGAGAGCCTGACATGACCCTCCTCCCCCTAGCTCCTGCCAGGACAGGTGTTTATGGGACCCCACTACGCGAGACAGTGCTCAGCCCTCCATTCCTTACCTCACTTAACACTTTCCCAGACTGTTTTGGGGAGATGCTGTCCCCCGGCCTGCCGGCACATCCTGGGAGCTCCTCATCACTCCGCAGATCCTCAGCTGTTCCCAGCCCATCCATTCACAGAAACGTGTGTCATTGAGTTGCTGGCACTCCGGCCTCAGTGAGGCTGTGCCCACCCCCTCCACCAGGAACAAGCACTGTCTTCCTGCAGGACATGACAGCCAGCTGGGTGGGAGCTCCTGGTGCAGCTGCCTCCTGGGGGAGCATCCTCGTTCCCTTCGATCGGCTGTGGAGATTCTTGGGAAGCACCACAGTCCAGGATTGAACCTGGGACCTGCTGGGGGTGCTGATTGAGTGGGGCCTCCCCATCCCCAGACCACCTTGGTCTCGTGCTGCCGCGTCTCAGTGCACAACGTTGAAGATCTTGCACAGTGATGAGTAAAGGGCCTTGAAGGAACAGGTGTTCATGAAGGGGCTCCAGGCTTCTCCTGAGTAGTAGCCCGCTCTGTGGGCTGAAGGCATGGGCCCAGAGGAGGCGGAGTCAGCTTGTCTGATAACCCCGGGGATTCTTGATCACCCCGAGAGCCGGTGACCCCACGGGGAGGAGTGGACACAGCAGCTCAGAGGTCCCTCTCGGGCCAGCAGGGTGGCCTCCGTCAACGTGCAAACACAGAGTGCCTCCTGCATGCACTCTGGGCCTGGGGACAGGGTGGGAGGGGAGGAGCTTGACGCTGTGGCAGGTGACACAGGCCGACTCCTCATGCATCTGATCCATTTCGTGTCAAACTGGGGAGGTTTACCTACATAGCAGAGCTGACAAAAGACAAAGAACAAGCGTTCCTCAAACTCCCCGAGTTGGCATCAGAGGACTGCTCCTAAATCACAGCAGGTGCGTGGATTACAGTAGACGGAGGGGCCTCGGTGGTCTCCATCGACTCCCATCTGACTTCTCACAGACAGGGCACGCCTCCTCCGCCACGCGGGGAATCCGGGTGCTATTTTAAAAGTGAAGCACACGGGGCTCCAGGAGAGCGGCTTCTTGCTTCAAAGGATGCTCGCTCTACCCCTGAGTGATTATGTTGTTGTGTTGTGTGTGCGCCTGTGTGTGTGTGTGTGTGTGTGTGTGTGTGCGCACACGTTCTGACCTCCGTGTTTCCAGGTCGCTCACTTACACACCTTTCACTTGCTCTCTGCTTCGCAGCTGGAAAAGCCCTTTCACACGCTGTATTCTATTTTGATTGTGATAAAAAAACAGTAAAACCCATAAAACAATGCACACACAATTATGCTAAGAATTGGGTATGTTTTTTGGGGGCAGAGGGGTCCCTAAACACAAATTTGCAAAAAGATTTGCACAGATATTTACCTGAAGTTGAAAACTACATCTCCTTCCCAACCACGATGCAGAGCAGCCTGAGTCTCCTGCAGGCGATTTCCCCTGAGAAGCACAGTCATTAAATGGGGCAGCTGCTGTGCGTGACTCACCTCTGATACGGCCAGAGTGATGGTGGGATAAACGCAGAATTATCCTTCCAAACATCCAGGGGTTTGGCAACCTCCCCGGCGTGCCAGAACGCTGGATGGAGGCATCAATCCACTTCCCTTTGACTGCGTTAACAGCGATGCAGCAGAAAGGATGTCGCCGTGCGTCTGTAATCCAGAACAAGTTTCCACGTGGGGCACTGCAGAGGGGCCCCGTCTGAAATACGAGATACTTGCGCTGTGAGCCACGTTGAACTCTTTGTCCTTCCCCGGAAGGAAATCCACAGATGCCTAAGTGTGTTGTTCTGAAGGGAAAGCACAGAGCGAGTGGAGATGGAGGCTACTATTTCACAAATAAATATGTCTGGGACAAAGCGCCACTCCTCAGGGGGAGCAGGAGCTGACGTGGGGTGCAGGAATGCTGGGGTTATTGTGTGCCCTTAAAACGTAGAGATCCACTCACAAAATGAGGGCACACACCCGGAAGGGACAGCCTCAGACTCGTGGTCGCTGTCCTCCTGTGGGATGGCTACGTCCCGGCCAGCGTCTGCCCTGGGGGAGACTGACCAGTGGGCTCTGCCTGAACTGGAGTCGCCTCAGTGTGGCTGGTTGTGCTGAGCCGGGCTGTGTTCTCTAGCAAGTCCAGACAGTGCGTGTGAACTCGGTCTTGCTGCCTTCTCATGCTACACGGGCAGAGCACGTCCAAGGTGGAAGCGCGCCTGGCTTAAGTGGGTGGGTTTTTTAACAAAGTTTTGTGCAAAGAGACAAAGTTTCTTCAGAAAAGCCCCATCTGTGCCAAGGACGGGAGTCAGCTACATTGTTACAGGAACTCACCACGCCTTCTGGAAACTTCCGGAGGCCAAAATCCGAGGTCAAGGAAGCTGAGGGGGACCCCCCAGGAGGCGGCGAGGCCAGCTCTTTTGATAGGACCCAGAGGGCTGTGGCACACCCACACCTGTCAAGTTTGCTTCCTTCCTTCTCTCTCTCTTTTGCCACGAGACAGATGAGCATCCAGGGGTGTCCCGCGGCCGTCCAGGGATCCGGCACTGGCTACAAATCAGGATCTGCCCGTGCAGAAGGGAGGCCACAGCCAGCACGAGGAGATGGGCCCTGGTCATACTCAGGCGTCTGCTTTTCTGTAAAAACAACGTTTCCAGTGTGTGGTCACGGTTTTAGATGGGGTAGACGTGGCTATGCCCTTGGTCTGCAGTGCAGATGCCTCATCACACCTGGGACGCTCATCTGCTTCTCTTAGAAGGGAGCAGATAACGATGGTGGCCACGGCGGTCATGACAACTACAGACACTGGACGAGCCCACTCCATCGCTCCACGAGACCTGGTGCACCACTGGCCCCTTCCATCTGACACGGCCGAAGCTCACGCGTTTCACACCGATTTAAATAAAGAACATGTGTGTGCTTCATTCCCGAGGCTTCAGGAGTGCAAGGCGTCTGCTGGGCATTCGTCTCCCAAAGTTCCGGGCCCAGACCTTCTGCTCCATGCAGCAGGTGGATGGGCCAAGGGGAGAACAGGGGGCTGCCATGTGACACAAGCCCCCGATGGAGGGCCCCACGGGTGTGCCTCCTGTTCAGACCAAGGGGCTGAGGCACAGACAGGGCACGGAGGTGGGCGCCAGGCAGTTCACCCCTTGGCCGGTCCTCCAGGCGGGGGGTGACTGGGCTGTCCCATCTCCACGTCCAAGCTCCTCATCTCAGAGACAAGGCCGCCCGCCTGCCCACCTGCGGGTTCTCGGGAGCCGTGTTGTGAGAACGACAATGCGCCTTGAAAACCTGCGAAGATGCAGGTTAATGACCAAGTTGTGGCTTCTGCACAGCTCTTCTCTTTGAAAGTACTGAGAACTGATTTAATCAACAGGTGCAACTGTCCTGAAGGCTCTACGACCAGGCAGGGAGGACACAGGACGCAGGCGAGGCCCCACCCGGCCTAGCCCCCTGCGGCTCGGCCCTCGGGGCTCCCTCGGACCGTTGAGGCAGGCAGGACGGTCAGGGCTCCAGGCCGGGCTTGGGCCACAGCCGCAGTGGGCCTGAGCTGGTCCCAGCCTCTGATACTTCCCAGGTTCTCCGTCGCTCCCTGCTCTGGGCCAGCAGGGGACAGGACGCTGCAAGTGTCCCTGCCTGCACTGGCCATCTCTGGGGGACGAGGATGCTCAGAGGGGCCTGAGCTCAGGGGGAACAGAGTCCAGAGGCAGAAGTCCCTGCAGGCCACTCACAGAGTCTCTGCCCCTCAGGCAAAGGGGGTAAATGGCTATCCCAAAAACAGGTGACAGCGAGGACACGTGCGTTAGTTAGTGTCTGGCGAAGGGAGCGTCTGAAAACAACACTTGTCCAGAGACTGGTGGGAAAAGCACACAGCGACCTCACAGCGGCCACATCGTGGTGACACCACCAACGCACACACGATACTCAATGAACCGGCAGATGACAAGGAGAGGCTGCCCCAGAGCAGGGAACACCAGCGACCTGGAGACAGTGACCGAGCTTGCCTCGACAACTGAATGTCACAATGGACTTGAGGCCTGAGTCTGCAAGAATGTGGGAACCAGCAGCTCTGCAGGGCCTGGGACCTAGTGACCGGGTTCTAGAAGGATCCCAGCTGGGCTCGGCCCCACCTGGACGGACAGACAGAGAGGGGAAGAGTCCAGCAGGCACCAGGGGTCCGGGGACCACTGTTTCTCAGGGTCGCCCTCTGAGGTGGGATTGCAGATGGGGGCGGGGGGGTGGTGCCAGGGGGTGGGGACGGGAACCAGGGTCTGGGTTCACCTCTGGGGTGCCTGTCCCTCCGCTCCATCATCCCCCAGGGATCAAGGCCCCAAGGGGCATGGAGGTGAGGTCAGGGCAGCATGTCCCTGCCCGTCCCCAGAAGCAGCACAGTGAGCTCTTTCTCGGGTGTCCTGCCCCAAAGGAAGCTGTGGGGTGGTCTCTTGTTTGTGTCTCCCTCTCTCAGATGGAGCGGGCGCCTTCCTACCCTGATGGTGTCGGGGGCGTGGTAAGCGCTCAGCTAAAGCTGTGCCCAAGGGCACTGAGTTTGTGCTTGCTCAGATTTCTGGCGCTGCTGCCAAATGTGTGTGTTTTAAACCCGAGATGATAAGGAGGCCGTCACTGAAGAGCAAGCTACAGGTTCTTAGTTTTGGAGTTCCTCCTTTGAAAGACAGCAACTGCTGCACAACTGTGAGCAGAGCGGGGACGTGCTGTCCCAGGTCTGTGCCCTCTGGGGAGAGGAGCCAAGGCCAGCCAGGCGGGTGGCTTCTCTCAGGAGCCCGAGCTTGGCCGGGAGTCCGGCTGCCACCCCATGAGCCTGCAGGATTGGGAGGCAGAGTGGAGGGGAGCACCGCGCTTAGTGCTCTACTGGTGATCACGACGGATGGGGCTCAGCTTGATCCAGCTTCCCTAAAGGGACCGACGCTGGGGCCCAGACAGGCGGATGCAGCCTCGGCCTCACAGGGCACCGTGGGCACCGTCGCCCGATCCCTGTGTCAGCCGGGACCTAGCGCTTTGGTGGGGAGGCCGGGAAGGCACGCCATCGGGGCTGGGCCCAGCACAATTATGAGATATAATGGTTAGTGATTTTTTATGGAGAAAAGGGGCCTCTGAAGGCCAAAGCGCCTGGGCCTACGGGTCCCCCAAACCCTGAGGACCCCTGGTCTGGGCTGGTGCCTGAGAGCTGACAGATGCCCTCCGAGGACAGGCTGTGCATGATGGACAAGAGGACATGTCATCTTCCAAGGCAGCATTCCAGCCCCTCCTTCCTGAGCTCAAGCAGCGAGTACATCCGAAATCTGGGAGTCAGGGATCCACAGTGAGGGCCCCACCCCCGAGCTCCTCTCTCCTCCCAGGCCCCATAGAGCCAGAGACATGGGAAGCTGGACACTCAGGACGTCCTGTGACTCTGTGTGCACGATGCAGGGCCACGCAAGGGCGCTCACAGACCTCGCGGCTGAGCAGAGGCGCGTGTGTCACGGAGGAGTGTGTTTCGTGGCCGGCCGGACTCCTCACAGCTGTGGGAGGCACACAGTGAGCCTGAGCTGAGGGAGGTCTGGAGGCACCGAGACACCCACCATGATCTGGTCCCGACAGAGTCCCGGGGAGCCCGGCTGAGCGGGGACTGGTGTCTCGCCTGGGCCAGGCAGACGGAGCTGCAAGCCCAGAGAGTAGAGACACAGCCCTGCCCAGTGGAGAAGCGAGGCATCCCAGGCTGGATGAGCCCCCTGTGTAAGCACCACCCAGCGCGCCCCCAGATGAAGGACCCCAGGGCTCCATAGGACACACGTGTGAGGATTCTGTGACTTCTACGTGTCGGGATGGGTGGCAGGCTTTTCATAGATGCTCCCAGTCGGGGTGCCCAGAGGAGGGACGGGGCTTATGCCCTTCCCAGAGGCAGCAACGAGGCTCGGGAGGGTCGTCCGCGCCGGGCGGAGCAGCTTGTACCAGAGGGAAGGAGGTGTGGACCCCCAGAGCCCTGGGGCCTTTCCAAGGAGCAGGTGAGGGTCTCCCAGCCAAAGTGATGACGCCACTGGACAGAGTGACCAGGACGCAGGAGCAAGGAGCAAAGCGCAGCCTGTGGCGGCCCAGCCCCTCTGAGCTGCCTCCTGTAAGCAGTCTGAGGACCTGGGGACCATTCAGGTCTGCCTGGCACCCGGACCTGAGGGCAACGGGAGCGCTGGGGCCAGTCTGTTGCCCACGCGGCACGCACACCGTCCTCCTGTCCTCGCACGTCAGTGATCTGTTCCCCGGCCGAGGGCAGCCCAGGGTAGCAGGGGGTGGGGGCAGTGGCCGTTCTCTGGAAACTTCAATCCACATCCTGTCTTTGCAGCCACTCTGAGCCACCTGGCAGCCTTGCTCCATGAGGCTGGGAAACCATGGGCCACTCCACGTCCACAGCAGGACCAAGTGGAGGATGCAGGACATTGCAAGTAAGCAGCCTTTCCTCCTGCCCATCCAAAGTCGACTCCGGATTTCAGGTCCCTACTCCCGGGCACGGCGATGCCTCTGTCCTGGCTGGGACTCTTCCTCAATTTGGACTCTGTGATGGTGATGACCATTGTCCACGTCAGTCTGGCATGTCCCTCTTCTGCCATCATCCTCCCAAGCACAGAGTGGACACTGACCAGGCAGCCACCACTCCCCCATCTTCCTGCCCTGCACGTGGGCCCTTTCTTGGGGCGCTCCCAGTGAGAGCAGGTGGGCTCTCCCTGCCTCTTCCCCAGTTGCTGGGCGTGGGTGGGGCTTCCCGAAGCTGAGGCGGCTGTGTTTGCACCCACGGAGGAAATCCAGAGTCATCCTACAGAGAGGGCCCCCGACTGTGCTGGGGGCGAGCCCCACCTCCACCCGTCTGTGGCTCCTTACGGGGCCCTGTTTGGGAGCCAGCGAGGCTGAGCCGAGTTTCCTGCAGTTGAGAACTCCCAGCACCAATAACCTCGAGGAGCTTCCCAGAGTGACTGGCTGTGCCTGCCTCCTGGCTGCAGCCATGTGGGCGCAAAGTCAAAAATTAAGGCCCAAATAATTCAGAGGTGTGCCACCAAAAGGACAAACAGAGAAAGATAAAATAGATAAACTGGACTTCAAAATGGAAAACTTCTGTGCTTCAAAGGACACCATCAGAAAGTGAAAAGACAAGCCACAGAACGGGAAAAAATATTTGCAAATCATGTATCTGATAAGGAACTTGTGTCCATAATACATAAAGAAAATTTGAACAGACATTTCTCCAAGGAAGATATGCAAACGGCCAATAAGCACATGAAAAGGTGCTCACCATCTTTAGCCATCAGGGAAATGCAAATCCAAACCACAAAGACACACCTGCATCACACCCACCAGGGGGCTAGAAACCGGATAGTAACAAGTGTACATGGAGATATAGGAGCCCTCCCCCTGGGGGTGGGACTGTGAAATGGGGCAGCTGCTGTGGGAGGCCCCGTGAGGTGGTTCCTCACGAGGTTAAACAGTCACCACGTGAGCCAGCAATTCCACTCCAGGCACGCACGCCGGAGAGCTGGAAACATGTTTAACAAGGCTTGTGCACAAACGTTCATAGCAGCACAGCTCACAATCAGCAAAAGGTGGAAACAACCCAAATGACCATCAACAGTTGAATAGACAGAGAAAACGGTTCTACCCTTACAATGGAATGTTATCAGGCATAAAAAGGAACGAGGGTCTGACCCTATGACACGGATGAACCTCGGACACACTAAGCTGAGTGGAAGAAGCCAGACAGAAGGCCACACGTCACACAATTCCGTTCACATGAACCGTCCAGAATGGGAAACCATGAGACAGGAAGCAGAGAGTAGCCCCCTGGGACTGGGGGTTGGCAGGAAGATTGGGGTGGGAGCTGAAGGGTACAGAGTTTCTTTTTGAGGTGATGAAAATGTTCTAAAACGGACTGGTGATGGCTGCACATCTCTATGAATATACTAAAAGCCATTGAATTGTGCACTTTAAGTGGGTGCGTTGTACGGTATGTGCATTACATCTCAATAAAGTTGTTAAAGAATAAATTTAAAACCTTTGCCAGGTCATCCAGGTCAACACAGAACATGCAAGAGGTTTCTGCTTTATGGTCCTGCTGCCCAGCTCCATGTGACAAGATAGATGTGACGACAGACACCAGCCAGAGCAGGGCCCGGCCTCAGGTGTGGCTCTGCCAGCCCAGGGCAGGCCTGCCTGGGGGTCTCAGCGGAGCGAGGGATTGGTTCCAGGGGCGCCCGCACCCCACCCGCCTTCCCAGGACACTCGCCCTCCCGCCCCTCTCCAACCCTCGTGACGTCTGCACTTCACAAAGACCAGAGCCTCAGTCAGGAGGAATGAGACTCACAGTCCCGCCAGCACACCTGGCCAGGAGTCCCAGCCCACCTCCCCTGGTGGAGTGGGGTGGCCGGCTCCCCAGCGTCCATGCTGGTGAGCACGCAGGCATCACCACATGGCTCCATACAGGAGCAGATCTGCGCCCGGGTCACACGCCCACCCCTGAGCTGGGGCACAGAGATGGAGGTAAACACAATGCATTGGAAGGGCTTTGATCTCGAAGCTGTTACTTTGCATAATGCACAACAGGATTATTATTATTGTTGTCACAAACACATCAATAAGACACATGACACCACAGAAGAGGACAAACGGTCACATTCTGACTTGGGGGTTAAAGGCCGTGTGGGTTTAGGTTGGTGGGAGGCAGAGAGGAGGGCTGGCAGAGCCTGGGAGGGCTGCCCAGAGAGGGGGGCCTCGACCCAGGCCTTGGATCTAGCTGTCACGTGGAAGGCGGCCATCACCAGGGTCAGAGCCTGGGCTGCTGCAGGACCCCAGTGCCAGAACGTCGGCGTGCACAGAACGGCCACTCTGCGCCGGGCCTTCAGCTGGGGTCCCTCAGAAGGGACGGTGGGATGGCTTGCAGGCAAGGCTGCCCACAGCACGGGTCACACACCCCGTGTCCACGCCTCCGTGTGCAGCTTGGTTCCAGCCTGGCGGTTGGCGCAGAGGTCTGCCTGGGTCAGGAGCAGGACTCCAGTTCAATCTTTGACCGGCTCTGCGCCTGCGGGAATGGTGTGGCGCTTTGTGCCACTGTAAAGTGGGGTGACAGCAGCAGCTGTGACTAAATGGCCTGAGAATTGGACAGATGACACATGTGGTTTGTCCCCCGGGGTTGGGTGGACATCAGGGGGAGAAGGAGGGAGGGTCCAGGTGGCTGTGGGCTGTGGTGGAGAGCTGGGGAGGCCAAGCTCCACTGAGGGAGTGGGCCAGGCCTGGGCAGGTGAGCAACCTCAGCCATGGCACCACCTCCAGAGCTCCGAGCCAGCACCAGCTCATGGTGGGATCACCCATGGAGACTGGAGATCTGGGAGTGACCCCGCGGTCACGGGCACCTACTGAGCTGAAACCACGGCGGGCAATACAGGTGCTTGGTGGGCGGGAGGGTCAGGTGAAGCAAGGGGATAAGTCCAGTGGAAGCAGCAAGCTGGGGTCCAGGGAGGAGGTGAGAAAAGACGGTGTCTCCAAAGGCAAACAGAGAAGAGGGCAAGGTTGGGGGTCTTGAAGGGCGAGGGGCTGCAGGGGAAGGAACAGGGGTGCTGAGGGGCTGGGTGCTGAGGGAGGGGTCTCCAGAGCAGCTGCCTGGGCTCGGGGAAGGAGATGGAATTGAGGAAAGGCACCCGGCGGCCCTGCCCCTCACCTGCAGCAGGGCAGGTGCAGGTGGCGGCAGGCCCCTCCCCCCTTGCCCAGGAGTCAAGCAAAGGCCCTGCTCCAGGAGGCCAAGGAGAGGGGTATGGCTCATGTCCAGCCTGGGGCCACTCCCTGTCCTGTCCTGTCCTTGACTAGTGTGGACAGGAAAGAGGCTGGAGCTGGACCTTCGGGGGGTGGGGGGAAGGCAGCCGGTCCACACCAGCCAGACCAGGACTGGGAGTCGGTCCTGCCTGGAGACCCCATCTTCCGCCCCTTCTCTCTCCAAAGCTCCTTCCCTCAGGGATGACAGATGGAGCTCTGGACACTACACAGAGAGAAGGGTGCAGGACACTGGACTAAAAGGGACCTAGGGCTCAAAACACAAACGTTCTCCTGACTGAGCAACTTCCAGGGCAGAACCAGGAGCAAGGGCGGCAGGACAAGGCTGGACCTGGGCAGGAGCCGCCCAGTGTGTGCCCGGTGACGCGTGGCGAGCAAGGGAGCAGCGATGCCGGGGAAGGATTCCTGTGCGCTGTGCCGGGGTGGGTGCCCTGGGCCAGTGGGTCTAAACTCTAGGCTGGTGCCTCCTGTCCTCTGCATCCCCCCACCCCCAGTTTACTGCAGGGCCCACCACCACCACCACCACCAGCCAGCCGTCGCCCCACGTCCGGGATTTGGCGCGCGCCCCGGCAGGGTCAGGCCCCAAGAGGGCTCCCCGGAGGCGGCGCGCGGGCTAGAGGCGGGCGGGGGTCCGGGGCGGGTGCGCTGCGGTCAGCGGCCGCCGGGGGCGCTGCGGGGGCCGCGGTTAAAGCCCGGGCGCGGGCGCGCGCGCTCAGAGGGAGCCGGGCAGCCGCTGTCGCCGCTGTCGCTGCTGTCGCCCAAGCCCGCCCGGCCCCCGGCCCCGGCTCCCCGCCCGCCTGCCTGCCCCGCCCGGTCCATGCTGCCCCCGCGGACGCCGGGCCCCGGCGCCGGACCCCAGACCCGCACCTGAGCGCGGCGCGGGGCGCGGGCGGACGGGCGGGCGGGGGCTCGGGGCGGCGACATGGGGAAATTCCAGTCCAAGCACGGTGAGCTGCGGCCGGGCGGGCGGGCGGCGGGCGCGGCCACTCACTGTCCCTTCCTCTCCCCGCGCCCTCGGGCCGCAGCCGCCGCAGCCTCCAAGCGGAGAGAGAGCCCCGAAGGTGAGCGGGCGGGCGGCGGAGCGCGGGGCTGCCCCGGCCGGGACCCGAGCCCAGAGCCCGGCGCGCGTCCTGCCCTGGAGCCCTGGGGGGATGGGGGAACGTTGAGCGGGGTCTCGGGCGCGCGCAGGTTCCCGCCCCCCGCCGGGTGCCCTGCGCCCCCGGCCGCGCGGAGATGCGGTGGGCGCGCCGGGCGGCGGGACCCCGCCAAGGCGCAGCGCCCGCGGGGCTGACGCGTGTCTCCTTCCCTCCTCGGTGCGGTTTCCCGCGCGTCCGCTTGCCGGGCCGCAGGAGGCAGCTTCGCGGTGCCCGCGTTCGCGAGCGGCCGCAAAGGCGTGGAGGAGGCGGAGCGGCGCGGCGGCGGCGGGGAGCAGCGCGCGCGGGACAAGCAGGTAGGCGCGGGGCGCCGGGCCGGGGGACGCGGGGACCGCAGTTGCGCCCGCTGGCGCGGACTCGGGACCAGGAAGGCCACAGGCCACGGGCCGAGACGGCTGGGCAGGAGAGACGCCCGCTGGGCGGAGAGAGCCCGTCTAGCCCGGCCTCAGGCTCAGGCGGGGGTCCTGTGTCCGGCCTCGCCATCTGAGGCTGGGGCTGGGGGCTGGGGCCAGATTCCCCGTAGGATCGATCAGTCGCTCTGCAAAGATGGCCGGAGTAGTGCCTCCCGTCTGCGGGGCGGGTGACCACCGGCCTGCAGGGCGGCTCATGGGAAAGACGGGCTCCAGGGGGACGGCGGGGCCACCCACACTGCAGGTGCTGTGATGGGCCGCCCGGGGCCCACTCAGGACGCAGGAGTCCCTGAGGGTGCTTTTGGAAGGTGCTGGCGTCCAGAAGCAGAGAACCGCCCAGGCCTGGGGCTCCAGGGGGGCCTTGGGTAAACTAGACCGGCAAGTGTTTGCCAAGCAGGAGAAGGCGGAGGTTGGGTGCTTGTGGCATTGGTGTCGATGGCCACACCAGATCTTGAGACCCCTACTCGTCCACTGCTGGCCCCCCACCCCCCAGAGTCCACTGACGCAGGGCACCCCTCATGGGTCATCAGCTCCCTTTTTGGAAGTTCATTCTTCTGGCCGGTTGATAATGGAAAGTTCTGAGTGCATCTGTAAACGCTTGTGTGGCCTTGTCCTGAGGAGGGGCCCAGATGTGCCCCAAAGTCGGACCCATTCTAGAGTTACGGTTCCTGCTCTCTGGGAGTGAGATTTCAACCCCACACTGTAAAGGTCGGGAATACGTCTGGGTTCATCACAGTCAGGTTGGATGGACATGTGCTCCTTCATACCCTGGACCAGGGCCAGCCGCCCAGGGAGCAGCCCAGGCCCATCTCTCTCCCTCCTTTCTGCTGACTCTGTTTGCCCCAGGGAGGTGGGAGGTCAGATAGCTGGCTGGTGCCTCTTCTCAGCTTGGTTCTGTACGTAAATTCGGGACAGGCCAGAGCCGGGGTGGGCGTAGGCCTTGTGGTAAAGGGCTTAGGCTGGCCTCTGTTTTGCCATCCATCCAGCCTGGGGGCCTTCTCCCTGGGGACAAGGGCACTCTGGACCTGGCACCGTCCACTCAGTCCTTGGAATTCTCGGGCGAGTGCACATATTTGTTCAGTACAGGGCAGTGATGTAGCCGGAGTTCTGACACCCTCAGACGGGTTTCCCATGGGCTGTGGGGCGTATGGAGAGTGTGAGAATGCACTTTGAGAGTGCAAATGCTCCTGTGTTGCTGCGAGCCTACAGAGCTGGGAGTGTGACAGTCTTTTAGGCCCACAGATTCCACACTCTCGGGACATTTTTTGAAGAGTGATGTGGGGTTTGGCTTGGGTTGTTCCCTCTGTACTTGGCCCTCTGCTGTCGTCAGGAGTGTGTCCCCCAAATCCATATGTTGAAACCTAACTCACAAGGTGATAGTGCTGGGGGCAGGGCCTTGGGAGGTGATCAGGTCACGAGGGCGGAGCCTCAGCTGGGGTTTAGTATCCTTCTAGGTAGAGGCCAGAGAGGCAGGTCCCTGCCCCTCTGCCACGTGAGGTTACCACCAGGAGATACCAGCTATGGGTCACAAACGGGCCACACCAGACGCCGACTCTGCCTGCACCCTGACCTCAGACCCCAGCCTCTGGCATTGTGGGAAATAAATGTCTGTTGTGTATGAGCCGCCTGGGCTGTGGTGTTTGTTACAGAAGCTCGGGTAGACTGGACACCCTCAAGTCCAAAAGAAGAGTCCTTTAACACCAAATGTAGAGAAAGCCAGGGCTCAGGGGGCAGGTGGTTCTTCACTGGAGACATCTCAGCTTGAAGATAACGGCACTGCTTTCTCCACATTTGCCTCGTTCGGCCGTGAGCCTGCGAGCCTCTAGAGTTTAGACCCACTGGCCCAGGGCCCTGCACACAGCTGTCCTCATCGCCACCACATCGCTGCTCTCTTGCTCGCCAGGCATCACTGGGCGCACACTGGGTGGCTCCTGCCCGGGTCCAGCCGCGTCCCGCCGTCTCTGCTCCTGGTTCTGCCCTGGAGGTCGCTCAGTTGGGGCGTTTGAGTGTTGAGCGCTGTGTCTCTCCTGTTTGCAGCCCAGTGTCCTGTGCCCTTCTCTCTGCGTAGTGGCCACAGCTCCGTCCGTCGTCCCTGTCCTTCAGGTGATGACCCGAGGGAGGCCGGCACACCCAGTGACATCTGATGGCCAGTGAGGGGATGCGCTCCTCCCTCTCCGCTTCCGTGCAGCCCACGCTTGGTGCGCCGTGTTGTCTGTCACAAGAGCTGTGGCAAGTGCCCTTATGGAAATTAAAGCATGTCCACCACCTGACTCTCACTGCCGCCCACCCCCAATTGTTAGTGTGCCATGTGAGCTCCTGGTGCCTGGTTAGTGCACATCTAAGGAAAACTCACAAATGTTAGCATTTGCCAGGCAGGCGGACTGCCTGCTTCACGGTCTAGAATAGTCTTCCTCGTCAATTCTGAGGAATGCTGAAGTTTGGTCTTGGCAGGACCTGCATCGCTTCATTGCCAAGTTCCACCAAAGGGCCAGTGCTGTGCCCGGGTGCTGGGGGTGTTGGCAAGAGGGGCACGGAGGATCTAGGGAGGGGACTACCAGAGGTCGTCCAGGCACCAGAATTATGAGAAGTGGCGGGTGACGGCACCAGCAGCACTTGGCAGTGCTGTTTCTAAAGATGAGACCAGGGCCGCCCCGTGGCGTTGTGGTTAAGTGCGCGCGCTCGGCTGCTAGCCCGGGTTCGGATCCCGGGCGCACACCGATGCACCGCTCGTCAGGCCATGCTGTGGCGGCATCCCATATAAAGTAGAGGAAGATGGGCACAGATGTTAGCCCAGGGCCAGTCTTCCTCAGCAAAAAGAGGAGGATTGGCGTGGATGTTAGCTCAGGGCTGATCTTCCTCACACAAAAAAATAAATAAATAAATAAAGATGAGACCAGCCGAGGAGCAGAGGGCTCATGGCTACAGGTGAGACCAGCCACGGAGCAGAGGGGTCACGGCTACAGGCGGGACCAGCCTCGGAGCAGAGGGCTCACGGCTACAGGTGGGACCAGCCACGGAGCAGAGGGCTCACGGCTACAGGTGGGACCAGCCATGGAGCACAGGGGTCATGGTGAGGCTCTGTGGAGATGCGGTTGTTCCTGTCCTGGAGACACGCCCTTCCCTGCATGTAGTCATCACTATCTGCCTGTCATCTGTAATTTCCCCATCGCTCCCTGAGGCTGATGGGAAAAGTTCATAAGATAAGAATCACCGCTACCAGTTGAAATTTTGTTGTGAAGGGAACATAGATGTCCATTAAGTAAGCAGGAAAAGGGGCGTTCCCGCCAACTCCAGGAGCGGCATTTTAACCGAGACTCAAGACGGGAGTGCATGAGTTGAGAAGGCCACTGAGCTGTGGCCAAGGGCTGCTGCGTGGCTGGACTCTCTAGCCGTCCATGGAAAATGTAGCCGCTTAGCTCCCAGGCTTTGTGACAGCAGCTGGGCGGGGCCTGCCCGTCCCGTCTCCGGCAGATGGCAGTGTCAGGGGTCTACTCGCCAGTTCCACGCACGTCCACACAGCACTTTCATGTGCGCTGACATGGTGCACGTGTTCCCAACGGAGGCAGCCTCGCAGGGAGTTGAAGGGGTGAGTCCTGAGACCCGCCCCCTGAGACTCACCTCTAGACAGGCCCTCTGGCTTCCAGCAAACTCTTTCTGCCAGAGGTGTGTGCTTGCTCACAGGTGGCCTCTCGTTGCTTCTGGAATCTGGGAGCTCAGCCCCGTGGCATGGTTCGATGCCTTCTGACTGGTTAGACTTCCCTGGAGCCGGCCCCCGGGCCTCGGACCCCTCCTGTCCCTGCAGCAGGCCCTTCTCCTGCTGTGGTGGGGGCGAGGCTGCTCCTTCCCGCCCACCTGGCAGCCCAGGAGACACCGCCCACCTGCCCACCATATGGCCAGAGGACATAGTGGTGTAGGACTCAGCCCTCTCCGTTAGTGGAGTGGTTGAGACGTCAACTCTGCAGCTTCGTGTAGAAATTCCTGGGAAATTCCTGTGGCTCCCTGCACAGTCTGGACACCACCCTGTCCACAGCCAACCCAGAGAGTTGTGGTGCCGGAGTAAACACACATTTGCAGGAGCTACTGGAGAGGGCCAGCTTGCATCCTGAGATGAGGAGAGGTGGACGCCATGGCTCCTCCTTGGCCGTCGGGCCACAGCCTCCTGGAAGGCATGGCATCATCCACATGACTTTCAACAGGACAGGTGGACAGGTGGCGGGCACTCCAGCCACAGTGCGGCTCTGCAGGCTGACCTTCGGTCTTCCGGGACCCGTGCTCTGGGGCTGCTGTGACCTCGTGGAGTCCCAGCTGGTTGGGCGTCTGGGCATCATGGCCGGGAGCTCGTCCCTTTCTTTTGGGGGCCCACTGTGCACCCAGCCCTTGGATACTAGCAGCCGTGTCTCTGCCCTCGGATGTGCCTCACCGTGGGGCAAGGCTGGCACAGACGTGCACAGAGGCCTGGGGGCTCACCTGGATGCAGGACACTGACAACAGGCCTGGGGGCCCAGCCTCGCCCTGCACCAGGGGACCCCTCCCCAAGGTCGGGCAGCATCAGCCCCTCACCCCACCTGTGCTTCTGAAATTGTGAATGGCCCCACTGGACCCCACTCGACCTAAGGATGAGCCTAGGGTCCCTGCTAATCCACCTCTGGGAGTCACCAGGCCACTGTGTGGGAAATGCCTCCTGGAGAAGGGATACGGGCCGGCCTGAGGACCCTGTGAGGGGGTGGGTGCTCTGAGTGTGTTTCGGGGGTGAGTGGCTGATGTTCGCCTCATTTCCTCACCTGGAAATGTGGACGAGTGCCGTCTACAGGCAGGGCTCACGGCGGGAAGGGGGTCTTCTGTGCTCAGCTGGCCATCCCCTAGGTCGGTGGGGGATGCAGGGGTGCTGGGTCATCTGTGGACTTGCAGCCAATGGCATCGGACTCGCAGTAAGGGCTGAGGGCCACATGGACGGGCCTCACGCCGTGCACGCAGTGCCCACCCCAACCAGGCACCCGTGAAGGGCCATGGGGCTGCTATGCGCTGCTCGGCCGCCGGGGGCAGTGTGTGTGCCCGCCTCTCACTTGCTCTGCTGCAGGCACCTCATGTGTCCACCAGGTGGGGCTGCAGCTGGCACCCTGACCTCGGGGCTAGGGAGCATGTTGGTGTTCTGGGGCTGCTGTGACAAAGTACCACCAGCTGGGGGGCCTAAAACAGCAGCTGCTTATTCTCTGGTGGGTCTAGAGGCAGGGAGTCTGAATCAAGCTGGGCTGTGCTCTCTCTAAGGCTCTGGAGAAGGGTCCTTCCTGCCTCTTCCAGCTTCCGGGGGCTCCAGGCGTCCCTGGGCTTGTGGCCACGTCCCTCCATCTCTGCCTCCATCTCCACGTGGCCTCTCCCTGGTGTCTGTGGCCTTTCCCCGGTGCCTGTGGCCTCTCCCCGTATCTGTCCCTCTGCGTCCTCTCCTCTTCTCAAGAAGACACTAGTCATTGGATCGGGGCCCACCCTAAATCCAGAAGGACCTCATCTTAACTAATCACGTCTGAAAAGACCCTATTTCCGAATAAGGTCACATTCTGAGGTCCAGGTGGATGTGGATTTTGGGGGGCACTGTTCAGCCCAATGCATTACCCATGAAAACGTAAACTCAAAATGCTCGCTGTTTTCCACTTTGGCACAAAAGGGACGTGAATAATGAACATTGTCAGCAAAGCTCTTCTGTCAAGATTGGTGCCGTCTTCACGTTAATGCTTTGATCTTAAATCTTCATTTTGAGGCCAACAGTGTCCACATTGGGCGACAGTTAGAGTTGCTCAATTGTAGTATTTGTTGATCTAAGCGTGTGTCTCTAGATTCGAGCTGTGTGCTCAGGAGAACTAGAGTTACCCTGAATGCAGACAACCCTCCAGTGTATCGTGAATTCTCGTTGAGCCACTAGGAGCCCGAGGGCCGTCCTCTGCAGCTCGCAGCGTCTTGTCCCCAGCAGGCTCAGCTTTACGATTCTGTGGTGGCCTGGCCTGGAAGGGACGGCGGCCGGTGATGGGTCCTCACAGCAGCCTCACTCAGCCGCATGTCTGGGCCTGTTAAAAGCCGGGCATGGCCATGGTCGTCTGCATTTGGAACATCTTTAAGTAGCTTAGGGCTGACTTAAGGAGACTGAATTCTCTAGCTTGGGAAGAAAAACCTCAGGGGTCCGCTTCAGACTGAGGAAGCCCCTTCCACCAGGCGGATTCTGAAGGGGCTTCCTGTCACTCCGTGGGCACAGTGTCCCCAGATGTGACGGAGACTGTGCACCCACGCCGTCCTGCTTTTCCCTCCTCATAGTGAAGTTCAGATGGGAGGAAGCTGCCTGCGCCTGTGGGAACAGGTGGGATGCAAACTCGCCAGCTCCTCAGCAGAGGCCCTCCGTCCTCTGTCACACCCACGTCCGTCCCTTGGGAAACCCCGTCACATCGGACTCTCATTCAAGATCGGCGGTTTCCACCACCTCCCCCTCCACGGCACCGTTCCCACACCTGCCCCGCTCCCGGCCTCGCTGCTCTCCTCCCTCCACCACCAGCACCTCCTCCGAGTGAAAGTCTGGGAGGCTGGCACCCTTTGTGCCATGTCTTGCCCCTGAACCTCCTCAGATGGCACCCGCTCTGCTCCTGCCTCCTCGCTGGTCCAGCCCCGGGGCCTTTGCACATGTTGCTTCTCTGCCTGGAGGCCCAGCTCCCACAGCTCTGCTCACCTTTGGTGTCTGCTCACACCTCATCCCTCCAGAGGCTCTTTAGGACCACTGCCTGGCTCCCTCGACCCCCTCCCTGCTCACTTCCTTTCATGGTGCTGGGCTGGTGCCTGCAGACCTGGTGATCAGCTGCTCCCCAGAGACCCAGGGGCTGTCGAAGGCCGGTTCTGCCTAATTCGTGCACCTTGATGCCGGCAAAGCTGCAGCCGTGCCTGGTGCGTGGGGTCGCTCTCCTTAAACAAGAGCGCTCTTACCTCTTCCACTCGAGGTAAGAACGCTCCCATCCACGCACCGGGCGGCTTACCAAACATCACAGTGACCCACTGGGGCGCAGCTTGCCGTGCGGTCCTGGAAGGAAACAGCAGAACGAGGCCCTGCCTTGGGTCAGGACGGCCTCGCTGGGGCCACCCCTCCGCTGGGAAGCCCGAGAGTAGCTAGACATGGGGCCTCGCAGGGCCCTCATCCGCATCACCGTGAATCACGCCCACGGCCGGGCTCGCGCGCCTGGGCTGCTTTCATGTTGATGGAACATTTGGCGGGGCACCCGCTGGCAGCCCTTCATGCCAACGTGGGACAAACTGGGTCTGTTCGATCCTGTTTGCTGCACTCACTGGAATTGGCTTGTGAAGATGGCCAGCCCTCGGCAGCCAGAGGGGAAGGATTTGTTTTCCTTTTGTTCTGCAGCGTCTTCCAAGGAAATCGTAACTAGTTTTGAGCTCTGAAATCAGAGGAGCGAGAAGCATGGCATATTTTAACACAGAATTCAGACTGGAGATGATGGTAGCGCAGCCATCAGTGTCCTGGTGGATTTGAGTGCACAGCGCTGCTGCGGAAGGGCGCCCGGTTGCTGGGCCAGGACTCGTCGGTGATTATAAAGGCGGCGCCTCCTTGCCGGCGGCTCTGGTGAGATGACGCTGCAGGCCTCTGTCCTGGGCACTCCTGTCAGTGGATGGCAGGCCCTCCCGGGCCTCGTCCTGCCTGTAACCCCCTGGGTCTCAGTCTTAAGTGGACGTCCCTCTGGGGCTCAGCCTCTCGCATCAGCTCAGGGCAAGCGAGGCCCAGGCGTGGTTCTCGTAGATTTCTGAAATTAAAGAGCCTACCTTCATCCAAGCTCCCCGGCAGGACCTCCCCAGATCAGAGCACCGATCCTGGGGCCCGTGGCTCATCTCCTCCTCTCACTCAGGACCTGGGGCTCCGACCCTCCTGGGTCAGCATCTGGGGCTCTCGGCCTCTCCCCCCGTCCTTGCTCCCTGACACTTGCCCTCTGCACCGAAGACGCTGGTTTGCAGCCCCCACCCGCCACCCTCCACGCCCTCTGAGGGCCGCCGGGCTCCGAGTCAAGCTCTGCCTGCGTCTGCACCACCCGCTGTACACACAACCCCAGGCCGCCGCTTGATTGGAGGGCTCCGGTGGCTCTGACTTTCTACTGACGGGAAAGGACGTGGCCCCTCTGCTGACGTACTGGGTTCCGGCACTTTCTTTGCCTCGTGCTGGGGAGGTAGAGGCTTTCTGTGCTCCGTGTCAGGGAGCAGGACCTGCCCCTCCACCCCCCGGCTCGTCCTGGGAGCCTGGTCTCTGACAGCACCCTTTCCTGGCGTCCAGGAACGCTCGGCCCAGAGTCCTTCTCTCCTCCACTCACTCCTCTGGGTCTCCTCCCATGCCCTGGAAGCTTCGTGTCAGACATCTCTGTCAGCCTCTCCTGACCCAGGAGCAGCTGTCCATCAGCCCACTGGGCGAGTCCACCAGAGTCTGAGAGGGGCCTGCGCCCCCGCACAGCCAGGACTGAACTCCTGAGCTGCTCTCCAGACCTGTCCCCACGGCCTTGCCTCGCAGGGCAGTGTGTGGTCACCGGGGCCCTTGTTCCCCTCCAGTCGCTCAGCGGCCCCTGCCAGCCCCCTAGTAGGCCTCTCACTGGGCCTCTCCACCCTGCGCCCCTTCAGAGTCTGAGTGCAGACCCGGTGACCGTGCCCCCTACTCTCCCCTGGCCTCCTGCCCACCCCCGAGCCCTGCTCTCTGGGTATCTCGTGCGTCACTTCCGGCCCCGGGGTTTCTGCTCACTCCTTGGCCCAGGGGCCCTGCCATGGATGTCTGGGCTGTTGAGGGGGCCTAAGGCCGCTCACCACGACGGTGGGCCCCACCTGTCTCAGACCCCTGCCCTCCCACCTGCCCATTTAATCCGTCTTCCCAATGCCCGGCTGGCTGTTCCCCTCGGCCTGACCGAGCTGGGTCTCTGAGGTTCCGTGGATCCTGTGTCCCTCTCAGGGGTGCCTGCTGGTGCCCCTGCCTGCCCTGCACTCACTGCACACCTGTGGGGCCTTCCTGCCTGGACCTTGGCGCCCTGTTCTTTCTCTGCGCTCAGCCGTAAGCCTCCTGTGCACAGGCTGGACTGCAGAACCTTCCAGGCCCCTCCAGCTCTGCAGAGCCTTGGTGATGGAAGGACGTAGGCGTGGGAGGGACCCTGTTTGCTGGGGAGTGGGGGTCGCTTCAGGACTAGCCTTGCATTTGCTTGAGGATCCTGGACCCTTGTTTTCCTTCAAGACTTCAAATAGAACAGGACACCATGTTTCAAGAAAGGACACAATATACCCATACTTGTTTTGATGAATTCTCTGGAAATTGGGAAAACTTGGTGAGAAGCCAGCCCTGTGCTCCAGATGGAAAACTGCTGTGCCGCAGGAGCGAGCTGGCTCCGGCTCCGCGCAGGCAGGTCGGGAGTGCCTTGTGTGGCTGCTGGTACCCAGGCCTGAGGTGTGGGTGGCCGTGGGTGAGAGGTGGCCTCTCCGCCGGGTGGGGCAGTGGCCGTGTGCTGTTCACGTTCACAGTCGGTTCACCTTCTTTTACCAGAAGCACGGCCGCATTTGGCATTCAGATGCCAAGAATGGCAGGCAGTGACACTGACCGATTCTGTTCTGAGGCCGGCTAGAACATTCCTGAGAACCTTGGCTTACGCCTCCTCTCATCCCCTCCCTCCACGGATGGAATGTAGGGACCCACGACCTGGACGAGAAAATTCCCATCCGCACGGTCACTGTCCTTCCCGAGTAACCGCACAAGGAGCACCCGTGGGATGGCACGACCTGCGACTGCCACCCAGGGGAATCACAGACATGCGTGCCACGTGTGGCAGTGAACCCAAGCCTCGCTCTGCTCATCGTGGTGTGGAAGCCACAGCTGGCACGAGGCCCACCACAGACCTGCTGTTCAGTGTGGACAGTGAAGCCACGCATCGCTGTGGCACGTCAGGGTTTCGATACTTGGATAACCGTACTTCAGTATAATCAGCTCCTTGGTAGTCCTGTCTGTTTATTTGCACTTGAAAACCTTTTCTTTGAGGGGGAAAGGTTACAACCCTCTGCTGTAGAGTCACCCAGACCTGGTTGCCTTGTTGAGCAAGATGTTTAATGGTCAGGCGTGCGCTCGCTGCTCTGGGAGCTGGGCATGTGACAGCGCAGTCCTGACGAGGAGTAAACACGACAGTGCACAAAGCTCTTCAGGAAGCGCCCAGCACAGCCCGGCACGCAGGCCGCGGGGCTGCAGCTTTGCTGGTGCAGAGTAACTGGGCAGGCAGAGCTGTGGGGCCAGGCTGGCCTTAGCAGCCGGTTGCTGAGCTCTGGCCCGCCCACCGTGCCCTGTGTGCACACACGTGGCTGAGGATGGCGTGTGGTCCAGCTCACACTGTCCTGTGCCCCGTGGTCCCATGTAGGCCGGTGGAGGTGGCTCCTTGCACGCTGCCGGAATACACGGTGTTCTTCCCGGGGGCGTCCCAGAGGGCTCTCCAGGCCAGCTCTCGAGGCAGGGATGGAACCTGCAGCTGTTCCTTGGCTGGGGGCCATGGGAAGACGGTGCCAGCAGCAGGCCCAGACATGAGCCCTTGGAGGAGCTGTCCTTGGTACCTTGGTTCCTGCAAGGGGGAGACCACCCTGTACGCACCCCTATCACTCTCTGCTGCCCATGGACTCACCCTCCTTATGGGAACCTGGGATCTCAGTATGTTGCGTGCCTACAGGCAGCTGCTGAGCTCACTCTGCAGAGCCCGTACCACAGCAGGACTGCAGAACGCCTGCTGCAGACCCAGGATGTGTGTTGCAGCACAGGAGCCCGGAGCCAGCAGCCTGCAGTCCTTGGCTGCCTCCTGGGCCACCGGGAGGGTGCGGTACACTCACTAGCCCTCACCCAGAGGCTGACCTGGGTGCAGGGCAGGGCTCTGAGCCACAGAGGATGGCCAGAACCTGCTGAGAGCACTGAGGCCAGGGTTAGCACGCTGTGGACAACAGCTGTCCATTCCTAGCAGGCTTCCAGCACCTTCTTGCTGAGTAGTGGGTCAGACATCAGGGCTTCTGAATTTGGAAGCAACCTGGACCTCACCTGCAGTCTGCCCAGGAACTGGGGGAAGTTAAGCCGCCCTAGTCCCTGCCTGAAGGAGCTCACTGAGGCCATCACAGGTGCCGGCCTATGAGCCAGAGGTAGGGTGGTGTGGAGGGGAGGCCCTGACATGGGGCTGGAGTCCAGCTGGCTATCTCTATGTGACCTCCGCGAGTCCCTGCATGTCTCGAGGCTTCAGTTTCTCCCCCTGTAGGTGGAGGCATTGGACCGGCTGCTCGAGAGTGGCGCTGTCCAGCAGAACTGGACATGGTCTGTATCCACGCTGCCCACAGTGGTCCCTGCTGGCCACATTAGTGCTTGAAGTGTGGCGATGTCATGGAGGAACTGGATTCCTAATGTGGTTTCATTTTAATGAATTTAAATTTAAGCAGCCACATGTGGCCGTGGCTGCTGTGTGGACAGCACAGCTCTAGAAGGCTCCGTGTGAAGTCTGGCAAACCGTGGGGGTTTCTGTCTTCTGTGGTTGGAGTTTGAGGAGTTGGAGACCCCTGCTGAGCTTGGCAGTTTTCATGTTTTTCAAGGAATCATCAACTAAATCAGTAGCGAGCGTCTTGCAGGGGCCTACAAATCCCCACGCACTGTCGAATATGGCTAGAGGTGTCCCTTTTAAAATTAGCAAAATCCCTTTAGGTGTAAGAGAAAATCAGAGCATAGCACTAGAGTTTCTCTAGTTCTCATTTTGACTGGGTGTTTAATGAACTCCAAATCTATGAATGTGGAAATAGGGACTTGCACTGTCAGGATGACGCGTACCTTGCCTCGCAGGATAAGAATGAGCCTCATAACTGAGGACAAGTGTCATTTGGAGAATATCGACCGTCCTCTTTCCCTTGGCAGGCCGTAGTGGCCTGTATGCAGTGAAACAGGAGAAGGCCGCTCTTGGTGGTCCCCTGTCCTGTGTCCCAGGTCCCAGATGATATGTGCTTCTCACCCACAGGAGGGTGCCCCCCCTCCCCAAAGGGTTGTTGGCAGAGCAGCAGGGAGGGGTGTGAGAAACCCCTCCCCCGTGCAGACTAGGCAGGAACACAGCCGAGGGCCCTGGTATATAACCTGCAGAGATCCTGCTCCAGGGAAGGTGGGCAGACTCGTGGAGCTGCTGATACTTGGTGCCATCGTCCCTTCCACACCTCATTTTAAAAGGTGACTCGTGAAATCGGAAGAGTTTGAGTTTGTGGACAAGGAATGGGGGCCGTGAGAGGGCGTCCTGGAGGAGGGAGACCTGGCTCCAGACTCCCCCAGCATTGGCGCCAAGGGGCCGAGTGTGCCTGGGAATTGGGCTGACCCAGGGGCTGACCAAGCTGCCTGGAAAATGGGGGCTACGAGATGTTTAGTCTGGCCAGCCTGGAGGGGCTGGGGTTTGGCCTTTTGCCTCAAACAACTGGAAAACTGGACACAGCATACGAAACAAGGATTTTCAGACAGGAGGCCACACAGGGCAGTGACCCGTGAGAGGAGGGAAGCAAACGAGGTGCCCGGTGGAAGCGGCTGCAGCTGGGAAGCAATTTCCAGGCCACAGCATGGGAAGAGGGAGCCTGGACAGCTCTCGGGGTCTCAGTGGCCAGTGGAGAGGAAGGGGCTGCTCAGGCAGTATGGCGGTGTGCACGGGGTCCCCACAGGTCCCTGGCGGGCTGGTCTGCCCTGTGTAAGAAGCTGGGAGAGAACTGCTAGAAGGTGCAGGCACCACAGCTCCTGGGCTTCAGGAAGGTCTGGGAACACCTTGTGCCCCTGTCCGCCAGAGCAGAGCAGGCAGAGTCCTCGCAGGCAGCACCTCAGGAGTGGGGCCAACCGCCCAGACCAGAGGCTGCTCTGCCCTGCCCAAGCAAAGCTGGAAAGCAGGGCTCAGTCCAAAAAGCTGCGCACCATAACAATACGGCGCTGTGTGAAGGAACATAACAGAACCCAGCGCAGACAACAGAAGACCAGTGTTCGGCATACAGTCAAAATTTTCTGGGCATGGAAGAATTGAGGAATTGTGACCAATAGCCAGAAGAAAATCAATCAATCGAAACAGACTAAACCACGACAGAAATGACAGAGTTAGCAGACAAGAAGGTTAAAACGGTTGTAAATATGCTCCACACGTTGAAGGAGGCAGAGGAAGTGTGATCGTGGGGAGGCGAGAAGTGGAAGAAGAGATTAGAAGACCCAAGGGGCACGTCCAGAGGTGGAAAAGGCACTGTCTGGATGAACAACACGCGGATGGGACTGACGGCAGATCAGGCATGGCAGAGGAGGAGATCGGTGACCTGGAAGCTGGAGCAGTGGGAATGACCCCCAGTGAGGCACGGAGAGGAACGAGACTGCACATACCGCGCGCAGAGCGTCAGTGACTGCGGAACAGTGTCGGCAGCCTGACACACGTGGGACTGGAGTCCCAGAAGGAGAGAATGGGACGAGGGAGTGAGCAAGTGTTTGAGGAAATGTGGCCCATGATTTTCAGATTTGACAAAAATTCTAAACCACAGGCCCAAGGCACTCCATTAGAATGAAGAACCCCATCAGGGGGCCGGCCTGGTGGCGTAGCGGTTGGGTTCTCACCTTCTGCTCCGGCGGCCCAGGGTTCGCCGGTTCGCATCCCACTCGCCACTCCTTCGGCCATGCTGGGGCGGTGTCCCATATGGAGGAGCTACAACTCGACAACTGTGCTACACAACTATGTACTGGGGCTTTGGGGAGAAAAAAGAAAAAGAAAGATTGGCATCAGATGTTAGCACAGGGCCACTCTTCCTCAAAAAAAAATATTACGGAAAACAAAAAACCACATAAGGACGCATCGCCATCAAGCTGCTGAAAACCAGTCATAAGGAGAAAAGTGTTAAGGCAGCCAGAGAAGAAAGATGTTTAGATCTTGTGGTGGGAGGGCAGGGGCGGAGGGAGTTTTGGCTGCGGCGTGCAGACCCCAGCGGACCTGAGGGGACACTGTGGGCTCTAGAGGCTCATTAACTCAGGACCGCGATGCTGTGCACAGCCCGCGGCTGCTCCTCACAGCAGTCGTTTCCCCTTTCACAGGGAGGAAACCAAGTCACACCGCATGGAGTCGTGCAGTGTGCTCGACTGCTCTGGTGCCAGCACTGCTCACAGGCTGTGAGGGAGCCACGCAGCGGGCTATTGGACAGGGTGCCGATGGTGCATGGAGAACTATAGTGAAGGGGGTGTGAGAGACGCTAGGTTGGGGTGGAGGCTGCCATTGACATGGGGACAAGAGGACAGTCAGGGTGAGGTGGCGTCTACAAAAGACCTGAAATCCCCGGTATCTCCAGGCAGGGGCAGCATCAGTGCAAAGGCCCTGGGGCAGGAGCTGGGTGGAGGGACTTGGAGTGAGGGAGGGACTGGGAAGGGGCAGGGAGTGTCCCCTGGGCTTTGCCACATTTGTAGCTGAGGTGACGTGTGCCCTAGGAACTGTTGTGAAAACTGGGAAGTAGAAAGAATAATCCTGATCCCCAGCCCCATCCCCTCCCAAACACGGTTGCCTCCCAAACCTTTCCTCAGCTCTGGGACGCTGGACACCGTGTCTGTGACAATAGCGCCTGCGGGGAAAGCAGCTGGTGGCCCTCGGGCAGTGCCCTGGGTCAGGGGCCACACCCACGCACCGAGTGGAGTTCTCAGGGATCCCCAGCTTTGGAGAAACGGGCTGGAGCCCGCGGGTGGGGGTGTGTCGTCCTTTGTCTCCTCCCACTGGTTTGTTTTGAAGGATTTAGGTTTTGGTTCAAACGAGGCTGGTTTAGGCCTCGGGAAGGGCGGTGCTCCTCAGTAGTTCCTGACGCTCCCCAGAGGCCCGAGATGCGTTTTAAGCTGTGACCGGCTCTGGTTTCTTCAGGAGCTTGGAGAGTGCTTGGGCGACAGATCACCCACATCTGGGGTCCTTGCACCCAGGCGGTAACCCCACGGCCCCTCGTCCCCGAGGTGGGCGGGCTGAGGTAGCAGGAGCCGGCAGTGCCCTCAGCCACAGGCCAAGTGCCGCCTGGCAGAAAGGCTCTCGCTGGAACTCCACGACGGTCTCGCTGCTTCTGGCCTGTGGTCAGAGGAACGTGCGCTGGCCTGCCTCTGGCTCGGGCCCCTCCACTGGGGCCGTCCAGTGCTGTTCAGAGCCATGTCAGAGTGGCCACCCTCCCGGGACGGAGCTCAGGCGGTGCTGGCCTCCTGGCTGGTCCTCGGGACCAGCCTTCCTTCCGCTTCCCTTCTGTATGTTACAGAGAGAGCACGGCCCGATGGAGAAGGAAAGTGCTTATCCTCTGGGTGCATGGACAGAGGGAACACCTGATTCTGCTTGGGGTTTCTCGGGGGTAGTGGACGCTGGTCACGTCCATCCACGGCACTGTCTGGGGGCTCAGAGCCCCAACAGGCGAGTCCTGGGTCAGTCAGTCCAAGGGCAGTGTGACCAGGCCACTGCCCCACTGGCCGGACGGTGGGTCCTTGCTGGGCTGCCAGCCCCTTGGGTCACAGCGGGATCCGTCTCCATCCTGAGAACCGCTTGTTGGGCTGTCTTTCCCGCTCTGTCACGTTCAGACCACCCAGAGAAGGGCTGCCGAGTGGGTGCCCTGCACTTGGGGTCCATCCTGTGCACCCTCAGTTCCCCACCCCAGGAGGCTGACCTGGGCCTGGCGCCGGTTCTGAGACGAGATCATTGCTCAATGAAGATGCATCTGGCTTCCCTCTGATCGCTTTTTTTCTTTCACACGTCGAGTCACAACTAAATTCCTCTAAGGGTGGATGTTGGTTCATGTTTGTAAAACTAGCTTAGGTTTCGTCTCTGCTCCTTTGAGATCCCGCTGCGGCTGCTGCCAGACTCCAGAGCTGAGGGCTGTGCCGGCACAGGGGGGTGCAGGGGGGTGCAAGAGGTGAAGGGGGGTCCAGGCCGGGTGCAGGCGGGTGCAGGTGGGGTGCAGAGGGGTACAGGAGGGTGCAAGGGGTGAAGGGGGGTCCAGGCTGGGTGCATGGGGGTGCAAGCCAGGTGCAGGGGGGTGCAGGCTGGGTGCAGGCCAGGTGCAGGGGGGGTGCAGTGGGGTGCAGGTGAGGTGCAGGGGGCCCAGGCCGGGTGCAGGCCAGGTGCAGGGGGATGCAGGCCGGGTGCGGGCTGGGTGCATGGGAGTGCAGGCCAGGTGCAGGGGGGTGCAGGCCTCAGCTATGCTCCACGCCCCTTTGATCCCAGGAGCCTCAGCTGACAACCACAGAGCCGGGTTGGAGGTCGTGGGGTTACAGTGCGCAGGCTGTGTTTCGACATGACACCATGGAGGGGATTTCAAAGGAAGAAAAAACTTTTCTCAGAGTAGCTCGGCCCTCGGGGTCCTGGTGGTGTAACCAAATCGAAGCCCCTCAACACTCCTGTCTGTCTCTGCCAAGGGTGTTGACATAGTGCGGTGACGCGGGGTGCCTTCTAAATTAGAAAAACTTTAAATGCGTAGGGTTCTTTTTCAGCTTTGAATTAATCTTCCTTTGAAATAGGAAACATACGGCTTTAATACAAATGGAGGAAGATGCCACGTCCATGGGTCTTTCCCGTGGAAGAATTTAGGTGCAGAAAATACTAGAATTCTGCGTCTAAAACCCAGTGGCATTAGACCTCGTCTGAATGGGAATGGTTGAGGGCGTGAGGGTTCAGGAGTTGGGGGGACGTGGGTCTTGCTTATGTTTTGTGAGTTTTGTGGCTGTAAGCTCAGACGACAGCAGCAGGATTTGGAAGGTCGATCATCCTGGAATTTTCCCTTCCTGTGACATTATGAATCGTTAGCTCTGAAGACAAAAACAGTAGCAGGCGTGATTGCAAGAAGGAAAGTTGGTCTGCAGATTAATTGCAAAATGATTCCCTAACAGTCAGTGTTAAACTGAAAACAAAATTTCAAGATGCTGAGAATTGAAATCACTCAAGTTTTTGGCATATTTTACGGTCACTTCTCAATTGTCTGGGGTGGAAATTGTGTTTGTGTGTGTGCATATATATTGTGTGTGTTTATGTAGTGTGTGTACACATAGATACGTACACATGTATATGTAGACTAGATGCACACACACACGTATACATTCATATATGTTTAACATCTGTTCTGAAAACTTCTCACCCCCACCCCCACCCCAGCCCGGCAGCCACAGTGGGGGACGTGGCTTCTGGTTCCCAGGGACAAGCGTGAGGCTTGGGATCAGGTGTCCTCTCGGCTTCTCCTCCCAATCATGGCACTTATTGTGGCTAACACCTGTCAACAGACCCTCTCTTTAAGCGGAGAAGAAAGGGAATCCTGGCCACCAAGTTTTTCAATCCAGCTTCTCACTGACTCGCCAGTGATTACACTCTTTTCCCTGCACGTGTTTTATGACATGGTTATTTCTCCAGCAGGTGGTCTGGGTCCACCCTGGTAACTCATTCATTCACTCACTCATTCACAGTGATGCACTGTGGGCTGGCCACGGGGCTAGGTCCCTGATGGTGTGTCCTCAGTGGGCGCCCCCATCCCCCGTGGCGTGTGTCCTCAGCGGGTGCCCCCGTCCCCCGGGGCGTGTGTCCTCAGTGGATGCCCTTATTCTCCGTGGCGTGTTTTCAGTCACTTCTGCCACACGTTTGGCAGCCATTCTCCAGCAAGGTCCCAGTGTGGGGGTCCTTGGGGGCCTTGTCGGGGGTCAGTGTGGTTTTTTGGGTGGATTGGTGCCAACAAAAAAATCTCTGTAGACCCGGACACATGGGGTGTGTAAAACCTCCCACATCTTATTAAATGAGCAGGACTATGAACAACTGCGAGGGGAGAAGAGGAAGACAGAGACGGCAGATCGTTTTATCCTCTGACTTCGTACAGGAAGTAGCCACAGCAGGGCGCTGCCGTGTGAGCAGACACACATGTTTATTTTAGGAGACCCTTTGATCCCCAAATTACTGAGTTTCTAGATGGAAATTCCAAATTTGGTTGTTACCAAGTCTGACTGAACAGTCCTAGCCCAGAAGTACCAATGGGCAGAACCTGAATGCCCCTCTTGGCTCTTGAAGCCTTGTTGTAATTTTGAGAGAAAGAAACTAAAACCACCTCTGGCTGGTATGGAAGCCTGTTGGCGCCACCCCTCCCCAGGAAAGCTTTGGTTTCATCGGCCTTAATCTTTTGCTTGAAAATCAGAAGTTCAGAATAACATGCACAGCGGCCCCTTGAATGGAACCCTCCGCGGGCCCCAGCCGCACATGTGTCAGAATTATTAAGCCCGTAAAACCACATTGTCACATCTGAAACTGTTTAGCCGTTGAAACCGAGACTCGGACTTCAAAGCTGCCGTGGCCTTTCCAGACAGGCGCGCTGGCGGATCACCTTGAAGTCAAATTCCACCCCACGGGACCAGGCAGAAAGCGGCCTCCACCTCCCTCAGAGCGTTTCTTGTGAAAAACAAACTGAAGGGAGCCTGCCTCAGACACAGCCCTCCAGTCCGGTGGCTCTGAGCCGCCGCTGCATTCCTGGCCCTGGGGAGTGGGGGTCGGCTCATTTACAGACCCTTGGGGCAGTCGCCCCTCCAGGTCCCCTGTCCTCTCCTGCGAGGCTCCCGCAGAGCACAGGCTTCCCCCCTCCTCCTGGGGCCCCCACCCCCGCCTCCTTCCCACTTCCTCCCCCGCCCTCACCCGCCACCCTGCCCCAGGCCTCTCCTCTCTCCTCACTGGCTTGAGGACAACCCAGTCCTCGGGGTGCCTCAGCCCAGCCTCACCCTCTGCCTTTTCCTGTGCGGCCCAGTTCTGCCCGAAGACCCCAAACCTCCCCACCTACTGCCCCAAGTCCAGTATCCTGACAGCCCCCAGCAGGAGCCGGGCCGCCTCCCTGGCCGACTCAGCCCAGGTCATCCTGGCCTGGACATCACATCAGCCTCCACCCCGCGCTCAGCCCCAGGGGAAGTGGCTAGCTACAGCACCAGCCTGACAGGCGCCTCCCCAGGGGCCCCGGCCATGCCAGGCCGCTCTCCTGCACCCCTCGGCCTCCTCTCTGAGCCCCACGAACCCTTGCCTGCCTGTGGTGCTTGTGACCTCCCGTACCTCCACCGTCGGCCATGACCGGGCAGGCGGCTCCCAACCTCGGTGCCCACCCCAGCCGCCCAGTCCCCAGGGCTGCCACCGTTTGCAGGCTTAACCCCGGGCTGAGCTGCCCCCAAAGAGGGGCCAGGTTGTCCTGGTGGCTCCTGACACGGCAGGCCTTTGCTTCTGGAGAGTTCTGTGTCTGGTCGAGCAGTGCTGACTGCAGAAGCTGGAGTCGAGGTGGTCACGATGGATGGAGGGCCCCTTCCTTCCCAGCTGTCCCGGAGGCCCTCCCCATGTGCTGTTTTAGAGCGTCCTGCTGTCGCTGTCGAGGGGGCAGGGGAGGTTAGGCTAGTCTCTGATGACCAGAAACCCCGCCAGCTGGGCAGCAGCCCTGGTGACAGCCGCGTGAGGTGAGTTGGGGTGAGCGGGCAAGCGGGGAGCCCACTGGGGAACAGGCAGTGAGGCTGCGGGGAGGCCTCTGTGAGTCCAGGAGTACCGTCTGCCGGGGGCGATGGAGTGTTCGCAGGAAAGACCCATCTTGTTTCCCACTTGGCGGGAACACTTGGCGAACAGCACCTTTTAGGTAACCTCTGTGTCAGCACGTGTGGGCCCCGCAGGCCTCCAGACCTGGCATTTAGGGCCACCCTCTCCTGAGCGACCTGAGGGCGTCCAGTGACTGTTCTGTCAAGAGCAGTTAGTTCTGGAAAATGCAGCCGACAGGCCTGCTCCATTCTCCTCCCAGCCCTGTCACCCCTGTCCTCTCCTGCATCCCCTCCCTTCCCCCTCCCCCTGCCCTGCCCTCCTTCCCTCTCCCTCCACCCCCTGCTTGGACTCCATCCACTGGGAGCCCCTCCTCCCCCACCTACTGGCCCTGAAGCAGACGCAGGACTCGGAGTTGACCGGGTCCCGCCCTCGGAAGTAGCCTTGACCTCACATTCGATGGGGCCCGTGAGTCCGGAACGCTAGAGATTCGGGGGCTGTAGGGTGGGAGCCACGGGCTGTGAGCTCCGTGGACCACACTGAGTGTCTCTAATGGACGGAAGCCGTTCCATTCCCGCGTGGGGTGTGGAGGGTGTGGGCTCACGTGCTCCGCCAGCCCAGTGCTGGTGGCCCAGCTCTCCTCGGGGGACGCTCTGGATTCTTGTCACGACAAAATGTCCTTGGATCTTTCACAGACAGGAGACTACGCTCTCGCTCCTCTGGACTCAACACACAGGCCGGACTTCTGGACGGGAGGAAATATCTGCCACCTGGGGAAAAGGGAATCCTCAGAAACACAGACTAGAGAGGCCTCTCGAGTCTAAAGAATCCGCTTTTGAAAGCAGACACGTTGCTGCTCCTTCTGGCAGAGTCTGTTCCTCGCGTTTCAGGTGTAACCACGGCCTTGAAGCAGGAACCACGGTCTCTCCTTTACCCTCAGGCTTGTTGAGGGAGAAGGAAGCCAGGCAGCAAGCTCAGGCTTTCTCCGGTTGTGTTACATGTGTCATCACATCACAGCGCGCTGCCCGGTTTGGGGAAGGGTCCCACGGCGCGGGTGCGTGGAGTCCCGGGCCCCACGACGCATGCGCCTCGAGTCCCCAGCCCCACGGCACACGTGCCTGGAATTGCTGGCCCCACGGCACGCGTGCCTGGAGTCGCCAGCCCCACGGCGCCTGGAATTGCTGCTCGCACATGGTGGCACTCGGAACCCCTTCCTGGTTTCACCAGAAGGAAACAGGACCGGAGCGATTAGGTGGCTGATTCAGGACTGTCAACCAGTTTGTAGCAGAACCGAGACCAGGCCCAGCTTCCAGTCGGTGGTGGGCTGAGTAATGGCCCCAAGACGTCCTGTCCTCATCCCTGGAACCCATGGCTGTGACCTTATATGGAAAGAAGTGTCTTTGCAGTTGTGGTTAAGCGAAGGCTCTTGGGATGGGGGGTTTTCCCGGTGGCCCCGGCTGCCTCGCACGTGTCTGTGGGAGGGAGGCAGTGGGAGATTTGACACAGAGGAGAAGACACGCAGGAGGAGGCCGCATGACAACAGAGCGGAGATTGGAGTGACACGGCCACAAGCCCAGGGATGCGGGGGCACCTGCAGGAGGAGGAGGCAGGAAGGCCTCCCAACCCCCACCCCTGAGCCTCTGGAGGGAACGCAGCCCTGCAGACACCTTGATTTCTGACTTCTGGCCCCAGAACTGTGACAGGATAAACTTCTATTGTTTTAAGCTCCCCAGTTTGTGCCCATTGGTTTCCACAGCCACAGGACACTAACACCCTGTCCCCCAAGGCCTGTTGACCTGGATGGCTCCTGTTTATTGAAGCCCAGATCCCCCCGACCCCGCAGTCACCTCCTTAAAGAACTCTAGGTTGAACTAACACGAACCTTCCAAGGGAAACACGCAGCAGGATTGATCTGTTTGGACAAGAGGGGACGCCGGCCCTCCTGGGACAAAACAAGAGCTGAGTTCGCCCGAGCACTGCTGGCTGTGGTTCGCCTTCTGGCAGTATCTTGGGAGATGGAGGTGTTGACAAGCTCTGGGGAAGGTTGGAAGGTGCAGCCCCCCACGCTTGTTGGCCCCTGAGCACCGGCCACAGACCCCACGTCCACGCCAGGACCTCTGTTGGACTCTGAGAGTTCAGCAGCCAGACAAGCACCCTACTGGACGCTGGGTGTTGAAATGCGAAAGAACGGCCTGGGTGCTCCTAAAGCATTAGGGTGCTGCAGGCTCTGATCCGGTCCCACAGCGCCCGGCCACAGGAGGGCCCAGCAGATGCCGGAGAATGAATGGATGATGCTGTCGGGGCAGCAGGAGGGACTGGGGAGTGAGGGGAGGGCTGCCCCCGGGCCAGGTGCCCGAGGGGATCAGCATGTCATGCCTAAGCATCACGGGGTGGGCTGGGCCGCCAGGAGGCCCTGCCAGCTTGAGGAAGTCCCAGGGTGTGGCAGGGACAGAGTGGGGACAGAGCTGCCGTCAGTAGGGTCAGTAGGGTGGTGCCGAGGACCCTCCAGGGGAAGCTCGGCCAGGCAGGGAGGTGAAGGAGAGAGAGGGCCAGAGGAGAGGGAGAGGCGGGTTGGAGGGTCTTACCTGCAGCAGGCTGGGCCTTCTTTGGGGTGCAAAGGGAGTGAGGGGGGCTCAGAGCAGGGGGCGGAGCACGCTCAGCACGGGTGGGGCTGGCCCCCACCCTGGGGAAGGCGCTGCTTCTGGAGGCGGACCCCTGCTCGAGACGTCAGGAGATGGGCGTCTATGCCCCCGCATCCCTTGAGGGCCCCAGTTATCTGGGACTCAGCTGCCTAGGAGGTCAGCCCGGCGGGCAGGGGCCGCACATCTGGCCTACGGCCCTGTGGTAGGTTTTATAGGTTGCAATTAAAGCTCTGGGCCCTTGCATTTACCAAAGGACACAGATTAAAGGGCATTTGTATGTAACCAGGACAGGCTTAACTGAAATCACCAGTCACAGGGACGAGAATTGTTACTTCCCCACAAAAGCTCTTTTTTTCCTTATTTGATCCTCTGTATCCCTGAAGCAGTTGTTGATTTGGTTCTTAGGTAAACACTGTGTGTTCTAACATTGGGCTTTATGTGGACGAACGTTCTTTCAAATGGAACTTCCAGCCACCTTAGGGAAGTAAGTGGTGAGCTGGTTACTGTATCCATCGCTGATCACTGTATCCGTCCTGGTTAGTAGCATCAGCATGTCATCATCCCATCATTACCACATCATTATCAGAGCTTCGGGAGCATCTGCAGGAGGCCAGCCCAGCATCTGTGCAGATTGGTCTGTCTTGAACTGCTGGGTTTCTTCCGGAACCTTCCCCCATCCCAAGGCATTTATTATACTCTTGTTTGTAACCAACACAATATGCCAAAAGCAAACATTCAGATTATTTTAAAAACAAGAAATGGAATGTAGTTTTGAATTTTTAACTATTTTAACCTCACATGTAGAGTACATGGATGGGTTTTGTTTTTCCTTTGACATTTTCATTTGAGTCAGAGGAGCAACGTGAAAATGCTGGTTCCAGCCTGTCCGTCTCCCTGGTAGCCGTGTGCCCTACAGGAGCCACTGCACTGCCAGCGCCTCCGGGATCCGGCCCTTTCCTGGAAGCAGGTCTCAGGGGCTTCGGTGTTTCACCGAGTGACTTGAGCTCTTTTAGGAAGAAATGCTGTGCGCGGCTCAGTCTCAGGCCCTCAAACCCAGGGGATAGTTGCTGCCGTTCTCTTTACTTCTGTGACTGCGCTGAGATGAGCGTAGCGTGCTCAGGTCAGGGTGGAAGCATCTAGAATCATGCAGGATCTGAGCACTCTGATCGTTAGCCAGATGTGGAGCCTGGCCAGGCACCTTTGGGAGGATGTGGTGGAGGAGGGGACTGTCAGAACCCTGGGGGGCTCTTCACCAGGTAGGTTTCCTGTCCACCCCACCCCACCCCTGTGTCCCAGGGTAGCAGGTCTGAGCTGGGGCCTCCGAGGTCTTGGTGTTCGGTGTATTGATGTTGGGGGCCACGGGCCCTTCCTCCAGGCTCCAGCCCCGCAGCACTTGACAGGGCCTTAAAGCCTGCAGCCCCCAGCTGACCCTCACACCCTTTGCAACATGATTTCTGATGCCACTGACCCACAGACCTCTGGCCCCTGGTTCTTCCCCCCGAGGCCATGTCCCAGGAGTCCAGGTACCGCCTGTGCTCCCCGCAAACGCCTGGACCTCAGCTCCACAGCTTGTTTTAATTTTGCAGAAAAAATTTCACCAAAAGTCAGGCTTTTAGAAGTGATTGGGTCTATCTTAATGTCGCCTGGGTCAGAGCACGGCCCTGTCCCACAGTGAGAGAAGTCCTTCAGGCTGATGAGGACCCTGTGCCGCTCGGCGTTCGTGAGACCCCAAGCGACCCTGCAGCGAGACAGCAAAGCCAAGTCCTTCACATGTCACCATCTTTACATAAAGAAGGAAATGGTGCCTTTTAATAACTAGGTGTTGTTTCTTATTAAAGCGAGTTCAAGGGTGTTTCCCAACTGGCGTCCTAAAAACAAACTATAGAAGTAGCCTCACCCTGAGGGTGTGACAGCCGTGGGGGGTCAGGAGAGAGGAAGATGCCAGGCGCTCGGGGCTCTGGGGACAGGTGGGCAGGGTCCTCCCCTACCTGCCACCGAGAGCCCTTCCTGGGCCCGGGGACGCTCGCCTGATGTTTCTCTTCCTCACGGCACCATCTCGCAGCAATGGCTCACTGCCTGATGCTCCCAAGGGGGCGTCCACGGCCCTGTGGGAGCCCTGGGCACGGGGCCTCCTGCACGGCGGGCATCTCGTCCGCTGTCTGCTCGGCCCCTCCGGAGCTCGCCTGCTCGGAGTGGCCGAGCAGCCCCTCTGAGACCGGAGGGGAGCCCGTGCTCCGTCCCTCAAGTCCTCCCTGGCGCACTCCCGGGGGTCCTGGGGAGACCCGCGGTCTGGAGTTCCCTCCTGCCTGCAGAGGGGCCGTCCGGCTCCTCCTCCCAAACCCGGGCTGCAAGTGCCCAGGATCGTGGGTGTGCACCCGTCTCCTCATTTCCCCATACCCCAGTGTTTTAGGGCGTTTCATGTTCTGCGTCGACTCTGAGAACTAAGCAGTTTGTGCATTAGGGTAAAAGGGTTTCAGTGTCTTTGTGATCTGTGTTTTGTTTGCTGTTGAGCCTCTCGAGAATCGCGAGGTAACGATGCCGTACTTTCTGAACACGTCAGACAGCCTTGGTTTGAGGAAGGCCCGTGTCCCTTTTCCTCCAGCTGATGGACACGGGCCTGGTGGGAGGGTGCTGGCACAAAGCCTCGGTGTCCCGTGGCAGGGTCTGGCTGGTGGCGACAGGCCCCTGGGACGAGGAACCTGAGAGCCACTGAAAAGTGGCAGCCACGTGGCCGGTGCTGCGGAGGCAGAGCCAACGCATGGCCTCCTGTTGTTTCCTGCGGTGACCAGGGGTGCCTCAGGGCGACAGAGGCTCCTGTGGTCACCGGCCAGCGAGCGGGTGCCACCAGGCCACCCCAGGGGGTTGGGAGGCTTTTGATTAACAGAAAGGGGGAGGGAAGAGGCTGCTCCCGTGGCTGAGCGTGGACTCATCTCTCTCCCACCCGCTGGGCCTGAGCCGCCTATGCCCACCGAGGCACTCGGGACAGCCGGTTGTAGACTTGACCTTTCGGAGTTGTCCATCTGCACAAGAGGAGAGCTGGCAGGACGAGTCTGTTTGACCCAACAGTACTCACCACTGTGGGGGTACTTGAGGCCTGTTTGTGGGTGGGAGCGAGGGTCTGGTCCCCTCCCCACTGCTCGTACCTTTGGTGGGGCAGCGAGTCTGTCTGGAACCTTCCACCATCCCCTGTGAGGACCCTGACCAAGGACTGCTGAGCATCTGGGGTGTTAGGCGCCCTTGCAGGGTGGCCCCCCGGGCCTCCTACCAAGTTGGGTTTGGCTGTGGAAGCCGAGGGGCTTCTCTCTGCCCAGGCCCCTCGGCCTCCGCCCAGCGCCTTAGGGCAGGCACCTCTGCCTCTGCCGCCCGAGCCCAGCTGCCCGGGGTCTTGGGCAGCCATGGGACAGCACTTCCAGCTCTTGTGTGCGCCTCTGGCGGGAAGTGCCTCGAGCTGGGCCGTGGAGCAGAGGGCAGGTGGGTCCTGTTTGCAGCCTAGTGTGTGTCCTGTGCCCGGTTCACTCAGCCAAGACCACATGTGAGTTCTGTTCTCACCGGGCCGCGCCGTCAGGCGGAGGCCACACCCTCGACGGGGCACTCGGGTCTCCGCATGAAGCACCCGTCCTGGTGACGGGTCTGGTGGAACCAACAACACGGTGGGATGTGTGCCTGCTTTGCTTTCTTAAGATCTGAGGCTGAGTGAGTGTGGAGAGGGTGCAGTCTGAGAGCACGTGACTCTCCAGGAGGCCAGAGGCCGGTTCCGGCACCTGGAGTTCATGAGGTCTCCACGGTCTGCCCCGCTGAGCCACGTGGTCACGCAACTGCCCCGTTCTCCCTGCAGGAGCTGCCCAGTGGGGACCCCAAGGAGGGGCTTTTCCGGGAGGACCAGTGTCCCCTAGAGGGTAAGTCCTGCTCCCCAAACCTCAGACCACCCAGCACCCAAGGCGCATGTCTGGGGCCTGCCCTCAGGACACCCCAGACAAACTGAGCCCCTGCAGATGAGAACTACACATGCTCCCCCTCCTTAACTTAGCCCACCCCCAGCCCAACCCCCAGTGGCCGTGGGTCCCCCACGGTGGCTGTGCGCAGGTGCAAGCAAACTGAGCTGCGTTCCCCAGTCTCATAAGCAATTTGTTCTTAAAATACACTTGGAAACGCATTTCACTTGGGCTTCTTACACAAAGCAGGTGACCTGGGTCTTACGGGCATCAGAGAAGCCAAAGCCCGCGCCATAGGGGCTTGTCCATCTTTGGAGTTCCCATGAGCCTGTGCATGCAGGCGGCACCACCAGGCTCCGGAGAGAGGGGATCTGGCAAGTGCACAGGTCAGGCCTGGGTCTGATGTCCTGTGTCAGTGTAAGGCTGTCGGAAATGGTCGGCTGTGAGGTGTTGACCAGCCTGAGTCACTGCCGAGAGCATGCGTCTGCGCTGGAGAGGGTCCCGCTGTGGACCCGGCAGGTTGTCACCAGGCCTGCCCGTGGGTCAGGGTTGGGGGTGAGTGTCCTCGGCATCATGTGAGGCAGGAGTCATGGGGGGTGCAGGGGGGCCCACCAGCAGGTCCGCCATCAGAGGGGCTCTGAGACCCTCCTAGTTGGGAACTCGGGCCCTGAGACTCTCCCCGGCTCGCACCTGTCCGAGCACCTGTCGGCAGGTCTGAGCCGGGAGGTGCCCGAGCTCGCGTCCTGGAGAAGAATGAGCCAGAGAGGAGACGCTCATCGTCTAGCTACTCAGCTGGCAGGCTCAGTGCAGGCGGCTTCCGTGGACCCTGGAGCTGAGGGTTGTTGGGAGACTGGACATGTCGATGGGGAGGGGAAGCCAGATGATGCGGTGACCCCCTGTGGCCCCTCGGCAGGGACCACCCCTCATGGGGCTGTGGGGCAGCCTCCTCCCCACCCACTGCTCCAAAGCCACTGCTGGACCGGTGGGCAGAGGCAGGAGGGCGCACCTGGCTATGGCTGACCCAGGCGAGGGACGAGGGGGCACCTGACCGTGGCTGACCCAGGTGAGGGTAGCCCTCTGCACAGGTCCCTTGGTGCCCCCCGGTTCTGGAAGGAGGGGCTCTCCACTCAGGCCCCTCTGGAGAGGATCAGGGCTTGGACGGCTCCCCAGGCTGCACCTTCTGGCGTTCCCTCTGCCCTGGGTCACCTGCCTGGGCCAGGCCAGGGGGAAACAGGCCCCTCTCCCCCTCTCATCCCCCCAGTGGCACTCCTCGCTGAGAAGGCCGAGGGCCTCGAGAGCCCAGGACAGCTCTTCAGCGTGGACGATGGAGAGAGAGCAGCAAACCGAGAGGCCCCTAGAGGACTGGGCAAGAAGCGCCTGGACATCGACGTAGGTCTTTGCTCCTGCCTCGCTCTCTTGCAGGCCGGTCCCGGGGCCAGGATAGTCCGTGTTCGCCATAACATGGGCGTCTGTGGACCCTGCAGCCTGGACGGTTCGCCTGAGGTTCAGCGAGTTGGAGGGGTTGAACATGTTCCCGACGCCCCGGGTTCCTGTGGGCGGAGGGTGTTGCTGTGAATCCGCCACAACTGGCCGATTTGGCACCAGACAATTTGAGGGACTTTCCCAGGCGTGCCCAGCTATGGGAATGATACCGAAGTCGACTTTACAGACCGTCCTGTCTCCCCGGCCAGCCCAGGGCAGGGGTGTGATGGAGCGCGGGAGGGGGGCAGGGCGAGGACAACCCCGCCGCCTCTGTCCCATGTGCCCCCACAGGCGCTCCAGTGCGACGTCTCGGTGGAGGAGGACAACAGCCAGGAGTGGACGTTCACCCTCTACGGCTTCGATCACAGTGGGAAGGCCACCAGGGAGGTGATGCCCTTGTGTCTGCGTCAAACGGTCCCGGGGAAGGGCGCTGGTGGTCCCGGTGAAGGGCGCCAGCAGCAGACAGACAGGCAGACAGACGACAAGGCCCCCAGTCTCTGTGAGGGGGTGACGGGCTGAGCCCACTCTAGGGTGGGAGGAGAGGCTGGGAGCTCTCGCAGGAGGTGGGCGGGCAGGGGGACCCAGAAACCAACAGAGCCCTGGAGTCCACATTTCCTTGAGGCCCTGCCAGGCCACGAGGCCGCCGTCTGGCTGTTTCGGGTGCAGCTCCACATGCCTTTTCCTGCAGCGGCACCTCCGGCTGGGGCCAGCAGCCCTCCTCTGCTGGCCTGTGTGTCCAGGACAAAGTGCCCCTTGAAAGGAAGCAGCACGTAGGATGACTGAAATAAGTGCGTTTGGGTTAAAAAGCAAAACTTGGATCTGAACACGGATTCAGTTTGAAATTTGAAAGGTCAGAGAGATGAGATCTCAACAACAGCAGGGCTGCTCACTCAGACAGCTTGCTGCCTGCGTGGGGTGAGTGTGGGGTCGGAACAGGCTGCTCAGACAGGTCGTCGTGTCTGAGCCGGGGTGTCTGGGACACTGAGTGAGTCAAGCAGGAGGGCAGCCTGGAGGGGGCGGCAGGCAGCCTGCGTCGTGCCAGCGTGGGTTGGGCAGTTCCGCTGGCGTTGGTGACGGCGATGCCATCCTCAGGACATGTCCAGCCTGATGCACACCATCTACGAGGTCGTTGACGCCTCGGTCAACCACTCCTCGGGCAGCAGCAAGACGCTCCGAGTGAAGCTGACCGTCAGCCCTGAGCCCTCCAGCAAGAGGAAGGAGGGTCCCCCCGCCGGCCAGGGTGAGGGCCCGGTTCCCCCCAGCAGCGGCTCCCCTGCTCAGATGCCCTGAACACCCCGCTTTAAACGGCAGCCCCTCCCTCACCCCCACACAATGCAGTCCTCCAAGCTCTCGCTTCCCACGTGCCAAACCACGGGTTACCTGTTACTCGTGTCTGCTGTTCAGTGCCCCCAGCCCCCCAGGGCACGAATCTCCTGCTGTGGTTCCTGAATATGGAAAGCAGGGCCTGGCACCTGGCAGGGGCTCAAAACTGTTCAGTGAACGAATGAATGAGTGCACTAACAGCGACTGAATGGATGAAGGAATGAATGCATCCACAGTGGGTGGACAAATAAATGGCTGGGCCAGTGAACCAGTGGGTGACCAAGCGAACGCACTTCTTCTTCCAGACCGGGAGCCCGCTCGCTCCGGGATGGAGGGTGAGCTGGCCGAGGACCCGAGGGTGGCCGACAAGAGGCTGTCCGCCCACGTCAGGTGAGGGGCTGGGCTCTGGCTCCTCCCCCCGGATGTGCCTCCTCAGCTGGGAGCAGGCAGCTGGCCCCTGCTTCCTGCAGGCCTCACGGGCTGTCCCCTCAGGGTGCACAACCAGGATGGGCCCCTGGGCGCGGAGGAGCCCGGGTACTGCATCTGTGGGGGAGGGTGGCACCTTGGGGTCCCTTCTGCACCTGGCGCTCAGGCTGGAGCTGAGCCCGCTCGGCTTCTGTCTGAGAGGGAGGGGAGGCTTGAAGGGCAGCGGGGCGGCCCCCAGACCCTCCGCTGCGTGCTCTGGTGCCTGTGGTCCCACTCCCCAGCTGTGCTGGCCGGGGCAGCAGCTGCAGAGGTTCCGGAGTGGTGACCTGCTCTCTGCCATGAGGCCCTTGTGGGCGGTCCAGGTGGACCAGAGGACAGGAGCTCCTGCGGGTTCCCTAGGCATTTGTGATGGCGATCCTGGGGTCCTGTGGGACCCCCAGGGACACCCGCCCTTTCTCTCGCTCCCCTCTGGGTGGTGGAGGCTGGTCAGAGCCTCTGGGACCCCAAGATCGTGCGCTACAGGTGCCCCCTGCATCTCCGGGTGCCTGCTCTGGCCCCCAGGCAGCACAAGGTCAGCGCCGTCTCCCCGGCAGGAGGCCCAGCGCCGACCCCCACCCCTGCCCTGTGCGTGGGCCGTATTGCGTGGACGAGAACACGGAGCGGAGAAACCACTACTTGGACCTGGCCGGGATCGAGAACTACACGTCCAAATTCGGGCCCGGTAGGTACTGGCGACCATCCCCCAGGCGTGGACGCCTCAGTCAGGAGCATGAGCCTGGCCTGAGGGCCCCGGGTCGCTGCAACGAACCACAGTGCGGCAGTGTGTCCAAGGGGGCGCCCCGGCCAGGTGTGTGGGTGTGCCTGGTCCACGGTGAGATGTCTCAGCCCCGCAGAGGGTCTCACGGAGTGTCCCGTGTCCCGTGTTCTGTGTCCCAGTCCCCGCAGAGGGTCTCACGGGGTGTCCCGTGTCCCGTGTTCCGTGTCCTGGGCCCCGCAGAGGGTCTCACGGGGTGTCCTGTGTCCCGTGTTCCATGTCCCGGGCCCCGCAGAGGGTCTCACGGGGTGTCCTGTGTCCCGTGTTCCGTGTCCCAGGCCCCGCAGAGGGTCTCACGGGGTGTCCTGTGTCCCATGTTCCGTGTCCCGGGCCCCAAAGACGGTCTCACGGAGTGTCCCGTGTCCCGTGTTCCGTGTCCCAGCCCTGCAGAGTGTCTCAGGGGGTGTCCCGTGTTCCATGTACCAGGCCCCGCAGAGGGTCTCACGGGGTGTCCCATGTCCCGTGTTCCGTGTCCCAGGCCCCACAGAGGGTCTCACGGTGTGGCCTGTGGCCCGTGTTCTGTGTCCCAGGCCCTGCAGAGGGTCTCACGGGGTGGCCGGTGTCCCGGGCCCCAAAGACGGTCTCATGGAGCATCCGGTGTCCGCAGGGTCACCGCCAGCACAGGCCAAGCAGGAGCACCAGGGCAAGGCCTCATGCCCCCAGAGCAGGTCCCGCTCGCAAGAGCCAGACGCACACACCGCGCACCACCGCAGGTCCCAGGTGCTGGCTGACCACACCCTGCTGACCGTGGAGCCTGCCGCCCGGGCCCTGGACGGGCAGCCCCGGCTGAAGGGGCAGGAGAAGCAGTTCCTCAAGTCCCCCAAGGGCTCGGGGAGGCCGCCCGGGGGGTCCGGTGGGAGCAAGTCCGGGAGATCCTTCAGCTACCACCCGCCGGCCGCCCTGCTGCAGGCCCCCCAGGACGGCCACCACCTCCAGCAGCCCCCGCCGCAGCCCTACGGCCACAAGCGGTACCGGCAGAGGGGCAGGGAGGGCCACTCGCCGCTCAAGGCCGCGCTGGGCCAGCCCGCCGTGGTGGAGCACGAGGTGGTGCGGGACCTGCCGCCCGTGCTGCTGGGGGAGGGCTACGCGGTGCCCGTGGTCCAGCGCCACGAACACCACCACCACCACGAGCACCACCACCACCACCACTACCACCACCACCCCCCCTCCTAGCGCGTCCCGGCCCGGCGCCACGAGGACGCCACGGAGAAGGCCCTTCCTCCCCCACTGCTGCCTCCACTACTGCCGCGGGCGCCGCCAAGGTGAACTCATCTGATGCTGATGTTTCCCAGTGATAAAGCTACTTTGTGTAATCCAGAAAGACCACATGTAGGCATAGAAAAACGCACTGGTACCTGTCGTCTGTGATTCCGAAATGAGGCCCTGTGCCGTTGAAGGGCCTCTGCTGGGCAGCCTCCGTGTGTTTTTCTCAGGGCGCCACGTGCTCTGGGCCCTTTGAACCGGGCACGGGGGTGGGGGGAGTGGAGGTGAAGCCTTGTAGCCTCGTGTAATCTATGTGAAGCCAGGAGGGGGCGGGTCTGGGGAGGGCTGTTCCTCGGCGCCGTGAGTGTAGTGGCGAGCTCCGCTACACGACGTGAGCACAGATCACAGCAGAAGGGGGGCCGCAGGGGATGGGCAAGATGGCTCCTGGGAGAGCAGAGAGGGGGGCGGAGGCGGGCGGGCTGCCACGGCCGCGGGGCAGCCTCTGGTCTCACGTGCCACTAGCATCTTAAGTGGACACAGACGCGACAGCAGGGCCAGGGAAGGTGGTGGACTCTGCCAGGTTCCCGTCCTCGGAGGACTCACACATGCCATTGCGACACTCATGGCGCAGCGTCCATGACACCTTTGGAGAAGCATGCTTCCCTCTGGGAGGGTTAGGAAAGGGTCCCAGCGATGCTGGGTGGTGACGGTGTCGCAGAGTCGGGGAACTTCGGCGGACAGCGGTCCCACTGAGGCAGGAGGCTGGCTCCTGCTCCGTCCAAGAGGAGCCAGTGGGCGTTCTGGCAAGCTGTGCATCTGTGCCGGGAATCTGCATTTGCCTTCTTTGCACTGTTCTTAAGGATAAAGCAAATTGGCGGTCGACTTGTAATTGAGGTTTTTTCCCCCAGTCATAATAAAAATACATGCATTTTATAATGTTACACCTATTTTAAAATGGATACGGTCAGTCCACCCACACCGGCATGTGGCCAGGTGGGCACACCTTCCCCGGAGAGAGCGGCTATGCCTGTTTATACGTTTATAGAAGGAAAATTAATATACACGCGGGCACACACGACCCCGTATTTGTGGGTAAGTTTCTTTTCCTGTTTTACCGCTCACAAAAATCTAAGCCCGAGGTTGGGCTCGCGATAACAGGACACTTTGCACCCTTGTCTGGGGCGGCGTGGACCAGGGTTTCTGTGACAACGTTGGCTCTCTGTAAACGAGAATCTGTCTGGAGAGGCCGATGCATCTCACCAGTGTCTTCTCTTCCCCTTGAGACTTCACGTCCCTGTTCACGGCTGGTTTAAAAATCCCTCGGGATTTCTGAGTAACTGGTGTCTCTCTGCGAGCCGAGGCCCACGTGCTGAGGAAGAACCGGGGGATTCTTGGGGGTCTCTCGAGGCCGGAGCACTCGCATCTCGGTTTTCCAGGTGTTTCAGATCAGCAGGCCTCAGGGGTGCCTGATTGGCCTGGAGGCCAGTGGCCAGGCGGCAGAGTGCGCCCTTCTGTGTGGACACGTCTGCATTCCGTCCGCACCTCGTGAATCCTAAGCAGCAACATCACACATGCGGCCGCCTCGGCGTTTCTGCAGAATTGCTTGTCTACCCCAACCTGGATCCGTGCTCAGTGTGCAGAGCTCGTGCACCTGCTGCCACGGCAGGGGGCCTGCTTAGTGAGTCCCAGCAGACCAGCCGGCTGGCCTCTGGCGAGTGCTCCACTGACCAGCCAGGTGGGCAGGTTTGGTGAGGCCTGAACTTCAGCCTCTTTGACTCCAGATCCTGGTTTTAAAAACAAGACGTGAGTGAAACGCCAGCAAACACAGACCAGAAGCTGAGGGTCTGCTGCTTGTGTATCTGTGAAGCCAGGGCCCATGGTTCCGACTCTGATTTGGGACCGTCCCTTGGATGTGGGCCTCACCCAGGGTGGCACAGGCGAGCCCTAAAGGGACAGAAGAAGGTTAGAGAACAACAGAAAAGACCACTTTGTGCACGAAAAGGGGTCCAGCATTGACATGGACGCGTTAATTAAACGTCCACACGTGGAGAACAGTCTTTCTCTCGTCAGGATGTCAGGACGATGTAGCTTGGCCTGGGCTGGGGCTGGGCCCAGGACCACATGTGTTGGAGCAGCAGGCGCCCACCTAGAAGAGAGGCCGTGATGGCGCTGGACACAGAGACGGAGATGGATGAGCTCGGAGGACATAACGCAGACGTGTCCAGCCCACTCCAGGGACACAGTTCCCGCCCGGCTGGGCCCCGTGGGTGAGCCAGAGGCTCTGTTGCCGAGTCTACCAGCCATGCTGGGCGCCAGGAAGGCCTCGTGGTGACTGGTCAAGGACCAGTTGGGGATGGTTTTTGTAGCAGAGACAAAGACTCTTGTCATTTACTTGTTTTTAAGTGTAGGTGTTGCTATTGGATGATCTCAGAGCTGGACCAACCTGTATCTTACATTCCCAAGAAGAGCCTTCTGGAAAGTGCATTCCCAAATAAACCTGGTATTGAGTGAATGGAGTCCTCCATGATGCTCCTTTGTTGATAGGTGTGCCCAGCGCCTCCCGGGGCCAGCGCCCTCGAGCCTCCACAGCAGCGACCTCCTGCATCACTTGTGACCCCGGGCTCCGTCCAGACGCCCTCTCTAGGGTGCGGCCTCTGGGTCTGGGCTGATCTGAGAGCTGGTCATCTTGGCCACTGTGCTTTCCTGGTCCCAGGCCTGGGCCGTCCGCCTACACACACTGGGCTCTCTCTCTTGTCCTCCCTTTCTTGGAGGGCGAGGCCTCGTCTGAGGTCTCAGGGGTCCAGTGTTCGCTCCTTCAGGAGCGGCAGGCCTGCCTCTCTGGGCCCCTCGGGCCTGTGCTCTCGGCCGGCTCTGCTCCTGCATGAGGTACCTGTCTGCCCAAAGGTGAGTCCAGAGAGCAGAGCACAGCCCTGCTCTCCTCAGGCCGGAGAGGCCCAGCCAGCAGATCTGCGTGCCTGCACCATCCAGGCTGGCGTCAGAGGAGACCTCCTTGCCCAGGAGGCCCCACACACCCCCCACCACCAGGGCCCCCACTCATCCCTCACCCCAGGAGCCCCACACACCCCTCACCCCCAGGTGCTTCCACATACCCTTCACCCCCAGGGGCCCCCACACACCTCTCACCTCCAGGATCCCTGACCCCTCACCCCCAGGAGGCCCCACACATCTCTCACCCCCAAGGGCCCCTACCTCTCACCCCCAGGAGCCCCCACACACCCATCACCCCCATGGGCCCCACACACCCCTCACCCCAGGAGCCCCCACACATCTCTCACCCCCAGGAGCCCCCACACATCCCTCACCCCCACGGGCCCCACACACCCCTCACCCCAGGAGCACCCACACATCTCTCACCCCCAGGAGCCCCCACACACCCCTCACCCCAGGAGCCCCCACACACCCCTCACCCGTGGGGCCCCCACACACCCCTCACCTGCGGGGCACTCGCTGCCTGTTTCCTCATTTCTTCCCATGACCTCATGTGGCTCTGCTCTTGGGTGAAATGACCAGGGTGCCTGTTGCCTGGGGACCTTGTTCCTGTCTGCTCCTTGGCACCAACCCACAAGCTCCTTGAGGCTCCACAGCTTGTCTTTGGTACCAGGCACATCACAGACACATGGATGGAGTCCAGTGAGCCCTTGAGGGTGAATGAGTGAGTGATGAATGGATGACTGAGTGAGTGAATGAGTGCATGAATGAATGCATGCATAAGTGAATGAGTGAGTGACTGGATGAGTGAGTGATCAAATGAATGAGTGAGTGGGTGAGTGAGTGGGTGAGTGAATTGGTGAGTGAGTGAATGAATGAAAAAGTGAGGGAATGAAGGAATGAGTGAATGAGTGGGTGAGGGAATGAGTGGGTGAGGGAATGAATGAGTGGGTGAGGGAGTGAACGAGTGACTCAGTGCGAGCGTGTGTGTGAAGGCAGCTCTGTCAGAGCACCCCCCAACCTGCCATGTGAAGCGCCCACAAAGGTAGGGGCAGCCCAGGGCTAGCCTTTTGCTGGTTTCGGGTGGCGGGGCCCAGAGGTCCAGGGAAGGCCAGGCTGCAGCCACGCGTCTCCTGCGGGCCCTGCTCCTGAGTGCATGCGGACACGGAGGGCTTCGCCCACACCTCCCGGTTGGGAACACAAGCTGGTGCCGTGATCCCTGGGATGCAGGCCCCCTCAGAGCAAGGAAGCTCTGAGCACGGAACCTCAGAGTAAGCTGTGCTGAGGTCGGGGCAGGTGAGGGATTCACCCAGAGTATGCCGGGCACAGCTGAGGGGGTCACGCTGGGGGCTGTGGGCAGGGGCCGGTGGAAGGGCCTGGAACACCAGCTGGGAGTTCCTGGAAGGGAACGGGTGCTGGGCAGGACTTTGGGCCCCGAGACTGTGGGAAGACCCAGGTTTTCAGGAAGAGACCGGGCGCCATGCGAGCCAGACCCAGGCTCTGCAGAGCCCCGGAGAGACTTCTATTCTAACTCGGAGTTCCGGACTTCACCAGCTCTTCCCACGAAGCACCTTGCTGCACCCAGAGGGCTGAGCCCAGCAGACGAGACAGCCCCCAGGAAGGGTCCAGCTGTGAGCCTTATTCTGGCTATGTCCTGCCCCCTGCTGACACAGAAGAGGTGCCCAGCAAGCTAAGAACTGAGGAGAACACCCTAATGTGGTGAAGAGTGTCAGGAGTGTCTGCCGGCCTTACAACCAAAGAAAACCCAACAACAAATGCCCCAGCCTGCATCATTCTGAGGGCAGAGTGAGACCGGTGCCCTCGCTGCAGCAGGCCAGGAGAAGGAAACACCTCCTGACGGCACAGGGAGTCCGTCAGGGTTCCCCGAGGTGGGGCTGAGGGACAGTCCAGAAGCGTCTACAGATAACTTCAAGTCTAGCAAAGCCTCCAGATAGACGGTTCGCGTCCAAAAAGCAATGTATTTCTGTACGGCAGCTACTGGTTACGAGATAATTTTTTGTGGGTTTTTTTTTTTTTTTTTTTTTGCTGAGGAAGATTCGCACTGAGCTAACATCTGTGCCAATCTTCCTCTTTTTGTATGTGAGCTGCCACCACAGCATGGCCACTGACAGACAAGTGGTGTAGGTCCACACCCAGGAACCGAACCCAGGCCGCCGAAGTGGAGTGCGCAGAATTTAACCACTAGGCCACTGGGGCTGGCCCACAAGTTAATTCTTGAAAGACGCTGTGATGGATAATTTTATGTGTCAACTTGACCAGGCAAAGATGGGGCATTATTTCTGGGTGTGTCTTTGAGGGTGTTTCTGGGAGAGATTAGCATTTGATTCTGTAAACGGAATAAAGAAGATCTCCCTCACCCACGTGGGGTGCATCCCCCAATCCATCGGGGCCCAAATGGAACACAAAGGAGAAGGAAGGGCACTGCCCTCTCTTCCTGAGCTGGACGTCCATCTTCTCTGCTCTCAGGCATTGGAGCCCCTGGTTCTCAGGCCTCAGGACTCATAATGAATTATCCCCCCGGCTTTCCTGGGTCGCCAGCTTGCAGGCAGCAGTTTGTGGGCCCTCTCAGCCTCCATGATCCTGTGAGCCAATTCCTATCACAAATCTCCTCTTCTGTCTCTCTACCTATATCCTATTGGTTCTGTTTCTCCAGAGAACACTGACTAGTGCAGATACCACTTACCGTAGTGCCCCAAAATATCAAATGCCTACCAATACATGCAACAGGAGAGGCACAGGATCTCAGCACAGAAACCGTGACCTTGATCAGGAGCACTCCAGAAAGAGCTAAGCGGAGCGCGGCCTGCGCACAGACTGGCCCACTCGCACTGTGCAGACACCAGCGTGAAGCAGCCACGAGGTCCCAATCAAAATGTCAGCAAGATTCTTTTTGCAGCAATCGACCATCTGATGCTGAAATTCATGGAAAAACAAGGGGCTAAGACTAGAAAAACCAGGTGGAGACAAGCTCCACTGCCCATCCTGGCCCACGGTAGTCACAGAAATTCACTCAGTGTTCGAGGCCAGGCAAAGTGACCAAGGAACAGGACAAGAGTCCAGGCCCCGCCCCCAAACTCGGTCACTGGATGATGACACGGGTGGCCCTAGGGAGCCGGGGCCGAAGGACAGCCTTTCCCCAGATGGTGAGGGGTCAGTGGGTCCCTCTGGGAAAAGGACACCTGACCAACACCTTGCCCCACTCCAGGTGGACACAATGCCACGGACACGTACCAGCCCCCTAGAGGGTGGTGTGGGAGATGGCTCAGGAGAAGGCTTCTCCCCGGGCCCGGGTGAGAGGAAATGATGGTGAAAATTAAGAACTTGTGTGCATCAAGAGGCACAGGAGGAGGGTGGAGGGGAGAGCCAGGCAGTGGGCGAGACCTGCAGCGCACGGCCCACGGAGCGCGTATCAGACGCGCACGCGCACCTCTGACTCAGGAAGGAGGCGGCGTGAGCCCCGCAGGGAGACGCCCGGAGGCCCAGCAGAGGCTTCACCGGGAGGACGCCGAGGTTCTGCAGGAAGCCGTGTCCTCTCCTTTGTAGTCAGGAGAACGCAGCCACGAGGACAAGGAGCCCGTCGCCATTCCAGGGGGCGGAGTGACCGGACCGCCGGGCACTAGGTGTGGCCAGAGGACGCGCACAGGTGCCCGTGGTGGGCGTGCCCACTGGCACGAGCACCTAGAAAACGCTGAGCAGCCTCTACTGCGGGCGGGCATCCTGTGCCCTTTGACCTGGCAGCTCCTCCTGGGAATACACCCACGGATCACGCGTGCCCACCGTGGGGCAGCCTCCGCTCCCACGCGGCCTTGTTCCTGGAAGCCTCAGCCTGCCACCACGCACGTGCCCCTCGGCCGCGGGCGGTGAGTCGTGGGTACTCACACAGCGGGGGATGACCCGGCGACGGAAGTGACCCACTGCCGCGGCACCGCCCGCCCAGCGAGTCCATTCGCGCAGGCTCCCGCGGGCAGGCGGGAGGGACAGTCAGGACGGTGGCGACCTCTGGTGGGCAGGGGCCCGAGGTGCAGCCTGCTGGGCCACAGGCCCGGCTCCCTCAGGGACTTGCAGTGGTGCCACCCTGAGGGATAGAGACAGCGACGCCTGGCCGGTGAGCAGAAGCTCGTCTTCCCACATAGCTGTCAATGCCTGGACGCCACGCGGGAGATGACAGCTCAGGACAATTTAGGACGCTGGACTCCACCGCGGGTCTTCGCTCTGAGGAAGATGGCATCTCATCACGTGGCGGTCACGACCGTGGTGGCAGATGTGAGGAACTGTCCCAAGACCTGTGGGTTCCCCATCTCCCTCACCTTCATCCCTGCCTGTCCCTCGGGGGACGGGGGCCGCCGCAGAGCACCAAAGAAATGAAAAGGAAAGCTGGGGCAGCCTCCCGTCCCCGAGGGAGCGCCTGATGAGGCCTGGTGAAGAGATGCCTTGGCGAGGACTTGGCACCAGCAGGGCCTGGGGCTGGGGAGAGCCGGGGAGGGCCTGGGTGGGCCGGAGTGGACGGCTGGAGTGGCCGGCATCTTGCGGTCCCCGGGCCTGCATGAGGGAGCGGGGGAGGGGGCTTGGGGGGGAGCACGTGGCTGCGAGTGAGGACGTGGGGGCCAGCCAACTGCTGCAGGGAAAGCAGCCCCCAGGCAAGAGGGGCCCCGGGGGTCGGGGAGGGGCTGGTGCCCAGGGGCCGGATGAGCGGGCCACCCCTGGGGGAGGCAGGCACCCCCCCGGGGCCAGTGCAGAGGAAGCCTCTTGGGGCTTGTCTCCGGCCCTGCCCGGGGGGAGACCCCCAATCAGCTGAGTGAATCTGATGGGACCTGGGATTGGATCACTTCCCCTTTCTGCACAGACGAATCCCAGCTACAGAAGAAGTCACGCTTCCACCACACACTTGTGAACAGGCACCCACACGTCGTAGCCTTAAATGTCTGCGGAGACAGCACTCAGTCCATCCTCATCCACCAGGGGAGCCGCCGCCTGAGACGGCCACCACACCTGCAGCTCTGTGGCCGTGGCCCCCGCGCCCGGTGTCATTTCTAGGTTGGGTCGAAGCCTGTTCTCGGGCAAGGACGGCCTTCATCAACCCGCCCTGCACGTGCGACCGACCTCACGACATGCACTCACTCCTCCGGGGTGGGGGCAGCTCCTCCTCTCCCCATCAGTTTTTTAGAAGTCGCACAAGTGTCCATCATTCCTCCTGTCCTGTTCACGTATTTTTTCTTTTTTTGATGGAGACGCTGTATACAGGGCTGTGCCGACAGTCCCTCCTGCCCTCCCATGGGAGGAGGCGGGTCATCTGCACCCTGCAAGGAGGTCAGGAGTTGCCTGCGCCGTGCAGAGAGGAGGTGGATGGGGTCTCTGGAGGGGCCAGGGGTCGCTTGCACCCTGCAGAGAGGAGGTGGATGGGGTCTCTGGGGGGGGGGGGTCAGGGCTCACCTGCACCCTGCAGAGCCGAGGTGGCCAGTGCACTCCGGAGCACTGATGTGGTGGGCGCTGCCGTCTCACACCCACTGCTCTGTGCAGCCTCTCGGCCGCTTAGACAGGTTTTCCTTTCACACGACATTGGGGTGCTCTGGCGTCTCGCACTTCTGCACCCCTTTCCAGGGCTCTCTGGTGGAGCAGCCCGAGGGCTGGCCGCTGCCCTCGACGTCCCCTCCTCGAGTCCTTCCCCTCCCCCAGCCTGGAACCACAGATGGGTTTGGTGGCACAGCCTTGAGCCCCGACCCTCCTCCAAGCTCAGGGTTTCCCGGCCTTGCTCCCATGGCCAGGAGCCCCTCACTCTGATGCCTCCCTGGAGCCTGCCTTCCCTGCCACAGGCAGCTCTCCCACGCTGGCCTCTGACGTCCAGCAAGCCCCATTCCTCTCGGTCCTTGCCACCCGCCTCACAGCCTCCGCCACCCACACCAGAGGCAGGGCTGCCTGCTGCTCCAACACCAGCGCCAAGTCCCCTAAGCCCCTCCCGCCCTTGGGGTGTCCCTGCCTCGGGGTCTCTGCACATGCTGCTGTCTCTCCCTGGAAAGGCCCCTCCACTCCTGACTGACCCTCTCTCCCCTCCTGTTTCAGTGCAGCCCTGCCATCTGGTCACAGCTCCCACTGCTCGCGTGGCGTCCTGGTTGACACTGTCTCCCCAAGGGTGGAAGGAAGGGTCGCAACTCAGAGCTGCACAGAAGGGCCTCAGTCCAGTGACATCAGGGGCTCCATCCCCCCTCAGGCCCACGGGGGCTGGGATCCCTCCAGGTCGGGGCCTCTGCCTGGATGGGCCCATTCCTCCACCCAAGGGTCCCAGTGTCCCCGCAGCACAAGGCCCTGAAGGCAGTGTTGTGGAGGGTGGGAGTCTGTGAGTTTACTGGTTTAGGAAGCGACACGTTAGCAGTCAGCAGTGCTCACTCACCTGTGTGGAGGCATGACGCCGCGTCTGGAGGCCATGGAGGCCTCTCCCTGCGCTGACCTCAACTCCCGAACTGACTTGGCCAAGGAACTCGCTGCATGGGTGCCCACAGGTGCGGTGGAGTCAGAACCCACAGACTCCGCCAACTCCTTCACTCATGTCTCTGCTAGCCCCCCACGGGGCCTCTGCCCATCCTTGCGCCTGGTCCTCACACTGCTCCCGACTCCCTCCCTCCTGCCACCCTGGGCCTCTGCCCATTTGGTCTCACAGCCCCGAAGGCCCGGCCTCTGTGCTCCGAGTCTCGGGCACTCTCCTGCGGCGCTGCTCTGCCCCGTGCCCAAGGCCCATAGGACACACGGTAACTAAGAGCTTCACACACTTCACAGCTCACCCGTTATCGCGTCCATTCGGCATTTCCTGGCACATCCACAGACTGTGCAAACTTCACAACCAATTTTAGAACATTTCCATCATCCCAAAGGCACAGCTGTGCGCACTGACAGTCGCTCATTCTCCCCTCCCCCGCCCCTGGTAACTACTGCTGATCCACTTCCTGTTTCCACGGATTTGCCTATTTGGGGCATTTCATAAGGAATCACACATGTGCCCTTCTGTGACTGGCTTATTCCATGCAGCATAACGTTCTCAAGTCTCCTCCAGTCTGCAGCGTGTCAGTGCTTCGTTCAGAGGCTGATTACCTCCCACTGAACGTCTGCACCACACTGCCTACCACCCACCAGCTGAGGGCCATCGAGCTGTTCCCAAATCTTGGCTGTTGTGACAAATGCCGCTACGAACATGCATGAACAGGTTTCTGTGGACAGTTACTCCTCCTGCTGATCAATCTAGGAGCGGAACTGCTGGGTCACAGGGTAGCGCTGTGTTTGGCAATTGTAGGAACCGCACCAGTTCCCACACAGCTGGGCCTTTCTGCACCCTGCCCCCACCACCCGTGCCGTGGGAGGGCTCCACGTCCCCCAGCACCCATTCCTCCCCATTCCTCTGGCTACACCCGCATCCTAGCAGGTGTGAACTGCCATCTGTGAGTATGCTTGAGTAAGGGGTCCCCTCTAAAGACAGATTTTCTTTGCTGATCCCACCCTTATAGAAATTACAGATGGAGTCATTCAACAAATAGCAGTATTACCTTATTGCACTGCACATTTAAACACGGGGGGCACAGGACAGCTCCCTGTTGATTAGCGTTTTTAAAATTCTCTTGGCCAATTCTCATGATAATTCTTCAGCCATCTGAGTTTTCTTTGGCTGATCAGATCTAAAATAAACTTCTCGAAGACAAGGGAGGGATGGGTGCATTTTCTCCAATTGTTTATTTTTTATGCCAAATGAGACACAGGAGATTCTTCAACATACTCAGATGTTATACAATTTTATTCTTCTACTAACAAAATCATACAAAGACAGGAACTAAAAAAGGAGCACATGGCATCAGCTTTAAACGGCTGCAGTCAGAGTCACAGTTCACAGCGTGGGAAGGACGCGCGGTGCTGACACGGACACCTCGGGAGGGCAGGCGAGAGCGCAGACACCACATTCCCACCTCTGTCCACGCAGCCAGCTCTGCTTCGTGTAACAAGGGTCAGGACAGGAGCGGGCCCTGCTTTCCAGCCGCTGACCGACATTCCAGCCAGTGCAGACACTGCTCTCCTCTCAGCTAGGAGACCCAGACTGGCGGCCCACCCCAGACGCGGGAGGGGGACGGAGTGCGAGGGGGTGGGTTCCGCTGCTCCGTCAGTGCTGGACGAGCCGGCCACGAGGACCAATCCCCTGCCCCACCCGGCTGCGGCTGTTTGGCACATGCTCCGGCCAGTGGTCACTCTGTGTTGCCCAACTGCTCCTCAGAAACATCTGGAAGCACATGCTTAGCCTCTGCCCTGAATTGAAATCTAGGGACCAGGCTGGTTTCCTTGGAGTCCGTGGAAGCCAGAGAAAGCAGAGGACCTGGCGTTTGGAGCCGTCCTCTCTTTATGGACAACTTGATTATCACTTGGATGCCCAGGCGTTGGAATAAATAAATAAGCCACACAGAGGGCGAAGCACAAATTACTACACGATCTACATGGAACGTGATCACGACCCAGAAAGTGGAGACCAAAAGGTCAAGTGCAAAAAGCCTACGGGTCATCGAAGGTGTCTGTCAGTGCCCTGAACCCAGCTGTCACCATCCCCTCCGTGCTGGCAGGAGGCGACACACAGGCTTTAGCTGGACGGGTCAGTGCCGGGGGCCGCTGACGCTGCAGGAGCTCCACACTGTGGCCCATGCCTCTCCAAGTGTGGAGCATGGAACCGGGTTGTGCATCAGACGCTGAACTGCATGGCGTGCTCACAGCTCTGAGGGGCTCTTCTGCTGACGCCTGCGGCGTGGAGAATTCTCGGCATTGACCGTTTCTGTGTGTGGCGCCCTGGCTCTCAGCACGCTCACCTGCACGAGGTGCTGACGGCTCCAGGGCCAGCCGGGCTGGCCGTTAGTGATCATGAGGGGACGTGGCCGGTGACCCGGCTGCAGACACAGAGTGTTTTCTGGTGAACATCCTGGACGGGAAAGAATAAAATGTAACTGCCAACAAGCCAGCAGGTCCAGCCACGGAACAGTAATTCCAGAATCCAAAGGCCAAGCGCAAGGCCGGCGCTGCTCGGCTCACTCTGCCCAGGTCACTCGAGCCTCCCTCAGGAGCACACGGGGCACCAAGGGTGCCCGTGTCTCCCCTTCTCAGTCACGCGCTGGCTCTCGGCCTGCACAGGAGAGCCCCCCGTGGTATTCTAGACACTTCTGCAGGAAGCCACACCAGCAGGCCAGGCCACGGGTCAGTGTGTGCCGCGCACCATCCCCATGCCGGCCCAGCACGTGCCCGGGGAAGCCGAGCGTTAGGAGTAGATGGTGATCACCTCCCGGCCGCTGCCCCTGACCAGGAGGACCCTGTTGAGCCCCTCGGTCAGGACCTCGAGGAACTCCATATCTGGGGGACTGAGTTAAGGACACAGCTGATCCACCGGGCATGTAACCAGAAGCATGAGGGGAGCGACTCTTTACTCAGACCCTGTGTCCAGTCAGGACTCGAATTGAGAAGGAGGAGGAAGGCCAAGTCAGGGAAGCCAGGCCCCAGGTTCTGGAGGGAGGGGAGGAGACCCAGAGACCCCGCCCCACACAAGCCCTCAGCCAGGCTCAGGTCAGCCCCAACCGAGACCGAGAGGAGACCCTGCCCTCCCCCAGGGGCTCTGCACACAGACGTGGCAGGAGGGATGCCCTAGATGGACGTGTCCACCATCCACTGAGATACCCAGACAGACCAGGAAACCTGGTCACCAACAAAGCGCAGATTCCTAAAGCGTGCAGCCAGCTTGAGGCTGAAAACCTGCAAGCCAGGCTGCTCACCTCCTCGGGGCTACCTGCCTCCTACTGCCCTGGGGGGGGCGGGGGCCGAGCCCACGAGGATGGCCCCAGGCTGCACACCCTCAGGTAGCCCAGGGACCTGTCCCCCCATCACAGGGGACACATGTTTAGGGGCTGACCTGTGACCTCCAAGGTCATGCCTGCCAGCCTCCCACCCTGACCGACCAGGAGGGCCCACGTGGGGACAAGGGGCAGCCAAGAGACAAGCAGAGAAAGGCTTGGAGCAGACCCTCTGGCAGAGGTGCCCCAGCTGTGTCCCGTCCGAGGCATGGAGTTGTGGGAGATCAAAATTGACCACCCTGAAATACATCTCTTTACCTTGATTGTTTTCTCTGACAGACATTTCACCTCCCCCACTAACTGCCTAAAGAATTTAACACAGAAGCCCTGTTCCAGGAAGGAGTTACTATCTGATGGCTGTAATATAATGTAAAATAGATGTTACAATAGGAAAGGCTCTGACGGGCCCCTCTTATCAAAAATTCTGTCTCTTCCCGCCCATTCTCTAGGTGGCCCTGCTAGGAGTTGCCAAACACTTACATTTATAAGGAAAATCTCCATTTGTAAAGGTATCTCCCTCTCTGTACTGGAAAGAGGGAGGATGACCTCATTTCTAGAAACTTATCAATGTGGAAAGTGAGGCCTTAAATCTGCATAATAACCTTACTCTTGTTTACTGTGCTTTTCTGGTAATCTCCCGTAACTGACTCCCCCCACCCCCAACATCCTCCTTTGTCTTTGGCTGAAGATGGTATTTAAGACGAGAATCTGCTATTGTGTTGAGAAACGCAGTGTCCCTGGTTTCTCCCATGTATACATGTTATTAAACTTGGTATTATTTTCTCCTGCTAACCTGTCTTTTAATTATTTGGCCAGCCAGAAGAACCTTGAGGGAAAGGGCGGAGGGGGATTCTCCCTCTTCCCCGACAGAGTAAACACACACGGCGCCCGAGGCCACGGGAAATCACCCAGGACGGGAGCCGCTGGGCGGGAGCTCAGAGCCCAGCACCCAGGGGGCTGGTGCCCGGGGGCCACGCCACAGAGACAGGGTCGAGGGTCAGTGATGTGGTGACCGCCCTTCTCCTCTAGACATTTAGGGTTCAGTCTCCATGCTCGTGTCCACCTCACTCATCGTCTCAACTCCTGGGGCGTCCTTGTGTGCTGCACTGAGGGCTCGGCCATCGGGGACACCAAGCGCATTTACCCTCTGCTCGTGTTCAGTGTCGTCTACACCGCCTCCTTCAGCCCTGGCACCGACACCCCAAAGTCAACCGGGGGCTGTCCCCTGCGATTCCCCAGGACTAGCTCTCCTGGACCCCCAGTGGCTCAAATGCAGCTCCTTTCCTCAACGGCTGAGATGGAGAGCCCCCACCCCTACCCCCTGCCCACTCCCAGATCCACCACTACTGGCCACGTGGGGACAGGCGGGGCAGGGGTCTGCTCCTCCACCTGGCCCGCCCAACTGCCCACAGCCCCCATGGGCAGCCCAGGGTGCGGAGGCTCTGGTCTAGGCGACCGCAGGCAGGGCTCCTCGCCCGCACAGACACCAGGTCGGCCTCAGGGCCCAGTGCTCCCGGCTCCAGGGGCCTCATCTGAACCAGAGGAGAGCCGGCCGCCATCCCGTTACAGGCAACGTGGACGGCCCTGCCCCTCACCTGCCCCAGCGGGCAGCACCCAGAAAGGATACAGTTCTCGTCCCCCTGCCGGTTTTTGGGGGGCCCTGGCATGTTGAGCAGCACCAGCTGGGCGTCCTGGGACTTGGTGAGCAGGACGTCGTTGAGCTTCACGGCCGTGTGCATCCTCCTGACGTTGCCCTGGTTCCTGCGGGAGACCCGGTCACTGGGCGCCACCAGCCCGAGACTCTGGGCCGGGCCATGTGAGCCCGCCCTGCCCACTTCACCCTCATTACACAAGGCCAGGTGAAAACAACCAGGACTCAGATGGAGTCACACCCGGAGAGCCCACAGGGAGGTGACTCCACATGAGAACCCTGGCGACAGGCCGGGGGAGTGGTTTATCCAGCAACAAGAGGGCTTTGCCTCCACACGTCCTAGACTGAGCATCACTACAGCCGCCAAGCTTCTACTTCTACACGCGACTCTCCACACAGGCGACAACGGGATGCTTCTCCGGCAGAGCTTGCCATCGGGGCACGGAAAAGCGCTCACACAGTGGTAGGCCCTGAAATGTTTCCCGTTAAAATCCCGGGCATCGTAGCTGAACCTGCCCTAAATGCTGCTTTGCGACGGGCCTGCTGAGCGCACACGGCAGCTTCTCACTCACCCTGACCCGGGCTGGGGTCCAAGGGCACCTCAGAGACATGAGGAAGGAAAGGCCCAGGCCCCTCCACCCGGCTCCACGGCCACTGCCGTCTGAGGTCCTGTAATCGAGCCGGAGACTGTGGCCAGGAACGCGGCTTGCGGCGCAGGAGCTCGCGCAGCCACTATGAGGTCCACCCCAGCCCTCTGCCCACCTGGACACTGCTGCTCTTGGGCGATGGCTGAAGGACCAGAGCTTCCAACACTCGGTGACCCAGACCCTGTGTCTTGTGTGCTCACTAACTACCCAGTTCTCCACACTCCACAAGGCAGGCAGAGCATCCACTGTGCGCGCAGACCCTTCTCCAAGTATCCCAGGCAGCCGAGGCCAGCAGCGACCCCCAAGGAAGGGTCCCCACCAAGTCAGATTGGGGATGCTGCAGACCTGTGCCCCCTGGCATGCCTGGGCACCCCAGGTCTCCTGTCCTCCACATTTATCCCAAGCGTCCCCAGCCAGGTGGCTGTGGGTCCCCTCTCAAGTGAACTGTGTCCTAGGAAGCACATCGGGGGACACTGGCCTAGGAGAACTGCCCGCCTCAGAGCACCTGCACCTCCGTCTGTGTCAGAACACTCTGCACAAGCGCCACTTCCCAGGTCACACACTACGGAACCCTGGCCAGCCACAGGCAGTGCAGCCCAGCACTCTCGGCTACAGCCTCTCTGAGACGAGATCACCCAGGCTCCGGACACGAGAGGGACAGGCACATGGACAGACAGACAGAGGCTGCCACACAAGGGGTCAGGGAAAGGCCTGCAGGACGGACGACTGGGCACAGCCTTTGATCAACTCAACCCTTAAACCAAATAAATCCAATTATAACCACCAGTCACAGAAGCAAGACAGGGAAGAGGAATCCCTTATTTTCCCTCTCCAATTTCATCTGATAAATTACAGGTCGGGTCTCCGGCCGCAACACAACCAGATCTTTCATCACAAGAACCATGAATTAGTTGCCTGGACAGACCACAATTACCAGTGTGTCTGGGGACAATAGCAATTCCAGAAATGCATGTGTGTGATGTTAAAGCATCTCGTGGGTTAAGAGTCTGAAAACATGTATCATCTTAAATCCAAGGTCTGGATCTTGAAGGGCCTGGCTCCAGGGCGATGTGCCCCGTGGAGGTCAGAGAGGCACAGACGGGGGCCAAGCATGGCCTCGTGTCTCCAGGAAGCTAACAGAAACCCCAATTTGTTCCTCAACAGCCGGCCGTGAATCCACAAAGCAAGGAAACGTATGATAAATATGTTGAATCTGGTGGAGAAGAGCCTTCGAAACAGAGTTCCCTGAGGCTAGGAATTAGGCTCCGGGGGTAGTGGGCCACGGGGAGCTGAGGAGGGGGCCGGTGAGCTACGTGCCTACAGCGAGTGGGCAGGCAAAGTGGGAATTCTGTTCCTCAGTTCCTGGTGGTGACACTTGAGGAGGGCTGACAAAACAGAGACTCGGAGAAGACACACAACACACCCTAGAGGGCCAGCGACACCCTGAAGTGCACCCACTCTGGGGACCCCACGGTAAGTCACACGTGTCACGGAAGGGCTGACCTCCGCACCTTCCGGAAGGTTCTCCCACTCTACCCCACGAGGAGGAGCCAGAGGGGAGTGAGGTCCCGTCCCCAATGTGCGACTCCAGGTCTGCACGCTTAGTTCATGCCCGTAAAACAGTCTCTTCCTAGTTCACGTTCTCCTGACTCTCCAGGCCTGCTGGGGTCCAGACCCGACCCTGCTCGAGTGTGGCAGCCCACGTGGGGGCCCCTGACCGTCAGCCACGTGGCACATGGGGACGGGACCTCAGGGGGCCCCCAGCTCAACGGTGTTTAGGGGAGAAACCCTATTCCTGTGTGTATGCGCTTGTTTTTTAATTAATAGACTTTTTGTGGAACACTTTTAAATTACGGATAAACAGAGCAGGAGGCACTGAGTCCCATGTACCCCCTCCCTCCTGGCAGCTTCCTGACGTGTCTACATGGCCTGCCCCTCAGTGGCCAACCTTTCCCACTTCCCTTAGTGTGGGATTAACTCAGGTTTGGGGCTAAACCACCTCATCTCCTGCTTGGCTGTGAGCGCTGTCCTGGCTGCTGCTGCCGCAGGGGAAACACCCAGAAAGTTCTGTGGGAGGAGTAGGGAGGGCGAGACAGACAGACGACACAGCCTCGGGGTGGATCCCTGGCACACCTCCCGCCTGGCCCTGGACCCCTGGCCGTGGAACTAAGCCCCGAGGGCCTGACCATACACAGGATTCATCCACGTCCCTTCCCACACAGGGGCTGAAGGATGCAGCCTCCTCTGGGTGAGATAGCATCTGGTGTGGGGGAGACGGGGAAACGCTGCGGTTCTGCATCCACTCCTCGACCTCGAGGGATGTGGAGGAATTAACCAACAGCTACCAAAGCACATGCTTCCTCTCCGCTTCGAGCCGGCTCAGGACCAACCTCTCCCAGACCCCAGATGTTCCGCGTTATTTAGAGAACAAGATTCGGGAATGTGCCGTGAGCTGCTCTGAACGGAGGAGCGAGAATTAAACTACTGAAAGCCACAGCGGGGGCGGGCAAGCTCCGCCTGCACACGGACACACACACACACAGACATGGGCACACACACGGGGCCATGCACGCACACATGGGGACACGTGCACACACGCGGCCATGCACACGCAGGTTCACAGGGCTGCAGTGGCAGGCGTGCGGGGCGACCAAGCCTGAGAGGCGTCCTAAACAGAGCGAGCGGACTTACAGGTTTCCCCATTCTCTACAAGGGAGAGAAGAACAGAAAGATTACTGCAGAAGCGCCCACGACACACACCCGTGAACAACGCTGGGCATACCCAGGCTGCCCCTTTCCGGCTAACCCGGTCTTTCTCCACCAGGGGTCTTATTGCTTGGGGCCCCAGGAAGCCCCCCGGTCCTTCGGGGCTTTAGGTTTAGCTCCACCACTGAAGCCCTCAGGGAGCTCTGGCTCTCCCATCCGGGGCCTGAGGGGCTGTGTGACTATGACTCAACCCAGGACCCAGCCACACCGCCTCCCCCGTGGGCACCTCTGCCAGCCCGGGGGGTGCTCAGCTCAACACCACAGGCGGAGCCAAGGCAGGACACAGGCCCCGGCCCTGATGGGCAGCCTACACAGTTGGGGGGTCAAGGCTGGGAGCTGTGAGTCCACCCAGAAGCCCTGACTTCCAGCAGCTGCGAGACCCACCAAGGACCCAGACAAGCCGGCTCACGAGCGACTCGCCGCCTGGGGCCCGGCTGACTGGCCCCGAAGGAGACTGGCCCTCGGGCCAGCTCCGTTCTCTCACAGGCCTGCTGGTCCGCAGGTGTGGGCCTGCAGCTCTTCAACGGGCAGCAAAGGGAGCCCCCGTCCACTGCTGGGTCAGTGCAGCAGGATGGCCACCTGTAGCCGCAGGTGACACTCACGGCTTCAGGGTGAAGAGATCTTTGAACCCGGACACGCCGGGCTCTCTGTTCTTGGACTTCTCAGCGATCAGCTTCTCCTTCGTCCAGGTCATCTGCACCCTGTCCGGCGTGGACGGGGCTCGGGTCCTGCTGGCCACCGCAGAATGGGAGGCGGTGTTCCTGTCATGGATGAGCTGAGCCTGGAGGGACAGCGGGGGCAGCAACAGCACTCAGCAGACCAGCAATCCCCAACCTCCCCCGGGGAGGAGATGAGGACAGTGAGAGAAGCTGCTCTGCACGGCTTCAGCCACGGAGCCCAGGGGCTGCACGACCAGCAGACCCGGGGGCCCCGCACCAGCCCTCCGCATGGCGCCCCAATGCCGCCCCACCCCTGGCTGATGCCCCTGCTCCTGGGCTTCCAGACCAAACCCACCCATTCCTGCCCCGGCAGTGGAAGCCGTGAGAAAGGACCCGGGACCCCGCGTTGATGGGAGGCAACGTTCGTGCCTGCAAGTCTCCGCACTTGATGCAGCTCCACACACGCTGCCTCCACCCCCACTCCACCCGTCCATCCCTCCTCTCACCCACCCTTCCTTACTCATTTGTTCACCCACTCACCCACCATTCAGGCATCCGTTCCCCTGTCCATCTCCTCATCCACCCATCTCCTCACTGACTCACCCATTCATTCATTCATTCATGTATCCATCCCCTCACTCAGTGACTCACCCATTCATTCATTAACGTATCCATCTTCTCACTGGCTCACCCATTCATTCCTTCATTCATCCATTCCCTGACTCACTGACTCACCCATTCATTCATTAATGCATCCATCCCCTCATGCATCAACAGCACAGGGGCTGCCAGGGAACCCACATTCTTGGGGTGGGGCAACGAGTGTCGCGGGGGGTTTGGGGAGGGGTAGGATGCAGAGGGCGGGAGATACAGGGTTGCACAAGGCACCCAGGAAGTCTGCGTGCAAAGAAGGCACTGACTGATGGCCAGAGGACAGTGGGGGAGGCCTGTGGGATGAGGGGGCTCAGGGCAGGGCCCGTGTGGCCAGAGTGGAGGTCACTCAGACCGTGACAGGGTCAGACTGTGCGGGGCTGCAGGGCCTCGTGGGGCCTGGGGTGGAGCCTGGGGAGGGGTCTGGAAGTGGCTCTTAGGGACTCCCTGTGGCTGCTGCTTTGAGGACGGCAGGGACAGGAGGAGGGTGGCTAACTGGGCCGCCGTGGTGGTCCCAGCAGGAGATGATGAACGAGGGACTGAGTGTGGCCCACAGCGGCTGGTGAGGGCGTGACCTGGAACCGTGTTGAGAGGTGGAAGCGGAAAGCACGCCACCCAGCTGTTCACAAAACCAGACGTGCAGATGCCTGGCTCCAAGTGACCACAAAGACCGGCCCTGACAGCCACGCGGGGTCTGGAGGAACCCAGGCCAGTGTGACGCAAACAGGTCGTCCTTATCACGCGGTCCCTGTGCCATCACCTGTGACCGACCGCCTGCACCGCATCAGGGACCCCCACGCACGCACCTCCCTCTCCCGCTCCGTCTTCGACAGCTGCATCTGCTTCAGCATCTGGGACCTCTGCTCCATCATCAGCGTCTTCTCGTACGTGAACGCTGAGATGTCGTTTTCAACCTAGAAAGTTCCAAAGCACAGAAGTAAACACGTGTGCAAAACGTGACGCATTTTCACAAACTCCATCCGTCTCACTCGGTGTTCGAACGAGGCGAGACACAACACGAGCGCGTATGTCCTAGGTACCCAGCTCCTTGCCTCTCGGTCCTACCCTCTGCCATCTCGGAGCTCCCGTCCCCAGGGGCCCCCGTGAGTGTGCGTGAGTGTGAGCATGTAAGCGTGTGTGCAGGTGAGTGGCATCAACCGTCACAACTGAACACGCCCCCCCCAGGACCCCCGTTCACTGACACACAGGACGGCCTGTGAGGAGGAAAGCGCTGCCCTCGTGAGCTAACCCAGCACACACCGTGTCGGGGGCTCTGGTCACAGGCTGCCCGGCTGTGGCCCCAAGCACACAGACCGGGCACGAGGGACACGCTCTCAAGTAACAGGAGTCACTTTCTGTGCCCCATGGAGAGCTGGCCGCCTGCACAGGACAAGTCTGTAACTTGCTCACTGACCACAGAGCTCAGACTCTCTCCTGACCACTGGCCCGTCCCTCAGTGGGTGACGCTGGGTACCCCACCTGTCCGGGGTGGGGTCTGTAAGCACAGCGTGCACCAGTCCTCAGCACCCCCAGGGCCCTGAGCGGTGAGCCGCCGTGTGCCCTCCGTGGGGTTCTGGGTGCCCGTCCGGCAGGGCCAGGGGCCCTTGTTCACGGCTCCTATGAGCTGGTCTCACTCCCTTAAACTTCCCAACAAGTCGCTGTGTGGGAAAATTCACTTTTATGTATTATTTCTGTATCAGGCCACTTTACTAACTTCTTACTGATTAAATTTTTATTTTCTTGGGTTTTCCAGATACTTAAATCATAGGCAGAAAAAAAAGTATCCCTATTTCCAATACTTAAGACTCCAACATCGACTTCCAAAAGAGAGATGGCTATGGACGCTGCACCTGCTGCTGACTCTGCGGGGACACGCTGGCCCCTGGGCGTCCACAGGGAACTGGCTCTGGGCATTAACCAAACATCCACTTACTCTTACTTCCCTGAGGCTCTTGACACAAATTATTCACTTTAAAGAAGTTCCAGCAAACACCCCAAACCCTTCTGTGCCAACACTTGGCGGTTCACGCTCCCGACACCGGTCCTTTTGAGACTTGTTGCTGGGAGCACCGTCTCCCTTCACGGTGACCCTGATTTCTTACTGCGAGATTTCAGCCTCTGACCCTGGCTTCCCCTCATCCTTCATTCTCACACATGACGCCCCCCCAACCCCAGCTCCTGGGGATGGTGCCCCAGAGACCCCAGGCCTCGGGGGCCACAGGTGACACCCTCACTCTCCGTGAAGAGAGCTCCCTGATTCACAGGACCCCACATGAGAGTGGCGTCCTGGACCGTCTCCATCCTGGTGGGCCCTGGATGGGGGGCCGGCCTGGCGAACACCCCAGGAGCAGCAGGAGGGGAAGGAGGGACCTAGCTGACCCGATTCTGACCGAGGTCTGCTCGGGTTCCCATTGGGGAGGACCTAGCCGCTCCAGCACGAGGGCAAGCAGGGTCCGTACAAGGCAGGGACAGAGGCCTGCTCTCACGTCACAAAGCAAATGCAATTAGGTCTCTAACGCCACAGACCTTTCTACTTAAACCTGATTTGCAATCATGACTGAAGCAGGCAAGGCTGTGGATTTTAATGTTATTGTTACATAAATCACACCCGCTGCCTACTCCAAAAGCTGAATAAGATCAGCGGCTCTGAAACACAGTAACTAGTTACTGCACAACTGTGACACCGAGGCCAGGTCTCACGCTGTGGCTCTGCTGTGCGAGAGGCCTCCTCAAACGCACGGAAGACCATCTGCCATCTTAACCTCAGAGTATTTAAAATTGCGTGAGGGTCCTGAACACAGACGGGGCAGGCCAATGGATGGTGACGGGGGGATGGTGGACGTTGAAAGGACGTGGGAGCTGACTGGTGACCTGTCAGCAGTTGAGGTTAGAACGACGTGAACAGTAAGATAAACAGCGTGGTGCCGGTGTGTGAGCGAACGTGGGAAGCAGCGCACACAAATCCACTTCACACACGTGACCGGAGGAGAGAAATCGCACCCAGGAGACACCCCAACAGTGAACGAAATGCTCCCCTGCAGGAAATAGAGCCTAATCCCCCACTGCGCCGAGGGTGGCTGGCCTTGGGGACACGTTTCCCAAGCATGGAGTGTGGACACGGAAACGCTGTGACTTCACAGCACAGGTGCCTGGAGGACACACCTGGACCACAGGTTCACGTCACCTGTGTGGGCTGAACATCATGTCGCCCCTTACAGGACACATGGAGGACAGCACGTCACTCTGTGGTCTTCCTCCCACGAACCCGTAAATCCAGTCACAAGAAAGATATCAGACACACCTACACCGAGGGAGGTTCTATAGAATAATCTACCTCCTGAAAACTGTCAAGGTCACAAAAACAAGAAGGAAGTCTGAGGAACCATCACAGCCCAGAGGGGCCTGAGGGGACATGGCGGCCAAAGGGAGCGTGGGGTCCTGGATGGGATCCAGGGCAGGGGAACACCAGGGACGCCACAGACGCTAACAGTCTGGGGTGCAGCGCCCTCCACTGTGAAAACCACTGTTATTGCAGTGTGAACACGGGGCAGGCGGGAGCCCGACACCGCTTCCGCGGCGCCCAACTTCGTTAAAACACGACAGCCAGCAGTGGCCGCCCATGCCCACACGCCCTCACCATCTCCACCACCTCCACCTCCGCGCTGATCCTGAGGTGGTACAGGAACATCTGCAGGTCCTTCTTCATCTGGATGCTGTTGTCGTCCACCTGGGCCACCGTAAAGATGCGCATCCGGCACTTCCTCCACACCTGGGGCGGGGGTGAGGCCCGGTGAGCCCCTGCCGGCCCAGCACCGGTCGTTCCCACCCCCACTGTCCCCCCGCTGCCCACCTCATGACACAGACTCCCCCCAGTACCCCCTACTCCTCGTATGACCCCTCCTTCATGTGACCCCTGCCCCCATGTGACACCCCACACCCGTGTGACCCATCTCATGACCCCTGACCCCATAGGATCCCTGACCCACACGTGACCCCTGCCCTGTGTGACCCACCCCACCCCTGTGTGACCCATCCCCTCGTGACTCCTGCCCCAGTATGATCCCAGACCCCCATGTGACCCCTGCCCCCATGTGACCCCCCCACACCCCTGTGTGACCCATCCCCTTGTGACCCCTGCCCCGATAGGTATCCCTGACCCGTGACCCCTGCCCCCGGCACCCTCACCTTATGCTGCCGCAGCAGGAAGGGCAGCAGCATGAGGAGGCCCCCGTCGTGCACGATCCACCACACGTCGATGTTCCCGTCGCTGAACCGCTCCTGGTTTTGTGGAAACAAGTCCACGTTTTTGGCCACCAGGAGGGCCTGATGTGCTGCTGTGGTGTCACGGACGGTGTCTGTGGAGAGGCAGTGGGTGGGTCACCGGGGCCTCAGCAGAACCACACAGCCTTGTGGACTCACCAGACACCAGCCAGCGTGGGAAGTGGCAGCGGGTGAGGCCACAGGATTCCTGCAAAGCCCACCCGGGCCTGGTGAGGAGGGCAGCCCTCGCTCCATCAGCAAGTCCCCTGGCCGGCCAGAGGGGCGCAGGGTGGCCGAGTGGGTACCTCCCTGGGAACCGCCAAACCAGGGGGCAGGGCTGGGAGAAGGGGAGAGCGCGTCTTAAGGCTTTCAAATGGCCATTCGCTTCTCAAGTGAAACAGCACAGCCAGGGCCTCCAACAGCCTCCAAAAGCAGGCTCTTGGGCCCGGTGCCCCCGAGCCCACACAGGCCTGGAGACGTCGCTCACCGACAAAGTTCTTCCAGGAGAAAGGGCTGTCCTCCTGCTTCCAGGACGCGGGCCAGGCCATGAGCACCGTGTTGTGCTTCATGCCCCCCAGGCCGGCCGACTGGATCAGGTGGGACATGCCGTCCCGCAGGGTGGAGGACACCACCAGCTGGCAGAAGCCTTTGGTCTTCTCAGCGCCCATCAGAGACCGGATGTTCTGGGGAGACAGGCCAGGGTCGGTGTCTCAGCGCCCAAGGAGCGGACTGGGAGGAGCAATCCAGCACCCACCACCACGAGGGTGCCGGGGTGGCACACCCACATCACTGCCTCACACAGAGAGACCACAGGTTCAATGGGGGCGTGGCCTTTGGTCCCCGAAATTCAGGACGCAGGCCAGGGGCTGGAGGGGCCCGCCTGCCCGGGTGTGCACGCGGGCGCACGGGTGCAGGAGAGCAGTGTGAAGGTCCTCGGGACACTCGATGCTGGCGGTCCTTTACACACTGTCTCACTCAGAGATTTCGGGCCCTGTGTTACACACTCGATTCGTTGAAAACTTCACTAGGATGTGTCCAATCTAACAAGTCACCTGAGAGAGACTGTGGAACGTGCATCCAGGCGTGGAACACCAGGCACGTGCCACACATCCCACCGTGGGCAGTCTGTCTCTCCGCCACGTGCCAGGTCTCCGACCAGCGTGGCTCAGTTTCAAGGAGAGGCCTGACACACAGTGACCAATGACACACCTTTCATTAAAGCAATGACCCGTGTGGACACTGGTCTCCTCCCTGGCCACGCTGACCAGCCCCTGGAGGCCAAGGCTGGCCTTTGGCCCCCTTTAGGCAGAGCTGCGAGCCGCAGAGGAGCGTGCCCAGCCAGACACCAAATGGACTGTCTCGCTGGATTTCAAACTTGCTTGGGACAGCGACCCTTGACCCCTGGATTCCTGCCTCCAAATGGGAGCGTCTCTCCATGCCTGACCCTGCTGCATTTTGGAATACAGATCATTTGTTTTCCGAGTCTCACAAGTCTGTGGGCAGAGGAACTGTCCCGAGGATGGACTACACCCAGAGTCTCACCGACACCTAATTCAGATGATTGAGAAGATGAGATTTGGGACCTTTAAGCTGCTGATGTTTAGACGAGGTTTTAGACTCAGAGTTGATGCTGTAAACAGGTTGACACCCAGAAGGATGTTGCAATGACATGAATGTATTTTGCACAAAAGGTAGATGTATATTTTGGGGGGCCAGAGGACAAACCATAGTGGTTGATGGTGGCCCCCCAACAGATATTAATCCAGAGAACCTGTGAAGGGTCCCTGCAGATGTAATCAAGTTAAGGATCTGCAGATAAGATCATCCTGGATGAGGGCGGCCCTGAGCCCAATGACAGAAGAGGAGACACAGACACAGAAAAGCCATATGATGATGGAGGCCAAGGCTGCAATGATGTGGCCTCAAGCCCAGGGACGCCCGGAGCCACTGCGAGCTGAAGAGGCAGGAAGGACCCTGCTCTAGAGCCCGGAAGGAGCACGGCCCTGATGACACCTTGATTTTGGACGTCTGGGTCCAGAATCGGGAGAGGATAAATCTCTGTTGCTGTAAGCCCCGTTTGTCGTCATTTGTTACAGCAGCCTCCAGACCCTCACACAAAGGGCCACAGCCACTTCCCTCCTCCCTTCCCGCACTTCAGCTGCCACCCTGTGTCAGAAGGGCTGCTGGCTCAAGAAGGAAAAGTCCAGATCCTCACGTCTGTCTGACAGGCTGCACTTCCCGAGGGCATCTCACCCAAGACCCGGGGCCGCCTAAGTGCATCCGAAATGCAGCTCAGGGGACACTTCCTGGAATCACATGTGGCCAGAGACTAAAGCACAGGAAAACGGCCATCAAGGGCTCAGCTGCGTCAGGACGTGGTCACTCGAGGAGCTTTACACACCACGTGATCCTGGCCCCGAGACTGACGATTTCTGACACCACTGGCTGAAGTGCTGACCTCAAGGAGCCAGAGCAGATCTCAGGTGCCTCCTGCCTCACTCGACCACCTCACTGCACTGCACAGCCGGGGTAAACAAAACACGCACTCTGCGCTAAAATGGAAAGGTGATGTTTTAAAAGTAAAATAAGTGTGCTAAACACACTACTGTGTGTATTTCTGCAGGATCATTTGTTTAAAAAAGAAAAAAACGGAAAAAATCCAGAACAACACAAGTCAGATGACTACAGTGGTCATGTCTGGGCTGTCTGGGCTCAGGCTCAGACTCTGACCTCCCCACTCAGTACCAGACGGCCAGGCCCCCGCCTCCCCTCCCAGCTCTGTTTCCTCCTTGGTTCTCCAAAGAGATGCTGGGAGGACAAAGGGGGCCACCGAGTGGTAAGAGAAGTGATGCTCTGTCCGGCATCCGGGCAGGTCTTAACACGAGCTGTGGCCGGTGACCACGTGGCACAGCATCGCAGATAAAACACCAGGCCCTCTCCCATCCGTGGAAGCAGGTCCGTGCAGGAAACGCACGCGGTGGGCCTGGAGCTTCAGCCACACCAGACGCAGGAAGCCATCCAAGACACCACACTTTTGCCAAAAAAGCCAAGGTGCCAAGGTGAAGAGGCTGCCCCGGCCAAAGGTGGGACGATGCAGACACCCCCAAGGACAGCAGCACAATGGCCAGTCCACGGTTTACAATCAACAATGCAGGAGCTAAACCAGTGGTTTACAGCCAACAACGGTCAAGTTCAAGCGCCCGGGTTCACAATGGCACCAAAACCAAAGCGCCGGTGCCTCTGGAGATGGACAGGAAGGGACCCAGTGTGCCTCCTGCCTTCCAGAGCACTCTGAACCTGTGAGCTGCTGCAGGAGGGCAGGTTTCTGTGCAGGGATTGGCTGTCTGGCTGATGGAGGCCGTGGAAGGGGCCGGACGCCGTGTTCTGCACCTGCCACGGGATAATGTCAGCAACAAGCCCCCCAGCAGTGCTGCCTCCCGTAAATGAACAGCCTGCATCTAGAGGTGCCTCTGGGTGCAGCCCCAAGACACTGGACACATGGGCTGACCCAGACATGGAGACGGCAGACAAGCAGCCGCCACTCAACCCGCGAGCCAGGGAGAAGGACCCACCCAAAGAGCAAGAGGCTTGGAGACACGCTGCCAGCCGGACGGAAGGCCTGATGTGAGTCCGACAAACCTTAGCCAACAAGAAAGGGAAAAAAGGAAGACGTGAGACAACTAGGGAGGCTGGACACTGCCTGGCACAAGACGACGCTGAAGGTGTTGAAGAACCGTTGTCAGAAACTCCTTTGTTTTAGAGACACACACGGACACAGCTCGGCACGGAAGGACAGGTGGTGGTGACAACACACACAACTGTTTCAGGGCGTCGGGGATGGAAGACACGCTGGTTTCACCTTCGCATGCAGCCCAGGCAGGACATGGCCTGGCTCCACCCCCCGCCACTGCCCCAGCCGCCCAGTCCCACCTCCTCGGCCTGCTGGGCCTCCACACGCTTGTCCAGGTAGGTCCCCTCCAGCACAGAGCCCACGATGGTCAGCCCCTTGCCGGCCTTGAGCTGCGTGGTGAAGGACAGGAGGCGGGGGTGCTTCACGTGCTGCTCCGCATCCAGGTTCAGCATCACCAGCACCTGGGGCCTGTGGCGGGGACAGCAGTTACCACGGCAACACGTCACTACAGCCCCCCAACCGGTGGGACAGGTGAACAGCGAGCCGCTGGCCGGGGACCGAGAACCCTGGTGGGCACCTCTCTGCCAGGCACAGCCTCTAGGTACACGCGGGCTGGAGGCCAAGGGGCTTCCAGTGCAGATACATCCCCCACCTCCCCCCAGAAGTGAGAAGACGGAGGGGCCAGCCCTACACGCAGACGTCCGCCACCCAAAGCGTCCACAGCAGGACCCGACAGGTAAGCTCACCCCTCCCCACCCGCCACACCCCAGGCCCGGCTCAGAGCCCAGCCCGCCCTCCCGATGGCCCTCACCGGGCGGTCAGATACAAGCTGATCACACCCAGGCCGCCCTGCTGTGGAATGAGGGAAGGCGCTAGAAGCTCCTGATCATTTCCTAGTAAGGGTGCCGTGGTTCTTCTCTCTGAAGTCGGACTTTAGAAATGGGCACTCCGTGGGTTTAAAGGGTGTGAGGTGGGTTCGGGGTGCTGTGGGCACTCACCTCCAGTTCTTGGTGTGGGGGGGGCTTTGCTCCACGTGCAGCAGGGCGTAGCGGGCGGCGTTCAGAGACAGCCCCCTGATGCCGTCGCCCCACTCCTTCTCGGCCCTGCGAGGAGAGCAGCTGTGAGGCCCGCCCTGCAGCACGCCCAGGACGGGACCACTGGGCACGCCCCCTGGGCCCACCCTGGGGCCTCTGCAGCACTTCCGTGACAGAGGGGGGTGCCTCCCAAGTTGGCTAAGCGCAGGAAGCGGCAGGACACGAGGAGGGGGAAGAATGGGGAGGGTGGGGGTGGCACTGGCAGCCCCGTGTGGGATGTCAGTGGGAGGCAGACAGGGGACACAAAGGAAAGCCTGTCGGCAGGGGACTCTCAGGGGCAGGCAGTGACCTGGGCAGAGCTGGCTGCATAGGCCCAGCCTCACCAGCAGGAGCACAGGGCCTCCCAGGCCCTCCTTCCAAGCCAGCGAGAAAGAGCTGGGAGGGGGCTGCAGGCAGCCCACCTGGGGCCCACCCTCCTCACCCCCACCGGCTGGCCCTGCGAGGCCCCAGCTCCCTCCAGGGCGGGGGGCCAGGGCAGCCACGGGAAATGCCCCAGTGGTAGGCTGGGGGCTCTGATGAACCACGGGTGCCGTGGCTTCTCCGTCTACAGTATACTCTGGAAATTTTGAAATCCGCCATGTCAGTGCCATCATCAGATGGATTTCCAAGTGTCCAAACAGCGCACTGTGGAACATTGTGGCTATTATACACAGACACAGATAAACCTCACCACCTATCGTAACAAATGTGGAATCCACGGAGAACAGCGAACATGGCGGCTCTCCCGTTATGACAATGGCGTGCGACAGAGACCTCGCAGGTAAACGCCTAACCCCACCTGAGGGCCAGCGCCGGGAGGGGAACGGGGGCTTTGAGAGCTCGGCCACCGGAGGCCCCCATGCACCTGTCCCCCAGGACACACTTGGATACGAGACCCCAAGGAGGTCCCCCTCCAGGGAGCGTGAGTCTGCCATGAACCCGTGAACCTGGCGGCCGGGCACGGCCCGCAGCAGCTCACCCTCGGTACTCGATGTACTTGTAGATGCAGCCGGCTATGAGCATGGCGCAGAGGGCGTAGTACCAGGAGCAGATGAACATCAGGGCCAGGCACAGGCTCATGCCAAGGAAGGACAGCGTCCTGGGGGAATGCACAGCTCACATGCAGGCCCCCACCCAGGGCCCCAAACTAGCACGTGAGCAGCTGCCTCAAAAACATCACTGGTCCCTCAGTGAAAGTCTTTCAGTTACTCCAAGAAAATAGCAATGACGCACTGTCTCCGAGGGCTGAGATGGCCCCGCGACCACACTGACCACCTGCTCTGCTCCCCAGCGTGATCAGCGCCCTGCTGGGCACTTAACAAAATGGGCTTCATGCATCCGCCAGAGCGCCCAACGCACTGGTAACATGGAGACCAGGCAGCCCGAGGTCCCACCCTCAGACCCAGGAGGGCTGAGGCTGAACACAAGGTGGGGTCCATGTGGTTCGGGATGCCTGGGCGTCCCAGGTGATAAATACAGGCACGCAGCCCTCATCGGCTTGGCCTGGCTTGTTCCAAAGGACAATCAGGGCCCCACGTGGCCTTGGGACCCAGGGGGCAGCGTCCTTGCAGATGCACCCGTGTCACTGGGACCCACGGGGGCCGCCCTCTGGGTGAGTGCTCACCAGTGGTAGTACTTGAAGCGTGGACGCCAGTTGGGCGTGCGCAGCAGGGTCTGCACAGCGCAAGCCAGGTTCACAAACATGTAGCACATGAGGAAGAACCTGGGGACACAGGGAGCAGCGTGAGAGGGGCTGGCCAGGTCTCACGGTGGTCCCGACATGCTGTCCCATCCTGCGGGAGCCCCAGCCTGCCACCTCCCCGTGAGCTCCCTCATCCACGTCACCGTCCCCTGCCGTGGGGTCTCCCCACCCCCTCCATCCACGACACCATCCCCTCCCGTGGGGTCTCCCTGCTCCCTTAATCCACATCGCCGTCCCCTCCCATGGGGTCTCCCTGTCTCCCACAGTCCATGTCACTGTCCCATGAGTGACCATCTGGCCACCTGTGCCCATTCCTCTCTATTACTTGTCCCCTGAGCAGAAGGCCAGGCTCAGAGCAGGAGCCTCGTGTCCCGCTGGTGGTTAACAAGCAGCAGCCACATTCCCACAGCCTGCTCCCCACACACCTTCCACTGAGCCCACAGCCACTCACATGGAGAGGATGGGGGCCACACTGTCCAGGGAGGCGATGAGGATGCCGGTCTCACAGATGAGGGCTGTGAGCAGCAGGGCCCATGTGGGCTCCCCGTTGGCCTTCCCATGGCCGAACACCTGCAGGGAGAATGGCATGTGGGCTGGTGGCTGAGGGGCAAGGAGCCACAGGGACAATGCCTCACATTCAGGCGAGAAGCCAAGCTAGTCGGGTCCAAGCCAAAAGAGGTCTCAGAGAGGCGACAAGCAAAAATGGACTTTTATGACGTGTCCTGGACCTTACCAGCGGGGTCTGGAAGAAAACTTGACACCCAGAACTCGTGAGGGCAGACAGCACCCAGGGACCAGCAGACCCCAGACCTGCATCAAGCACCAGCCGGGAGTGCAGGGCGACACCCCAATGCCTTGGACCAGGGTCTCCTGGGATCCTAAGGGCAGCCTCCAGGCGGTAGGCGCAAGGCTCCCGCAGCACACACCCGCTAGGAGAATTCCACAAGGACCTCACTGCAAGGCATCTGGACCCTTCACCCACAGCCACATGTGGCAGCAGAAATTTCCAGAAGGCCACACTGCACCTCCAGCAACACCAGGCTTTAAAAGCTTTTTCTACCGCACTCCCTGCTGGCCAGTGGTTCTGAGAAGGGATATTCAGAGCACGTTGCAGAGACACTCAGAATAAACCACGGAACAGACTGTGAAGCAGCACCACCCGAGGGAGGCTCAGGGGGAGTCAGGGGGACATGGTACAAAAGCCGCCCCACAAGCCACCTTCCTGAACAGAGGCGCCCGCCCTCCTGACTGTGACACACAATCCAGCGTGGTCTCCACGCATCACCGCACGCACCATGACTTCGTCTGCACCTGAGCGGACAGACAGAAGGCATGACAGGGGAAGAAACTAAGGCGGCTAGGATCGGTTTCAGGAAAGCAAGGTGAGAAGCACAGAACACTGGAGGCGCGAGGGCCAGACCACAGCCACTACAATCATAATGGCTCAGGTGCAACACTCAAATACGAAGGTGTGGTGCTTCCCCCAAAATTCATGTGGTCAAGTCCTGACCCCAGCACCTCAGAACGTAACTGTGTTTGGAGATGGGGCCTTTACAGAGGCTATTAGGGAGGACCCTAATCCAACACGACCAGCGTCGCTACAGGAAGAGATCGGGACACTGGACACACACAGACAGAAGACCCTGTGAAGACACAGAGAGGAGATGGCCATCTACACACCAAGGACAGACGCCTCAGGAGAAACCAGCCCCGCCCACACCTTGATCTGGACGTCCAGCCTCCAGAACAGAGAGAAAAGCACCTTGTGTTATTTAAGCCACCCGGTCTGTGGCATTTGTTCTGGTGGCCCCAGGACACTAACATATCTATGGCCTCAGGTTCATTCCAGAAAGCATCAGCCTCAACTCAAGGAAGGAGGGCCCCAGGACACTGTGTCCCTTGTCATCATCACAACGGGGCAGTCCTGGGTACAGCATCCCGCAAGGCTGAGCAGGACAGATACTAACCCCGGAGGAAGCGGAAGCGCCCAGTCACTGCTCTGAACCGTTTCCGCAGCCCACAGAGGTGAGGGGCTGCCTCCACCCACACACCTGAGCCCTCAGCCCAGTGACCACCTCGTGTCAGGGGGCTGCCAGGCTGGAGGTGGAGACGTGGGTCCCACCACCTTTAACCGTTAAGATCGTGCTCTGGGCGCAGACCCTTGGACACCGTCCCAGGCACGTTCCTTCTGAGGGTCTCAGAAGGGGAGCCGATGACGCAGCCCTAGAGCCTGCGGGCAGCTGCCGTGCTCACCTGGAGGAAGGGGATGATGCCATCTCGAGCGATGGCCTGCAGCAGGCGCGGTGCCCCGGTCAGGCTCTGCAGGCCAGCACCACAGGTCGAGAAGAAGGAGCCAATGACAATGACCCAGGGGGACGGCCAAGCCAGCATGCCAATGACAAGATTCCCCTGCAGGGCCTCCCCAAACCTGTGGGGCGGGCGGGGTGCACTTTTAAAACGTGAGCTGAAGATGTAAAATATTTTCCCACGTCTTGAGTGGGAATGAAGCCGCTCCCACCCGAGTGAACAAACGGGTCCTGCCCCTCCCCCCGGGTCCTTTCTCAGGAGCAAGGAAGCCACAGCCCAGCCCAGGGTCTGCACAGCCACTGTCACTCCTGCCAAAGTGGCACTGCCGTGGACAGATGGCATGGCTATGGCTTCACAGAGACTGCCCAGGACCCCTCGAGCTCTAGGGCCTGAGGGATGTGCACCCACCAGGAAGCCGGGTTGGTGGACGACAGCCTGGAGCACTGGCTGCTTTATCAGTGAGCGGCAGGGCTGATGGAGTCTCCTGAAGTCTCTCCCAAGAGCCCCCATGCCCCCGGCACTATTGGGACCCCAGGTTACTCTGCGGTTCCCCAGCTCCAGGCCGGAGCAGCAGAGGGATGGACACATCAGACCAAACGGACCCCAACGAAGAGGACATGGGGCTTCCTGCTCCACACAAGATGCTTGAACTCTGGGGTGCTCTCAGTTTCAGGACTAAAGTCATCTTCAGGAAAACTGATGACCCCAGAAGTTTCTAGAAGTTGCAAATGAACACCAACGTACTTTTTTTTTTTGTGAGGAAGATCAGCCCTGAGCTAACATCCGCTGCCAATCCCCCTCCTGTTTGCTGAGGAAGATTGGCTCTGAGCTACCATCCATGCCCATCTTCCTCTACGTGGGACACGTGCCACAGCACGGCTTGACAAGTGGTGTGACAGTGCACAGCCGGGATCCGAACCTGCAAACCCTGGGCTGCCGAAGAGGGGCACGCAAACTTAACCACTACGCCACCAGGCTGGCCCCAACACCAACATACTTATCTCGTAAGATCACGCCCTCAATGCAGGCCCCAAAAAGCACGATGCAGGAGAGGTCTGCAGCTCGTGTCAAGGAAGCAGTGGGTGCAACGTGCTCACAGCGGCGACCTGTCACAGGTGGGCCTGGACCACCTGGCCCCCCCTGCGCCTGCACTGCTGTGTCCCTGTGGCCTCAGGCACCGGCCTCACCACTCCACCCTGGCTCCACAGAACGGGGCCTCAGTCAATCAGGATGGGCCTGGCCTGCACCGTGACCACCACGGGGACCAGGCAGGAGACGCTCACTTGGTAAGAGGATAAACCTCAGTGATCGAGAAAAGGCTCTGCTGGCACCTCGAAACCAGTGACCCAGCTTGAAAACCCGTGACTAGCACACACACAGCTATCATGTAATACGCACGCAGTTACATATAACTAACACATTACACGTAATAATGGGGTTACTACGTGTGGTTTATGTACAATATCACATTCCATAACCAACTCTGAAGCTTGGCGCCCAGGTGCCTTGTGTCTCATTTCCTAGCATGAGACCCACGCCAGCCCAGTTCCCTCTCTAGGGGATGGATGTTGTGGTCAGAACTCGCCCAAAACCAGGGAAGCCTACCCAAAGCTGGCGTTGGCACAGCAGCGAGCCAAGTGGAGCTTTAGAGGGCCATGCTTTCTGTGGTGCCTGCACCTCCCACATTTGACCCCTTCAAGGATACAAATAAAAGACGTGGTCACAATGGCCATGATGGTCCCCGTGGGGATCGACTTCTGGGCATCCTTGAGGTCCCCTGATCGGTTTGAGCCGGCCATGATACCTACAGAAAAGGAGGAGCTGAGGCAGAGGAAGAATGAACCTCGGCCGCGACATGCTGGGAAGGCTGAGACTAAAGAGAAACGCTCAGCAACGCCTTCCTGCTGCCACTGCCTCTTGAAGAGGTAAGATAAAGTCCAGAGGCGGGTGAGTGGCCCCTCCACGTGGACAGGCTCTGAGCAGGGACCAGAAGCAGACCTGGGTGAGGACCAGAAGGACAGACACAGGCCGCCCAGTCAGCCAGCACCAGGCTGGGTGGGAGCCAGGGGCTCCCACTGTGCCTGGGGCAGCTGAGGGTGTCCCGGCAGGCAGGCCGAGCAGAACCTGAATGTTGACATGGGTGCGCACATGTGTATGTGTGATCAAGTGTGTGCATGTACACGTGGCGGGGGACTAGTGTGCACTAGCGGTCACCCTGAAAGGTTGGCCACTCTCTTATAAGGACAAGGATGACCGTGGCTCCTGGCCTGACAGCTCTTGTGTCCATTCCTAACCACCCCAAGCACGGGGCTGCTCCTAATAACACAGGCCTCTTGGTAGAGCGTGGAACAGGATCCCGTAAACCACGCGACTTCTCCAGCACCCCTCAGCACAGACAGGGAGCCGAGACCCTCAGGCTCGATTTTTGAGACAATCGGGAAAGAAAGGGGAGCAATGACTGTGTCAGAGCTGGGGGGCTCACTGGTCACGGGGTGGGGGCAGGGGTAGTTACAGCTGCGGGGCTCACCAGTCACTGAGGGGAAGTAGATGCCAAGCAGCATGGTAAAGTAGGTCATGATGTCAGTGAGGACGTAGGGCAGCCCGCTGGCTCTGCTCTCCTCCGGCACGGGCACTGAGGACACACCCTTCTTCTCCACAAATGCCCCTTTGTCTGCATACGTACTCCATAGGTTATCTGGGGGGCGGAGCAGGCCAGTAATGGGACTCTGGAACCTTCCACCAGGCCTCCCATGCTCGGGGCGGGCCCAGCAGAAGAGGCTGGCAGCAAAGGGTTAATGCAGCTCCTGCTGGCTGCGGGCTCCACCTTCACACAAGCACAAACACACGGACCTCAAAGGAAATGACCACTGAGAAAAGAACTTCCGCCTAACCTGAGGGAAAGATAGCAGTCTCGGGTCAAGCGTGAAGAAAAGACTTTGCTTCAGCAACGAACCTGTCCCTCACAAGCTGCCTGAGAGTGCTACGTGCAAGTCTCCCTCTGGAGGGGGTCAGTCAGCTGGCTCTTCACTAGATGGAGGACCTGACCCCTAAAACACAATCCAGGTAATAACCTGGGCCACCTCCCACCTGTGCAAACACCCCTGTGCAGACCCCAGCCTGGTAGCCTCACTGTGGCCTCTAGACCCCCTCCTCACAGGCACCCCTTCCCTTCACGGGAATTCCTCTCCTCACAGGGACCCTGCCCCTTTACAGGGACCCTCCCCCCCTCACAGGAACCCCCTCCTCACAGAGACTCTCTCCTCACAAGGACTCTTTCCCCCAGGAACCTGCTCCCTTTCAAAGGAATCCCTCTCCTCACAGGGACCCTCTCCCCTTCACAGGGAGCCCCTCCTCCTCACAGGGACCCCCCCCACAGGGACCCTCT
>CM053549.1:52578326-52589100 GCA_028646465.1 Rhinoceros unicornis | reverse complement strand
TCTCCCCCTCACAGGGACCCTCTCCCCCTCACAGGGACCCTCTCCCCCTCACAGGGACCTCCTCCTCACAGGGACCCTCTCTCCCTCACAGGGACCCTCTCTCCCTCACAGGGACCCTCTGCCCCTCACAGGGACCCTCTCCCTCTCACAGGGACCCTCTCCCCCTCACAGGGACCCTCTCCCTCTCACAGGGACCCTCTCCCCCTCACAGGGACCCTCTCCCTCTCACAGGGACCCTCTCCCCCTCACAGGGACTCCCTCCCCTTCACAGGAATCCCACTCCTCACAGGAACCCCCTCTCTTTCACAAGGACCCCGCCCCTCACAGGAAAACGCCCCTCCAAGGGAACCCCTTCCCCCTCCCCGGGACCCCTCTCCTCACAGAGATCCCTCCCCTCACCACAGACTCCTCATTCTGCACGTCATCTCCACACCTCACTTCCGTTCCTGTCCCTGTGCACACGGCATCCCCTCTCTGCCTCCACATCTACCCTCCCGTTATGGCAAACGGGAGTTTTGCCCTCCAAGAGTTTTGCTCTGCGACTTTGGTTGAGAAGTCAGAACCCAGAACTGGGGGGTTGGGCTCTCTAGCTGGGACCTCGGAGGGTCAGGACCCTTGTGCTCCCAGGGATGCGTGAATGGCGGTCACTGCAACAACCCATCCCCCCGCTGCCCACCCATCTCCACTCAGCACGGCCTCGTACCCCCAACACCCACTCTCACCACAGCCAGAGAGACACGTGATGCCGGTCTACACCAGGGCAACCAGGGACCCAACTCAAGGTCTCAGGATCATTCTCTTCCTTTTCCCTAAAAGGTCAGGCATCTCTCCCGGGCAGTGGAGGAGCCGGCCCAACCTCTCATCACAGAAGAATGCACAAGGAGAAGAAACCCAGTCACCACCCATTAATTACTTTCCTTGGTAAGAGGATGAGCTCTCCATGCATGGTGCTACAAAGTCCTAAAAATACTGGATCACCTTTGAGCCCCTGTCCCGCTGGCCTCCATGATACAACTGCGTCTACAGCTCTGGGGACAATCACGGGCCCCGGGAAGGTCAGCAGTGGTGGAGTGGGTGGAGCAGGTGGGGGCCAGGCAGAAGGACGGGACCCAGGGGCTCTTCCTCACACTACCCGGCCCTAGCCAAGACCTGCCTGGCACTTACCCAGGAGGACACCACTGGCCACACCGGGGATGCCCTGGATCTCTGTGACGTTGTTCTGGGCAAAGTACTCATCACAGGTGGCAGTGGGCATGGAGCTGTTGCAGAAAAGGCCCCAGAGCGCAGTGGTGGTCGTGCTGTTGTTGACGGTGTGGACTTTGGCACAGATGTCGAAGCTGCGTCTTGACAGCGTGCGGTTCCCCAGCAGACAGACTCTGGAGTGGGCAGCAGGGACACAGTGAGACACACAGCTCCCTTGTGAAATGACTCCCTCTGTTTTTCTCCGGCAACCAGAGGTTTGTGGGGTCCCCTGTGACTTCTGACACTCTCCATTTAGTGTGACAGGAAGGTTCAAATGAGCTGCTAGGGATCAATATCTAAGCAGGACTGCAGCAGCCCCTTGAGACTGCACTTCCCGATCACAGGCTCTTACGCAGCGTGGGGCTGAGCCACGCTCTGCACTGCCGCCCTCTGTTCTGGGGTGTCTGACACAGGTATGAATGGGGCTGTTCCCACCATGGGCGGCTTCCTCCACGTGGAGACGGCAAAGTGCAGGAGCCAGGAAGGGGCTCAGTACCTGCCGCCACTCAGCCTGCCCAGGCTCCTCCTGGATCAGTCCCGTGGGTGGTGGGCCCACCCGGGCAGCCTGACATCGGAATGCCTGTCACACCACTGGCTCCCGCACTCGCTCTATGACCTTGGGCCACCTCCCTGCAACTCAGCATCCTTATCCAAAAGTGGGACAAGAGCGGCCGGCCCGGTGGCACAAGTGGTTAAGTGTGCATGCTCTGCTGCGGCAGCCCGGGGTTCGCCACTTTGGATCCCAGGTGCGCACCAATGCACCACTTGGCAGGCCATGCTGTGGCAGCGTTCCATGTAAAGGAGAGGAAGACGGGCACAGATGTTAGCCCAGGGCCAGTCTTCCCCAGCAAAAAAAAAGAGGAGGATTGGCAGATGTTAGCTCAGGGCTGATCTTCCTCACAAAAAAAAAAAAGTGGGACAAGAAAACAACTCTGGGGCTTCCCTGAGGACACGGGGAGCTGCCAAGGGCAGGCCACACGCGGGAGGAGCTTGGTGCTACCTGACCAGACTCAGGGCCGCCGGCCACCCCACACACCCCTGAACTTTCACGAAACCTCCTGTCCTATCCTTGCAGGTGGCATGGTCACAAGAGCATCCTGACACGCTCATCCTTGGCCCCAGGGAGAGAAGGGCAGGCTGCAGGACACAGCGCCGCCACCCCAGGCCCGCCTGACACAACCGCAGGTAAACCCTGAACTATACACCAGGTGAGGACACGCTGTGTCTTTACAGACCTGGGGCCAGGACCCCGAGCACTGACCCTCAACCACGGGCCCCAGGACTCACGGGATGTCTGGGGGGTCAAAGGCGGTCTTGATGACGCCAGCATAGATGGCGAGGATGGACAGCACCACACAGGCCAGGAATACCAGGGCCAGCTTGTTGACGTACTTGACACCCACGAAGACCACCATGGCCATGAAGACCAGCGTGCACGTCCCATACACACGCATGTTGTGCAACAGGGCTGCCGCCTCGCCGTCCACCATCTCGGCCTGGATGATGGATGCACTCGGGGAGATGTAGGTCTGCGGGGGACAAAGCAGGGTCAAGAAAGGCCGCCCACCTGCCCCCGGCTGGGAGGTGACCACACCAGGAGATGAGGCCAAACACGAACCCGAGCACCTTCTGAAGGGCCCCTCTCTGGAAGGGCTTGGCCGCTGGGCTGCCTCCTTCCCCGTGAGCCCCCACTCCACCAGGATGCATTCACAGTGGACCCCGTGATGCACAAAACAGAGGCATCGAACGGCGAAGAATGGGGCACACTTGAGATGAAACTTAAGACCCTTCAAAGTGAGGCAGCTTTAGAAAACAAGGATACCCCACATTCCTAATTTAAAGGAAAAGCAACGTTTTTCTGCTAACAGGGATGTAATTCCAGGGGAGTCCAGGGCCAGCCCAGCACAGCCCCAAGAACCACGCTGGGCTGGCACTGAGTCTGGCCACACCAGATGGGTGCTCAGTGCATCCTGCTGAGGCTTGAGGGACCAGTGACGTAGCCCCCTGAGACACAGGCAGGATCAGGTGTGGGCACCTGACTAACAGGGGCTCGGGGAACACGTCAGCCCATTGCCCGCCATCAGGAACCTGAAGTGCAGGTGGTGCTGGCAGCCACCCCATGGCACTGGAGCAGGAGGAGGACGGAAGGTGGGGACCAGCAGGCTCTCCAAGAGAGTGACCTCTGAAGGGTCTGACAAACCAGGAAGGCATTTATACTTAAAATACAGCAAACAACTAAGTGCAAATACTTCAGTTTCAAGTTCCTAGGCAGAGGGGCCCAGAATGTTTGCCAGCTGACAAGGAACAGTGGAGAAGAAAGGTTTTACAAGAAGTGCTGCCCTTGGGGTCACTGTCACAGAAGCTGTCCCGCTGGGCATCACCCCATGAGCTCACAGCCTGCAGGCTCCAGGTTCCCGTTGTCCACAAGACCACACATGACCTGCACCTTGGCCAGCCAGGTAACTTGGGAGACTACGTCTTCATCTAGTGAGCACTCTGCTGAGCAGCCATGCCTGACCACCATGTGCACAGAGAAATCAAGCAGGGTCCACAGGCAAGGGCGGGAATCCTGGCTGAGGGGCCCTCTCCCGCCACCCTGACTCCTCAGATGGCTCAGGCTCCACTCCTGGGCTCAGGCCACACCCCGTCACACATACAGACATCCACTTGGCAAGCACCCTGGCAGTCGACCCCAAAAGGGAGCCGAGAGGGACACCGGGTCACAGCCAAACAGACACTGCCTGGTGGTTCCAGCCACAGCCCAGGGCCCTTCAAGAGCCCGAGGCGGCAGGTGTCCAGAGCAACAGGGTGAGGACAGTTCAGGGGGGCACTGTGTGCCACGGGATGGATTCTATGGGCTCTGGGACAGACGGACACACAGTGTCCTTCCAGGATCCCCTGTAAGTTGACTGTGGGCTATGGGCCTGGGCAAGGAAAACCAACCCAAAACAAGACACTTACCAAAAAAATCTCAATGGTCCCCAAAATATACATGGCCCCTGCGAACGTTGTGCCGAGATAGAAGCAGAGGCCCACAGCCCCTCCGAACTCGGGCCCCAGAGACCGCGATATCATGTAGTAAGAGCCTCCAGCTGCAAAAACGCCAGGCGAGAAACAGCACGTTAGGGATGCACCATTTACTGTGAACACAGACCTCACAGAGCAGACGGCTCTTTGGAAGCTGTGACTAAACGAGGGTCGTGCTGAAAAACAGCCACAAGCAGAAGGCACGGAGTCCCGAGAGCCACTCCCATGAGCAGTCGGCACGTTGCGACGTCAGACCCAACACCTCGATTCTGATAACTTTTGCCCCAAGGCCTAAGAAACCTAGGGTTGCATAGACGTCATTTCTGCATCACACCCCAAGAGTGCGGTTGACCCCATGGCCCTGCAGGTCTCTCCCTGCCCACTCTGTCAGTCGGCTGAGACCACACTCGGAAACCGACCAGCAGACCACGGCAGGACGCTGGAATACCGGAGAACTTCTCAGGGTGCAGTCCGCTTTCTGAAAAGCAACCTTACAAGCCAATCTGCCCTGGAATCGTCTCCCCAGGTGAGCCCGCCCCACCCCCTCCTCGGGCAGTGAGTCTGGTTAGGGCCTCCCAGCCCAGAGAAGGGGCTCTGCTCCTGGACGTGTCACAGCAGAGCGAGACTCATCCCCAGGCCCGGGCGGGCAGACCCACCAGGAAAGCCCCTCACACTCTCCTGTGAGCAGGAGGACGGCCACTCCCGGTCCACACCACTGCACCCACGGGGCCGGGGAGCGCCACTGCATAGCGCTTGGCGGCAGGGAAGCCCTGGGCGGAGGGAGCAGCTCTTCAAGGACTTGGGGTGCAAACAAGCTTGGCTTCACCTGTACTCGTGAGGCTGCACACACCAGGGAGCAGAGCTGGTGCCATGTCAGTTCTTCGAACCCAGGTCGCAAATAAATGAGGACTTGAGCCTGCACTTTGCTCACGAGGCACAAACAGCTTGTGGTGCACCCCGGGCTCCGGGCATGGCCATCCTGCCCTTCCCTCCTTGGCTGGGGGTCACTGCTCGTGCCCTGCCCACCTAGCCCTGGGACAGGGGCCACCATGCTAAGTGGGGAAACCACCACCCTGGTCTCAGGGCTCAAAGGCCACAGTGAACCTGCAGGGAGCCCGGGGCAGCCCCTCCCGAGTTCCGGCCTCGCTGACACCTCCGTTCCTATGCCTCGGTCAGACGGTGCCAGAGGCGATGCGGCCGGCTGTGGCACTTAGCGTAGTCTTAGAAATGCCTCAGTTTAAAATGAGAGTGATGGTTTGTGGGAAAGTAAACTTCAGAATCAAAGGGAAGTGATGCTCATAGAACACCAGGCCCTCTGTGCAGGGGTCAAAGGCATAAACCTGACAGGAAGAGTCTTGGCGGCAGTTACACGGGTTCCGCTCTGAGGAGAATCCCAATCTCACAGCAGCCTCTGAGCGCTTGGGCAGAACCCCCAGCCCGGCCTTAGAAAGGCCCCACTGCGCACTCGGGGACAGGGGAAGAGGCCCAGGACACCAGGGGCACCAGCTCTCATGCGTCCGTGCGCGGGTGAGAGCATGTGAGCATTGCTGCCCACAGGGGCGTCACTGCCAACGGGGGTCCTGGCAGGGTCTAGGCCCTGCTGAGAGGACGTCCCTTTCCTGCCCGCTCGACCCCTCCAGACGTGGAGATCTTTGCCCCTTGACACCGATGATAGGCAGCAACCTCTGGGCTGGCCGCTAGGCGGGTAAGGGCGTGTCCACACTGGGGGCCTTTTGGGACAGGGCCTCACCTGAGGCCGCGTGGGTGAAACGTTGGTGTCAAGGTCATGACCAATGTTAAAGTAGAGCCTGCACCAGAATCCACAGACTCGGGTGTTACCGCCCAGAAGAGGAAGACTTCACTTCAGACAACTCCGCCGCCGGCACCCCTTACCTGGGACCACACCGTTGGTCGCGATTGCGCTCATGGAGATGGCGGTCAGCATCGTCTGCAGAAAGACAGGTGGAACTTTTAGAAGAAAGTGCACTTCCAAGGGCTGCCCTGGCGCTGAGACGATGGCACCAGGCCTGGGGCAGCACCCACCTGCAGGCCCGCCTGCCCACTCCTCGGCTCCTGAGTACAAAGGGGCTGCTGAGTGACCAGGGACACGAGGCTCCAGGACGCTCAGGACTGCAGCCCGCGTTCTCTCCCACTTAACCCCAAAGCTGAGCTCCTGCGGGTCGCCCAGAAACCACCCACTCAGAACACCATCGCGCAGTGCAAGGCCAGCTTCCGCCTGGATGCCTACCCCTGTGTGGGGTGTGGGGGACCCATCTAGATGCCCACCCCCACATGCACCTGGAGGACGGCCAGAGCCTGTCCAGGGCGGGCCTGCCGCCAGCTCTCACCACCTGCTCAGCAAAGCGGCCACACCCGCAGGCTAGGGAGCAATTAGTTTACAACCTAAGGACCAGAAGGGACAGTGCCTCGGGAAAACTCAAGGCCTCAGTGACCATCGACCTAGTTCCTCGCCAGGGCGCATTTATGGCTTAAATAAAGCCCTATGCTTTATCCTGCTTTTTATCGCTTTTTTTTGTGTGTGTGGCAATTACTCCAAAGATCGTTCCAGACTCATTAGGTGAAAGAACATGTTGCAGAACAGGAAGAACATGGTGAGGCTGTTTAGGTGACCACACCACCTCCTGACCACGGGTCGGGGCACTGGAAAGCCCCCAGGGTGGCCAGGAGACGCGGCCACAGTTCAGGCAGGGTGGCTGAGTGGGGTCCAGGGGACTCTCGTTCGTCTGCATTGTTTGAATTCTTTCAGATAGAACGTTTCCAGGTGACACTTGGCTGATGAAACCAGCTCCATTACCCTCCTCGAAACAAGAATCGAGGGGAGCGGAAGGAGCGCGGCTGGTCAAGGAGGCGCTGAGGGGCGTCTAAGGGCAAACCAGAGCAGCAACACTGGAGAGGAGACTTCCTGTCGCTAACACAGACAGGGACGCAGTGCGGTGGGGGCCGAGTGGTGGATCTGGTGAGCTGGGGTCTGGGGCTGAACAAGCCAGCGATGCAGTCCCTTCCTTTAAATGGGGACCCCCGAAAATGCCCCTATGATTCCAAACTGGAAAGGGACCTTGTGAAAATGCAGGACCCTCAGAGTGGTGAGAGTGCCCCACGAGAGCCCGGCCGTCAGGAGGCTCACCCCCTGTGCTTCTGCAGACGCAGTCAGATAAGATGCCGCCAGGAAAGCAACAGCCTGTAAAGACCAGCTGGCCCAGCGCAGCCCGTTTTCCCTGTGCTCACACCAGCCCTGGTGAGGAGGCTGCCTCTACCCGGGCACCTTGGCATCTCAGTGCAGCGAACCCCAGAGAGCCCAGTCGTCCACACGGACAGGTCCAAAGGCAAGGACGCCACGCCCAGGACCAGCCACAGGTACTCACACAGGTGCAGCACATGGACACGATGAGGAAGGACTCCAGGACGCCGGCCGCCCCCACAATCCACGTCAGGCGCAGGAAGAGGATCACACCGAGAATGTTCTGGAGGCAGGGCAGGTAGACGCCAATGAAGGTGCCCATGCGCGGGCCCTGAAAGAGAGCACAGTGGGTTCCAGGTGCTGACGACCAGCACCCCGCAGGGCACGGACCCGCAGCCCGCCCCCAGGAGCGAGGAGGCCCCGGAGACGGCGAAGAGGTCATGGGAACAGGAGGACAAGGAAAGGACTCAGGGATGCAAGCTTCAGTTGCCAGACCTGGAAAAATGGTAGACTCGAGACCACGCCTCAGAAGGAACCCAAGCTCGGGGGGATTCCAGATCAGACCCTCCGACTGCCCAGGAGCAGGGTTGCGTGCTGGGAGGGGGCTGAAGCCACATCCTCACCAGAGAGCAGAAAGGGAGCAGCTCTGCCTCCTCTTCCACGAGGGGAACAGCAGGGAGGTGGGCAAGTTGGGGAACAGACAGGGGCAGGACGCTCCGGGCTCTGTTCAGTGGACTGCAGCTCAGGTTCTAGAACCTTAGGAAACCGTGGACATGAGGGGAGACGAGGGGCCATGAGGAAGGATCCAAGACAGGCCGCTGTTCACTAAAACTACAAAAGGCACAGTGACACCACCTCCAGGCAGCAATCTGCCGAGTCCTGACCCGCCTGGAGGAAGTGATCAGGGGCTGCCGGCAAGAGCTCAGAGGACGAACGTGCCGCCATGTGAGCGTGCTCCCTTCCCGAAGGCTCCACAACCAGGCACAAGAACAGCAGAGGTGCCCCAACGTGGGGTCACCGCAGGCCAGGACTGCTGGGGGGCGCTGACGGGAACGTCCTGGGGCGTAACCCCGGGAAGACCCTACAGCTGAGCAAACCAGCCTGGAAGGAAGGTCGGCAACATGGCCAGGAGCCTGCCCAGCCAGCCCCGCAGCCACCAGAGGATGGACAAGGCCAAGGGGTCCCAGCCGGTCCCGTCCACAGCCAGCGTGACACCACGGTCAGGCGGCACACTCAGGATTTCGGGACAACTGGCTGAAAGATAAGACGACGTTTAGCGAGGAAAACGTCTTGAGTTTAGGTGAAAGAAAGGCTGGGAAGACTTGCTTTGAGAACATTTCCTGGGAACGACAGCAGAGCTGATGAACACCAGGGCCAGGAGTGGAGGCTCAAAAGGCACCACAGGCCTGGGGTCAGGGAGACGGTTCCGCTCGCTCACCCAGCCGGACAGCAGGCACCAAAGGAGAATGGGCTGAACTCCATTAAAGGAAGCAGGTGGGCTTCTCGGGGTGAGAATGAACCAGTCGGCACACGGGAATGCCTGCCACCAAGTGCCAGACACGGCTGGGCCGCGGAGCTCGCCAGGGAAACTAAGAGGGCAGCCAAGTGAGCGGCGAGCCACAGGTCAGGAAGCCTGGACAGACGCAGCTCCCCGATCCCGGGACACACCAGGCAGCTCGATTTTAATGCCTGACACCAAGGCCAGCTCCTGGGCCAGTACCCCCAGGCCTGCCCACCCACAGGATGCCTGTTTCTGTGTAAATAAGAGAAGTGCCTATGGGTCTTAACCCTGCCCGCAGGGTGGGTGTACAACAGTTTAGGGGTTTTTCAGTCGTATAAAAACGAGAATGCAAATGCAAAGTGACAGCGAAGCTGGGACAGCTGCCAGCTTCTATTTCACAGTCTCAGTTAACCCGTGAAATGATCAAAAAAGATTCCAATGAAGCAATCCCTCCAGTCAGAGCTGCAGCCCGGCTCCTGGCCCACGTGGGCCCCGCACGCCTCGGGCCCAGCCTCAGATCCAGCTTCTTCAGAGACAGTTCCCGGCCCTGCGGCTGTGGAGACCCTGAGTCATCCTAAAAGGGCACAAGGGGACTTCGGTTCTCTCATATAAGGCCGCTTTGAAGGATCAACTGGACTCGATGATGTGGCCCAGGAGGCTGGAGGCACCCGGGCCTTGGAGATGGCGCCTTACGGGGGAACCGATGCCCAATCTCTGGGGACGAGCTCCTGAGCTTCTGGGCCTCATCAGTCAGAGACAATGAGGGCCAGCCTCCACCCTCTCGCCCCAGGGGACCTCACTCAAGTCCTAAGTGGGACAGCTGGATTCATCCCAACTGAAACCTGTCCACCTGGCTACATGATGGTTGAGCCACGTGAGAGTCATGGAGTAGCTGGCTCTCTCCTGTGACTAAAACCCAGGCTGCGTCAGCCTGAGGCCCCTACTCCCATGTCCCCAGGGGACAGGGGCCACACAGCTGCTGTGTCCCGGGGGTGGGGACATCTTAGGTCCTGACCTGGCAGGGGGGTCCACACCACGTGCTGTGAACAGATTCATCAGGCTGGATACCTAGGTTACATCTCAGTAGGAACCACGACCAGGGTTCTGGGCTGCACTTCTGTCTGTGACACTTCTGGGCTGTGCTGGGTGGCCTGGGGGGAGCCAGGGCGGCAGGCAGGGCCACTGCAGCCACTGCCCTTCCGCCCTGCCCACTTCTCAAACAAAGAGCAAACGCCCTCAAGTGTCAAGCACATGAGTATTCACTCTGCTAAGTTTACAGGAAGAGGAAGGAAACAGCAAAGAGCTCCTTCCTGGTGGTCTGACTTCCCGACGGCAGAGGGGGCCAAGGTCAGGCCAGACACAGCACTGGGGGAGTGAGCAAAGCCATGGACACAGGGCTCCTGGCCCCTCGGCCCCGGGGCTCACCCGATGGACAGGGCAGACACGGGGGAGGGAGAGAGAAGGCAGGGAGGCGGCCAACGGGACCCCACTCTGTCAGACCTCAAGTGCTGGGGGGTCGCTCAGCCATCACGTCCAGCTGGCAGAAGCCTACAGGAAACACCAGATCCCTCACGGCCAGGCCAGGGGCTCAGGCCCCACACCGCCTCCCATCCTGCTCCCCAGGCCTCTCCCCGCTCACAACCCCTCCTCTAAGAACACAGGACCTTCAGGGGTCTCGGGGACAAGAGTTAGGGGAAACAAGGGAAGAATCGTCATTTAAAATGGAAAAAAGCCACTTTCTACCCTTAACTGGGCCACCTGCAGGAGCGATGGAGAGTGAAATTGTTGCTGAGACTTGGAAACAC
>CM053549.1:52520143-52578226 GCA_028646465.1 Rhinoceros unicornis | reverse complement strand
GGCAGGAGGGGAGGGGATCCCGGGGCATGGTGGAGGGCAGGTGGGGGAGGGGGCCCCCAGGTGGGGAAGGGCAGGTGGCAAAGGGGAGCCTGGGACATGGGGGAGGGCAGGAAGGGAGCCCGGGGCGTGGGGGAGGGCAGGTGGGGGAGGGGGGACCCTGGGTGGGGGAGGGCAGGCGGGGGAGGGGAGCCTGGGGCATGGGGGAGGGCAGGTGGGGGGGGACCCTGGGTGGGGGAGGGCAGGAGGGGAGCCCGGGGCGTGGAGGAGGGCAGGTGGGGGAGGGGGGACCCTGGGTGGGGGAGAGCAGGAGGGGAGGGGAGCCCGGGGCATGGGGGAGGGCAGGTGGGGGAGGGGGGACCCTGGGTGGGGGAGGGCAGGCGGGGGAAGGGAGCCCGGGGCATGGTGGAGGGCAGGCGGGGGAGGGGAGGCCGGGGCATGGTGGAGGGCAGGCGGGGGAGGGGGGACCCTGGGTGGGGAAGGGCAGGCGGGGGAGGGGAGCCCGGGGGAGGGGGCACACCTTGACCTCGTGCCTCCTGCTGTCCTCGCCCTCCTCGTGCTCCACGGCGCCCTGGCTCAGGTTGGTGTAGTTGGCCAGCTTATTGAGGAGTGAGGACACCATGGGGTTGCTGTCCATTTCCTCCTGTTTAGGACCAAGACATGGAATTAGTTACCCCAACCCCCAAGTGACCACCCCCAAACCAACTAGATCAACCGCCCAGCAGAGCTCCCTGCCGTATGGAAGGCCAGAAAGCCCACTTCCAGGGCCATATGGAGCCCCACTCTGCGCCTGGTCCTGAAGCCCAGACCTGAAATGGGCCGGCGAGGCCCTGGACACGTGCAGAGCAGGTCTGAAGTCAGGGGTCAGTGGCTAGAGGTCGGGGCACCAGGGCACACCGACCAGGGCCACCCACCCAGCGAGGGAGGCCAGGGTTCCCCTGACGGCCCCGGACTCAGCCACTCCGAGGACTTCCCGAGGCCCCTCACAGGGAGGTGTCAGCTGAGGGGCACCGGGCGCAGCCATGGAGGGCCAGGGATGGCTGCCAGCTCCCTCCCTGCACGGTGTCCCATCGGGGGCAGCCCCCAGTTCACCACAGGCTAGGGGTCGCCAAGCCACGGCCTCTCCGCTTGTCCCGACTATAGCCCACCTGCTTTGTATGGAAAACAGATTACCTCAAACAGCGCCATGTTCTTTCTTTCGAAGACACTCTCCCTGTCCACCTCCACATTGTTAATGAATGGGCTGCTTTCTCTCGGGTGTCCATCTCCTGTCGGGGACACGACTCGGGTCAGTCTCAGAAGGAAGTGAAAGGAGGCAAAGTCAGTGAGAGGGCAGGTGGGGGCAGGGCCACAGGGCCCCGGGCCCAGCGGGGACGAGGCAGAGCCCCGAGGCGACGACGGCCGGGTGCAGGGCCCCAGGGTAGGGGAGGCCGGCGTCCACGGCCAGAGAACGGAGTGGGTGCTGGGCTCTGAGAACCGTGCGCGGCCAGTCCTCCCTCTCTGAGAATCCAGACAGGCACGGCCCTGCAGGCACCACTGCCCGGGACAGACTGCGCTGGGGACGTTGCCTCGAGGGGCGTCCTGGGTTTCCCCCCTCAGCCCCGGGTCCTGAGGGGCCTAGGGCAGGACTGGATCCATCAGGGAGGTGAGACAGGCCGGAGCCAGGGTGACCCCCAACCAACACGCACCCGATGAGCCAAGACCACCACCTGCAGCCACGGTGAGGGTGAGGGACATGCCTGCCTCACAGCACAGGGATGCTGCAGGTCACCTGGATGCCCATGCTGGGCCTGGACCCCTCAGGCAGGGTCACTTACCCTGTCCACCCCACGGGGCAGCCCGAGCAGCCTAGCTACCCCACAGCCATCTGGAATAGTGACTCTGGGAGGCAACTGGTCCTCCATCGCTGGGGGCTCCAGCCCTGCATGCCCAGTGGAACCATCACGGGGCCACGGGCAAACCACGGCCATGTCAGGGGTGAGGAGAAGGCGACCTCAGTGGGCAGGGTCACACCCAGGCCCCTCCAGCAAGAGGGATGGCCGCGGCCTCTCACCTCCTCCCCCAAGGACACAGCAGGCAGCCGAAGAAGATACCAAACGCCCAACACATGAAACATGCCAATCTCACGAGGAACGCACTTAGGGCAAAGCGATGTCACCCCCGGCTTCACCCTACCCGGGCGGGAGGAGGGGGCCGGGAGACGCAGACACCTCAGTCCTGGGGGCGCAGCTGGAGGCGGGTCCCCAAGGCAGGCACAGGCTTTAGCAGACGGCCACGTCTGCAAACTCCCCACAATTAACCAGATGCTGTCAGACCAAAATGTACAGCACTTTTTATGACGATAAATAAACCTGTTCAGTAACCAAATGGCCTGTGAGTGGGAATACGGTTTTAAATTATGGTTCACTACACAATAAAGCTGTGCGCTTGTTTTAGAAGATATGGGGCTACATCGGACGTGAAGAGAGGCCCACGGAACTCTAGATGAAGAGCAGGTAACACGCATTACGCACAGTGGGATCCCCCTCCGGCATGGTGAGCACTGGGAGGGAAGTGGGGCCGGGACCCTGCACGGTGACCCCTTTACGCTGCCCCAACAGGCTGTCCACCAGGAGAAGGAGGGAGAATCTACGAGGAGGAGGAGGGGAACTGGTACAAAGAACTCCGAGGGCCGCCTTCTGTTCAGGAACTCCAAGGCCTGATCGTTCCCTTTTGGGCCACAGACGCCACAGTGCTTCACTGACCCTCCTGGGGACCAGTGTCCTAAAAAACCAGGAACTCCTCCGACCGGCCGGCCTGTCGCTGTCAGTGACGTGAAAGCACACATAAGTCTGTCAGTTTTGTTTCGCAGCAGCTGTGAGTGTCTGATTCCCCAAATCCCGATGGATTACGGCGGCCTGACTGGGACCTACCACCAGCCTGGAGCACAGCTCCCCGTGCGGAGCGTCACGGAGCCCAAAGGCAGGGGGCCCATCGCGGACCTGCCGTCTCCGTGGCTACTTCTGTCAGGACTGCCTGACCCAGGCCCTGGGTCACGGTCCAAGAAATCAAAGCCCTCACCATGGTCAGGTCACGGTAGGGGGGGAACGGCTGAGCTTGAGCCCCGAATTCAATCTGGGAGCTCACTTCTAGATCCCGAAACGTGAGGCCTGATCACGCCTCCAAACTCAAAACAGGGAGAAAAACCTCTCGGCATCGTTCTAACCAGCAGCCCCTAAGTGACAGGGAGGCCTGCCCCCAACCCATTCAAGCAGGGACAGCAACACCATCCCAGAGGCCACCGGCAGGGACACAGGGTGAGCACCGCGACCTGTACCCCCATCCTTCCCTACCTGCATCCCCCCACACCATGCCCACCTACAAGTCACCACCACCAACGGGTCTCGTGGGGCCACACCAGGGAAAGGCCCCTCCCAGGAGGACCTCCTCCCGGGGCGGGGGGACACCCTCATGCCCACCCACGAGCGCAGGCCGCTACCTCCTGCCACACCACGAGGCCTTCTGAGCTGTTCTGACCTGATCATACATCAGAGAACACCAGGAAAACGTTCCAAAAACAGGCTATTCTCAAGCCCTGGGGTGCCGAGTGTGAACTGGGGGGAATGGCCCACAGCAGGGCCTGTTGGGGTGACCCTGCCATGGTCCTGCTTTCTGACAGACTCCCCAAAAGGAGACAGAGGGTCGCCAAACCCCCGGATGCTCAGGGAGGCATATGTCCGCCAGTCTGTCCCCAGGGGCGGCTGTAGGTCACGTCCTGTCCCCTCACAAGGGAGAGAAACTCGGGGAAACAAGAGGAGGAGCAGCGGGGAGCCAGTGGGCATCCAGAGCCGCCACGACGGGCCCAGCAGGGCGCCACCCTCCTCACTCCCCACTCGGCTGACCAGTCCCCTGAAATCCGCAGAGCCCGCGCCTCAACTCCACAGCCAGCTGCCTAACGACCCCCGACTCCCCTGGGAGATGCCCGGCGTCCCGGCCCCTGGGCCCCCAGAGCTACTCAGGTAGACCCTGTCCCCCCGACCCTGTGCCCCTACCCCTGAATCTCCACGACCCCTCTCTCGGCCGTCCTCACGGGCAAGCAGCAGCGGGCGGGGCATCATAGCACCACTTTCCCCTGAAGCCAACCCGACACTCGAGAGGGGTATGCCTTGCTGTGTGGCTGCTGAAACCACATCTGTGTTTCACACACTTAAAAAAGAAGAAAAAGACAAAGATGGGAGAAAACATAAAATGGAACAGAAACAAACATAGCTCAAATGAACACCCGACTCCCCCAAGGCAGGATGAGAGCAGCCCAGGTAACTTCGGAGCACAGACTCAAGACTGTGCTCAAGACCCCAAACTACCAGCAATGTGGAATCCTGTCAGGAAGCTCCTCTTTCACAGATATGGGTAAGCAATTCAAGATGACCCTGTGCGCTCTTGGGTGTGAACCTGAGCAGACACGGACACTACACTGGACAATGGGAGCGGGTTTCACACCGATGGGCAGTGAGTTTCAGCGACGGAAGAGGAGGGGGCAGAATGGGCTCTGCGGTGCGGACCGGAATTTGCTATCGGTGTGAACGCAAGGTCCTTCGTCTCTCGCCAACCACACACATGCTCCAGGTGTGTGTACATCACGCGCACACACGTTCCCTAGCGCCCCCTGTTGACGGGCCTGGAAGCAGGGACGCCAGCTCAGTTACTAGACCTCCACCAAAATGCCCGGGCTGCTGGAGAGACGGCGACTCCAGGGCTGGGGCAGCGCACGCACGCCGAGCCTGAACCCTCAGGTCGGTCAGAAGGAGAGCTCTGGACAACATCGTGAGTCACGAGGAGAGAGCAGCTGGAAGATGGGGCTCCACTGGCCGCCTCCGAGACAATCTGAGCGTCAGAAGAGAAGACCACAGTGAAGAACCCCAACCTGCTGCAAAGGTCCAGAAGTCCACACGATGTGACAGCAGGATACATGGGGAGGAGAAGCACCCCGCCTTAATGCAGAACACTAACTAGTCTACGTGGAAGGAACAGGGGCAGAAGTCACTGCTGGACCAAATCATCACAGTGACCGCTCGGGGCGAGAACCCTCAGTGGACGCTGGGACCGGGGGTGAAAGCTGGAGGAACAGAGCGTGGACCCGGCCCACAGCGCCGCCCACGAAGCACTGACTCAGTGTCACAGGGGCCAAGGGCAGTGCCCCGTGGAGAAGCCAACCCGCTGACCTAACCAAGGGGTCAAAGTTAACATCAGGACCACACCCCAATCAAGACCCAAAGAAAACACATCACACGGGGTCCCAGCATCTAAGCACGAGGAAGCTTGAGACAAAACCAAACAAGAGACAACCTCCAGAAATGGCCCTCCTCAGAAATGACACCATGGAGGACAAACAGGCTGCGGAAAGTTCCAGATGGAAGGAGACCACGGAGGCGGGACGACGAAAGGCAGTGTGAGACCCGATTCTCTAGATAAAGGACATCAAGTGCGTTATTGGCTGACTGGAGAAATCTGAGTAAGACTCTCAGTCAATGAAAAGTTCCTGATTTTGGTGACTATCTGGCAGAGATTACGAGAGAAAATGCGCTTGTCTGTAGGAAACACACCCATAAAGGGCATCGCATCTGCTCCTTGTTCTCCACAGTTCAGGAAAAAAGTGTGAGAGAGGGCAGAGAGAAATATAGAGCAAATGTGGCAAAACGTTAACATTTAAGGGAATTTAGGCCAAAGGACATGTGGAAATTCTTTGTGCTCTTCTTCCAAGTTTTCTGAAGTCTAAATTTATGTCAGAATAAAGTTCAAAGAAAAAACACAAACACGTTCACATAAAAAAGAAATAATTTCTGGAAACGTCCTCCCTGCACTGCAGTGTCTTCATGATGAAGTCGCGACAAGGCCTCGTGCCCGCTCTCTGGTGTTCTAGTGCATTCCTGCTCAGCATCCTTTTTCTGGTAGTAATGACTTTATTTTTCTGGTAATAAGGATCGGCAGTTCCCGACCGTGTTTCTGGAGTAAACGGCGATGGAAAGAGCTCTCTCTGTCTGGACTCTAGTGGACACCAGGCCAAGCCCTGCCCCGGTGGCCCGGCTCCGACCACACGGCCCAGGTGCCTGGCCGCCCCGGGGGGCAGTGAGGGGACGCGGCCCGGGTTTCAGGTTCTCCCTCTGAGGAGCCAGCCCTGCTGCACGACCTTGGACAAAGTCGAAGCTCCTGGATCTCGTGTTTCTCGTCGCCGAGGAGAGGCGGCTGGCATGGGAAGGGCCTCTCTGCTCAGCTCAGGTGGGCAGCTGCCGAGCGTCCTGAGCATCCCCAAGCGTCCCTGGCTCTGCTTGGGGAGCAAGTCTGGTCACGTGGGCTCTCAACAGCGGCCGGAATTGTCTGTAAGTGACCAGGTCCATCTGAAGCCTCTGCTGGCCGTGCAGGGAGAACACTGTGCCCCCAGCAGCAACCCTTCATCCGAGGAAACAGTCGTCTCCCGGACCATCTGACGCTCAGGGGAGCAGGCGGTGGAGTGGGCACCCCACTCTCCGGCGTGAGGAGGAACACCTCCGACAGGCGTCCTGACAGGACTCCACAGCAACAGCAGGCAAAAAGCCCGAAAGAGCGCTCCCCTGGGAGCCGCAAAGAAAACGCAACCTCACAACAGCCCAGTCGGGCGGGGGGGTGTCCAGTGACTTATTCACATCACGGGACGTATGCTCTGCCGGCAAGGACGGAGAAACTCGGGGAAGGCGATGAAGCAAACACCACGAGAACAAAGAGTAGCCGGTCCCCGGCTCACAGGGGCGACGGTGCCACAGGCACGGCCAGGGGTCGGGGTTGGGGGTCAGGGCCACACCTTTGGTTTCCCATTTTGCTGCTTATCAGAGCAACCAGACTATAAGTGTAGAAAATGGGGAAATGCACACAAAATAAACAGGACGGGAAAGCACGCCCTCGGTATCCGGTAAATCCTCCAATTCCGTGGCCGCGCTGACTACTCCCCAGTTCACGGCCCAGCGAGAGCGGCGTCCCTCGTTGTCAGAGTCGTAAACCAGGGTTTTAATCCCTAATTCTTTAAAGAGAGCACATTTCCCTTCATTTTTTGAGAAGAGCGTCCATTTAGTCAATCCTCGGGCTGCGCTCGCACGCGCTCGTGTGCCCGGCACTGGGAGACGGGAGCACTTCCCTGAGGTGAAAGCAGAGCTGGGACTCCCATTGGAACCCGCAGGCGGAACCAAGGCCCAGACAGGACCAGAGTCCAGGCCGTGTTCCGCCCACCAGGGGCCTCCCCACGCACGCCTCCACTCCTTGGCACCCACACCACTCTCAGCTTCTCCTCAGTTCTGCTGGAGCCAAGACACTGGCTCAAAAAGCACCTGCTTCCCCCACCGCCCCCCGGGATTCATCTGCACGTCCGTGAAACACAAACATCACTGACACAGCACCTGGAGGGTCCCTAACTCTTCACCTCTGAACACACCCAAACCTCAGCTTATACCTGTTAAGGAGGGACAGGTTACAACCAAAGTGGGAACTAAGGAAACCTTGGTCCTAAAACCCCCAGGCCTGACCCTTCCACCCACAGGGAGGGCTCTGAGGGCACAGCCACCACCCGGAAGCCATGTGTCCAGGGAGCCAGATGGAAACCCCTCCCACTCCCGGCCAGGACTCTGCTGTCAGCAGGCACAACCCTGCCAGGCCCGGCCGAGCTCTAGAGGGCAGGGGTCCTCCTCAGGCCGAGACCCACCTGTGTTTCAGGGATGACGCCACTCACCTGGGCTCGCGCCCCCTTCGTCGTTCTGCTCATCCGTGACAAGGACTGGAGAACAAGCCTGAGCAGAGGAACCCTGGGGGCGCAGGTGCTGGAGGGGCAGATGGCAGCCCAGCCATGCCAGGCCCCACAGTGTCCTCCCGGGGCAGGTTGTGCGATGAGGGACGGCCCCGCAACCGGATCAGCTGTCCTGGGCCACGCTGGCCGGGAGGGCAGGACCCACACCTGCTGTTGCCGAGCGCAGTGCTCGCGGCACAGACGACCCAGCCAGTTAATCTGCTCTAATGGACAGGCGGTATCGCAGGTCAGATGTTTAATCACGGTGATGGCCGGAGGTCACAGAATTAACCCCACGCCATCCCCCAACAAAACTGTTCCGTCCCAGATGTGAACCCATTTCCGGCTCCTCCACAGCTGAGGACAGAAACCATGCGCTCGCCCCACATCCACAGAAATAACTAAACCTCCTCATCTCACATCACAGATGCACCCACTGGTATTTATTGCATACAAACGACAGCTGGAGGTGGCTGCAGGTCACCGTCCAGGCCAATCCCCTGGGGTCCCTCCAGAGCCTAGACGCAACGACACGCAGCACGTCACAGCTGGGCGGTCACACTCGGCACAGGCGAGTGGCGGGACAGCGCCTTCACGGGACGTGAGCCTCAATTCCAAAAAGCCGACGGGGAGGACAGAGATGGAACCAGCCCCAGGAAGGGTCCCTCGAAACCTCGTTCAACTCACCCCGCGACTGTGGGCGCTGTTCCTTTCACCACTGAGGAACAGACTAGTCCAATCTGAAAACAAGGATCCTTCAGCCAATAGTCTACGGCTGGACAGACAAGGCTTGGAATTTCATTGCGCTCCTCCCCACGAGCCTGACGCAATGGGGACGGCGCTGGGCCTGTGGGCTCCCATCTGCCAGAGGTGCCCCAGGGATGGCCGAGCCGTGGGTACACCCACGGGGAAGAGAGAACCAAAGGCACCCGATGATCCAGGGAGAACGAAAGGGGATCTCCCCTAATGGAGGGAAACGGGGGAGACTTCACGGAAACATATCACGAAGACACGCAAAGCACCCATCTAGTCGTCCCTAACGCAGCACGGGGAGGGGGCACTTGTGTGCTCAGAGATGCTTCATCAGAGACCCTCCGACAGTCTGTGACAGCCTATCCTCGGGTAGCTCGCACAGGTGGGGAAGTCCGCAGACACAGCCTCAGAATTCAGAAACCACCAGGACACGGCGGGCATCACGTGGCACGGAGCCTCAGGGCGTGGTCACAGCTGCGTGGACTTCCGCCATGTACACCGCTAGCTCCAGACTCTCGATGTTCTCTCGCCTCTTCTGCTTTCCCACAACACAGCAGCAACTCGTGTAACTAATCATTTTATTGCCTTTAAAATGCATATTTAGTGGTCTCGCAGCAGCTCAGGCAGCAGCATTCCCAGCTCCCTGACCACCCAGGGCCACCAGCCTTAGGGGCACTCGGGGTCTGAGGCCACAGCACCAACACCAACCACTTCATTAAACAGTGAAAACATTTAAGATTCAGCTCGTCAGCCAACGCGTCAGCAGCAATGCAGCCGTCTTAAATACGGGGTAATCTGAGCAGAAAAGCAAATGGCGACAATTGGTCACAACTCAGTAAGAGAATCCATAAAGCCACTTTGTTACTCAGTGAAAAAAATTAAAGGGTGGCGGTGGGGATGTAGGCTGAACTTCACGACTCGTTTCCAACTAACAAAGTACAGAAAGAACAGAAAAGCAACTTTACGGAGCAGAAAACCTGGCAAATGCATGTCGGTGAGCGATCGAGGTCACTCAGCAGGGGCAAGTCATGGTGACGGGAGGCACCTTGATGACAGGATGAGAACATCACATCCCCCCTGTGATCTTCCTCCTGAACCCACAGCCCCTGTCTGATCCTGAGAAGAACATCAGACAAATCCCAGTGGAAGGCATCCTCAACCCAGCCGGCAAGCCTGCTCAGAACCGTCCAGGTCACCAAACAAGCAGAGTCTGAGGAACCGTCACGCCCCAGGGGCCTAAGGAGGCACGATGCTGAATGCAGTGTGGGCCCCGGGACGGAGAAGGACACCAGGGATGCCGCGAGAAGCTGACAGTCAGGGGTGCAATGCGCAGGTGGCTGGGGCCAGCCCTCGGCTGCGACAACCACAGTTACTGCGGCGTCAGCCCCGGGCACCTGGGAGCCCTGCAGATCCAGGACCGTGCAAACGTACAGTTCCTCAAATCAAGAGAAAAGTAACTTTTCTCTCGGTGGAACCACAAAGAAAAAACCTAAGAATCGAGACCTGGAAAACAGACAGAGACAGAAGGCGCAGGCGCACAGATATCGGCACAGGAGAGTTCTTAGAACACCACCCTCGCAACCACCATGAGGACCAAGTGATCCAGGCAGGAGTCCGCAAGACTCTGAAACCACCGGGTGAGGAGTGGGGGGCAGGCTCCCATATACTCATAACAAAGGGGAGGTGACCAGTACTGTGGTCATCTGGGGTCACACAGGCGGTCAGACTTTGACTCCAACAGCCAGGCATCATGGGATGTTCTCGAGGCATTTTCACCTCAAAGCGTTTCTCCTGAAAACAACCCCGAGGAAACGGCCATGTGTAAATTCTGTGGCATCCTACCAGACATCTGACCCAGACCCTTCACGCATGTTGATATCAGGAACGACAGCAAGGTAGCGGAATGTTCTAGATCATAAGTGGGCCAGCTTTCTCTGTACAGGGCCACACTGTCCTGTCACAACCACTCACGGCCGCCAAAGACAACGTGTGAACAAGTGGCAGGGCCACGTTCCAATAAAACTTTATTGACAAAAGCAGGTGGCCGGCCCCAGCAGCCAGGCTTTGAACACACCGCTGCAGGCAATTCTCTCACTAGCCCAGGAGGCTGCCATGCAGGGAGGCAGCGGTTCTTCTTCCAGCCCACCCTAACACCTGCCCAGCATTAGGAGCCATCCTGGCCCTGCCCCACCTCACAGCAGGTAGGAACAGCCTGTTTAAAGCCCCTCCCTGAAGAGGCCCCCTCCTCACGCTCCCTTGGCTTTCCAGCCCTGAGGAGGCCACAGAAGCCAGTGCTTCACGGATGACCCCTCAGTGGAGCAGGATGGGGCCTTAGTGACCACACACACCTGCTGGTCCCCCTCAAGGGTCTAAAGAAAGTTCCAGTAACACGTCTGCTCATGGCACCTTTCAAACATGGCACACCAAGCCCGTCTATCCCCAGAGGTCATGGCTCTGGACGGGGGCCAGGCTGGGCACTCCCAGGATGACCAGCCCAGGCCTGGGACCCAGAGCTGCAGCCACGCCTTGGCTCTCAGAGACCACAGATGAGCTCTCCCAGGAACGGACTGGACAGCTGGCGTCTGCCCGTCGAGAACCCAGGGCTCCAGGAAGCAGCCGCAGGAGGAAGGGGCAGGCAGAGGGTGGGCGGCCCTGACCAGCACCGTCCTCCCCGTGAAGGCAGCGGTGGGGACACTCTAGACGAAGTCGTGGGGCGCTTCCTCACCTCGCCGTTTTCTTACAAAGATGTCCCAACACACAGCAGAGTCCACAGACATTCCGCAAAGCCTGCACACCCCCACCAGCGTGGCCACACATCGAAGCACCCTTCCTGTCCAGCGGAGGCCTGGCACATCTCAAAGTGCACGGCCACCACTAACACCATGTGTAACTGACCCCATCAAGATCCAGACACCCCGCCAGCCCAGGGAGCCCCCCACACCCCGGAGGCTGCTGCTGGTCTCCCTTCACTTTGATCAGTTCCGCTGCATCAGTTTTGATGCCCGTGCTTCTGGCTCCGGAAACGCAAGCTTAACCCCAACATCAGTAATCGTTCCCTGGGGACCAGGGCCGGCGCCATCCCGGCAGAAAGCAGCCTGCTCCCAGGGCCAAGCCTGAATGCAGTCACACTCGTGGCTCCAGGGAGGGAAGAAGGCAAGCTTGGGGCACTCGGGCTCCGTGTCCCGGAAAAAAGCGTGCGCGTCCTTGTCATTATCAAGCAAACGCAGCAGGATCTTCTGCGGGGTGGGAGGGGATGGCCTCAGTCCAGGGAAGCAAGCGGGGGCAGCAGGACTCAGGCCACGTTGCCCGGACTCGGAGGGAAAGTGGAGCCCAGCAGACCCACGGTCCTGCTGTGGCCTGGGAGCCCAGACCCCGGTGGTCTGCCACGGACACTTGGTCAGAGCCCCAGTTCCTGCCGAGGACGGCGTCCCTGAGTGGCTCCGGCCCGAGAGCACCATGTCCTCCTCCTTCTCCGGTTACAGCCCCCCTCAGCCTCCCCTACCTCCTGCACAATCTCCTCTCCCTGGAGTGTGCTGGCCCGTTCCTCCCCCACCCCTTCCTCCTCCCGACTTGCGTTTGGGATTTTACCACCATCCTGCCCGGAACGGCTCCCGAGGGAGGAACACAGAGTGACCACTGAGGCTCAGAGCCAAACGCGTTCCCAAGGGTCAGCCAGGCCAACGTCAGCAGCCATCGCCCCTTCCTGCCATCAGGCATGGGCAGTCTGCCCAGCCTGCCAGCGCTGACACCAGACGTGGGTCACACGGGAGCCTGCACCGAGGCGCTGGCCGTGGGGGGGGGCACAATCCTCCCTGGAGCCGTCAGAGCCTCCTGCAGAATGGAGTCTCATCTGTGACCTCACGGAGCATCAACCAGCAGGACCCCGCAGCACCCCATAATGCCACCTCCGCAGGGCCGGGTTCTCTCTGAAGTAGTTAAGCACGGGATGCAGCGTTTTCAGGTTCCACGACCATAACGGTTAAGTAATGACCCCTGGCCCTTGCCCTCTGCCCTCCAGGCTTTGCAGCCAGGATCAATGCTGGAATCTGAAATCCAGCAACCTGGCAATCCAGGCCAGTGGACCCCTGCGGCACGGCTGAGAAGAGAGCGAGCTGTGTTCAGGCCAGGAAAAAAACGAGACGCTCGGGCCGACAGCTCCCACACGGCATGTTTCCGGCGAAACAGAAACCCGTTCTGTGGCAACAGAGGAAACACTTAAAGGACGAGAACCACACCACCCCCGCTGATGGCCGTGTGTATCCTGTGGTGCCTCTCCCTCCAGAGGCTCCTCTGGGATGACTGACCCGTCTGTCCTGTCCTGGGTCTCTATAAGAGTGCGAGATCACCAGGAGAGAGGGTGAGAAAGCGGACACTCCTGGGCACCTGGTCCCTTCAAGAGCCTCCCATGCAGGCCTGCGGGGTCACACTGCCGCCGTCTGGGAGGACCAGATGCCCAGAGGCTACCCCCAACTTCCACCCTCCATGTCAACCTCTCACGTGAGCACACTCAGTCCTTTTCCTGTCGCTCACACCCTTTGCACCCCGCCACCCGCTTCCTCCACCACAAAAAAAGCCCTTGACAGAAGGCTCACATGGTTTCCGCTCTGGTCGGGGCAGCAGCGTCCCAGGTCCACGGATGGGGGCTCCAACGCAGGGAGGGGCATGCGGCGTGTCCTCACGCCACGCACACGAGTGACATCCACGTGCGCCCGGCATCTGGCTGCCCCAGAGCCAAGCAGCTCAGAGGGGCACGATCCACTTGGAGAGGCAGGTGGGTCCTGCTTACAGCACCTCTGCAAGGCTTTCCCACGGTACACTGCCCTCGCTTCCGGAAGCATCAAAAGCACCCTGTCCCCAGCACTCCTGCGACACCAGGCGTGAGCTGAAACCAGCAGACGCCTGCGAGCGTTGCGCGGGGCGGAGGGGCTGTGCAGCCTCGGGTTAAAAGCCGCCTGGGTGCAGGGGCAACCCTCTGGCTGCCCCACCAACCAGGGCCGTCCCCAGGCCCCACCATCACCTCCCACACTGCTGGCGGCTCCAGTGGGGGGAAGGTCCTCTCGGGAAACACCCAGGAGGCTTAGAGAACTCTGAAGAAAGAGGGAGGAAGACTCTGGAAGCTGGAGGGATGTGGCTCCTTTCAACCAGGACCAGGGCCACCTCCCACTCGAAGGGACCTCGGTCCCAACAGTCTGGGCAAAGACACCACCTCCTGCATATTTTCTTTAGATCTGACACTCGCACAGCCCAGAAAACAAGGAGATACTCGGCTACTAAGAGGCACCAACACAGAGAAACAGCAAACCAGGAGGAACAGCTGGAGATCCTGGCAAAGTAGTCAGATGCACACGTGCAGGCACACACACACACACAGAAAACACATGAGTGCACACAGACACAGAACACGCATGAGTACACACAGACACACAGGACTCGCACGACTGCACAGACACACAGAACACGCATGAGTACACACAGAACACACATGAGTACACACAGAACATGCATGAGCGCACAGACAGAACACGCGAGTGCACAGACACAGAACACATGTGAGTACACAGAGAACACGCATGTGTACACAGACACACAGAACACACGAGTGCACAGACACACAGAACATGCATGGGTGCACATAGATACACACAGAACACACGTGAATGCACACACAGAACATGCACGAGTGCACAGACACGCACAGAACATGCATAGGCGCACACAGACATGCACAGAACACACATGAGCACACAGCAACACACACATAACACACATGAGCGCACAAAGACACACAGAACACGCGTGGGTGCACAGGCACAAACACGTGAGTGCACACCCAGAGAACATGCGTGAGTGCAGACACACAGAACACACGAGTGCACAGACACACAACACATGTGACTGCAGACACAGAACACGCATGAGTGCACACAGCACGTGGGAGTGCATATGCACACACGGAACACGTGAGTGCACAGAGACAGAACATGAGTGAGTGCAGACAAGGAACACATGTGCAGGCACAGACAACATACATGTGGGCACACAGACATACACAGAAGACACGTGAATGCAGACACACATGTGAACACACAAGACACACCGAACACGTGGGAGTGCACACGCACGCACACACACACACACACACACACACACAGGAATCACAGCTCTGAGAGCTCCTCACAAAAGAAGAGCGTGTTTCTGGGTATTTCCGTCTAAAGGCTGTGCCCCCTCCTGGGAAACAGCGGGCCTCTGGTGGGCTCAGGGGAACCCCACCCCCGACACTGCACGGTCACATGCTGTCTGCTGCTCCTGCTCTGACCTCCCCTCGGTCAGGGATCCGAGCCCTGGCGGGTAACAAGAGCCCAGCCCGCTCCGCCCCAACACCCAAGGCTCAGGACGGTGGGCCAGTCAGGGTGGGGGCAAAGGCGGGGAGGCAGGTGGCGGGCAAGAGGGCGGGAGCCCCGCAGCCTCCCGGGGCAGCTTCAGTTACCGACACAGGCCCCGTCCGGCTGTGGTCAAGACCCCGCATCAGATGGAAGAGGAAACCCAAGAACAGCCTGGCACTGCTCTCCTCTGATTTTCACTCACTCGATCCCTCCCCAGGGACCGCCTGGAAGCCCCCGTGAGATCCCAGGCCCGACCCGCAGGCGCCGTGACCAGACGCAGCCAAGGAGACGAGAGGTCGTGGCCGCCTCTGAGACAGGCCGGCTCCTAGAGAGGGAGGCCTTGGGGTCCTCCTCGGGGCCTCGCCCCACCTGGGGTGGCTGCGCCTGCTTGAGCAGAGGCCAACGTGCAGGGACACACGGCCACCCGCACCTCTCGGATGGCGCCAGGCCACAGCCACTGTGCTGACCGAGTGCGGGACGTGCGTGAGGACACCCAGACAGGCTCGGCTTCAGAATGCAGCACTAGCGGCTCAGGGCAGCTTCAGGCAGCGCAGAACCGAAAGCGATTCTGACTCTAAGTGGTAAACACAGGCCCGAGGCGGCAGTCTGGCTCTCCTCCCCAACGTCCGACAGAGACCCCAGGCTGTGAGTCACGTGGAACCAGGGCAAGCGAGGACTCTGCTCGAGAACAACCCAGAAAGCAGGGAGTTAATAACCTGCCCTTGGATCACAGTGTCCACCAGAGACCTACACATAACTCACAAATGGCATTCCCTCCTCTCAATTGTTTCCCGAAAGAAATTGCCCGAGGAAAGAAACAGGAAACAAACCTAAGGCATGCCAGGGGCCCGGTGACAGAGGCGCCACAGCCTCGCTTCAGAGCCTGGCCAGAGGCGTGGGCTACAAGCTCCATGCAGACGCCCTGAGACACCACGCGAGCCCTGGCACCAACAGTCCACACCCTGCCTGGCCAGAGACACGGCCCTCGGACCCCCTCACCTGGACGGGGCCCGCTCACCAGTGTCCCCCCACCAGCCACAGGGGGCCACCTGGACAGGGCCCACTCACCCTGTGTCCCCCACCAGCCACAGGGGGCCACCTGGACGGGGCCCGCTCACCAGTGTCCCCCCACCAGCCACAGGGGGCCACCTGGACAGGGCCCACTCACCATGTGTCCCCCACCAGCCACAGGGGGCCACCTGGACGCTCACCGGGGCTCTGGGCAGGCAGTTTGAGGACCCACACAGCACCAGCAGCCACGGATGTGGAGCCGGAGCGCCTCATGCTTTGGCTGGTCCTGCTGAAGCTCTGGGCTTATCTGCACAGACCAGATCTCTACCCTGAAGAGGGAGTTTCCCTCTTTTTCATAAAAGAAAGGTGTTAACTCTTTGTGCTCTGCACTCTCCACCCAGCAGCACTGCCCCAGTGTCCCCCAGGAGGGAGCCCAGCCCCCTGCAGGCCAGTCCCCAGCAGGTGCCCACAGCCAGCCCCCTGCCAGAGCCTGGACACTGCCCAGGAGACCAGCTCATCTATTCCTGAGTGCCGTTCATGCCCAGGCCCCACTGGGCCCCAGACTATCACCCGGGCCTCGGCCCCAAGGTTCCCACGCCCCACAGCGGAGGAGTCTCCTTCTCGGGGCCCCCGGCCCACCCACACTCCTGGACCTGCTTGCAGATGCCCACATCGCCCCCCACGCAGCTGTTACTGCAGATGACTCCCCGGGACACGGCCAGAAGACTGGGCTCACGGTACCCATGGAAACAGAAAGCGCCCGGCCGCAGAATGGGAGTTAATATTGAACGCTGAAGATCAAACTTTGCCCTCCAGTCTCACATCGGTCGGCAACGGAGGACACTTATAAAGTTCAGATCCCAGCACCAGGCGGGCGGCTGGCAGCTCAAATGCAATCAATCGACGGCAGCTGGACGTTGTGCACCATTCCCCTGTGCCTGCGCCTTCGATTTTCGCCCCAAGCCTGACCGCGGCCCCCGGGCTTGCCCCAGCTGTGCGGCGGGGAGGAAAGGCCGTCTCCAGCAGTCCCGGAGGGTGTCCCTGCCAAGGTCACCCATCCACCGACGCAGAAGCCCAGGCCGACCTGGAGTCACCCGGTCAGGTCCCAGGACCTGCTCAGGACCGCGGCCTCAGGTCTGCCAGGCAGAGGCCCTGACAGAGGCTCCCCTCCACAGCCGGGTCGTCCCGCGAGCACAGAGGTGAGGACAGCCCCCACGCATCCACGGGGTCCGACCTGACACAGACACCTCTGGCCTGCACCGGCTGCCCCTGGCGTGGTCTACGATGCTCCGAGCTGCAGCAAATGAAGACCCCGAGCCCACCACCGTCGGGGCTCCCACGTGGCCTCGGCCCTGACCAGCTCCGTGCCACGCAAAGCACCTCACCCTCTTGTGGCACTCCCTTTCCAATGGCCCCACGAGAACTCCATCCAGACCCCCCAGAGATACAGAGTAAGCCCGCCCCACACCTCTCAGTGGGGGACATTTGGGGTCTATTACTTGAATGAAATGCCCTGAAATTCAGTTGAGCCTTGACCACTGAGGGAGGGACGGATGGTGCCACGCAGCTCCTGGCCCCTTCCAGGTCCCAGGGCAAGGGCAAGAAGTGGGGGCTCCCACTCTCCAGGACACCAATGATGTGCAGGCCTCATTGAGGTGCTGGGAACAGCAAGAAATTCCACAGGCCCACCTGGCCCCAGAGAGCTGCCCAGCACAGAAAGGTGGGTTAACATGCCCGAGGACACACAGCACAATGGCCCCTCCACATCCGAGGCCCACTGGCCTCCAGGGCCCACTCCTTCCCTCATAACAGAGATGAGACCCAGCCGACAATGGCTCCACTATGCCAGAGGCCTCCCAGAACCCACACACCAGGCAGTGCGCCCCGCCCCAGCCGGCTCCAGGCTGCTGTGGAATTCCCCGGGGCCAGCTCAAAGCCCCATGGCTTCAGACCCTGACTCATCACCCCAAGGTGTCTCTCTCTCGGGCCAGGCTCTCACACAGGCCACAGTATTTCACACTCAAACCAGGGGGCTGCATCCTGGGGGGCTGCATTTTAGGGGGGCAGACTGCTCATCCTTGTCACCGTCGGGACAGTCTGACTCCCGCTGGTCCACGAGCACAGCTGGGCCCAGCACACAATAAAGGGACAGCCACAGTCTCAGATGCCCACGTCACCAGAGGTGGCAGTGTGAGCAGAGGGTCTGTCTGCAGGGCCAGCTACTCCCCACTCAAGGCCACTGCCCACCTTGTGAACAGCGACAGGTGGGCGGTAGGTTCACCTGAACAGACCAGCTCTCCAGCCTTCACCACACCCAGTGATGGGGTGCCCTCACCCACACTGCCGCTGCAGCTCAGAGCCTGCCTGCCTGGCTGGTCACAGGGCCAGGGGCGTCAGATCCAGATGGGCCCGAAGCCCACAGTCTCCAGGTGGATGGGGCCAGGGTTCACGTCTGAAGGTCCACCCCCACCTCCTCGCCACTCTGCCACCACTGTTCCCAGCACCAAGTACTGCACAAGCTTCTCTTCTGAGGACACCCCGAAACCAGCCCCCAAGGCGCTTCATTTTTCCCACCACACACAATCCACATGCTGGCTCCTGCAGCCACCGTCCCCCAGGAGGAGGGCAGAGACTGCTCTGTTCACTGAAGTCCCCAGGACCATGACAGACCAGCCTGGCGGACGTTCCACAATCTTCACAGAACAAGCTGCAGCTGCTGGTAACCAGGGCTCAGTGGCCCTGGAGCCTGCCCGGCCCCTTGAGGGGCTGCCGTCAGGGCTGGATCCTCGGAGGCATCCCTCACACCCAAACTCACGGCAACTGCCCCTGAGAAGCAAGCCCCACCAGTGACGTCCAGCACAGCATCGAGCCTGGGAGGTAGAGGAACTTCTCAGAAGACACCACAGAGTGGGGTCTAAGAGGCCACAGCTGCTAAACTGACCAAAGGGCACGTGAGTCGGGAGCAGACCACATCAGGGCAGACGAGTCCCACCACCACCCCCATGGCCCAGATGGGGACAAGCACCCCAGGAGAAGGCACCCCCCTGCCAGGTGACCAGATGGGGTCCGCTGGGGGAGAGACAGGGAAAGAACAGACGCCCTGACACCCAACACCATATGACCCAATGCTGGTGACCACTGAGCCCCTCCACCCACCACGGCATGAACACGCACACACGCCCACACGCGCGCAGGCACACACGCTCACACGTGCGCACACACACACACAGGCTCAGCAGGAGGACTTAAATCACTTCCCCACTAGATTTCTAAGAAAAGGACCTGTGACCTGGACAGTCTGGGGACCCCACAGTGCAGGGAGGTGAAGACGGGCTGTGTTCCCAGCACTCGGCAGGCACGCTCCAAGGTGTGTATCCAACTACCTTTTGTTCCTTTGCCTTAAAATAAAAGCTGGTAACCTCCCCTGTCCCCCCACCTAATATCATGAAGTCTCCCTAAACAGCACCCACGACCCTGGACCACCTGCAGCCATTCCCAAGGAGAAGGCACCACCTTGACTCCAGCTCCGGGGTCTGCTAGAAGGGACAGCCGGCGCCGCCTGTCCTTCCTGCTCAGATCGTCCCCGTGTCAGCGTGACGCACCCCTTCCTTCCTGAAACCCAGGGATGGGGCTGCTGCTCCAAGTCCTCCCCCAGCAGGATGGAACCTGGAACTGCGTGCCCAATCCCACTCGTCAACCATGCTGCTCCCCAAATCCCGTCCCAGCCCCGGATCAGCGGGCCAGCCTTGGCACCCGTGCTCTCGCCATCCCGGTGGCAGCAGCGGCCACACTCCCCAGCAGAAAGCTTGTTCAAGGCCTGAGGTCACAGCTTCAGAGGTCCCTGTAACCCCTGAGCTGGCCGAGCGGATGGCCTCACAGAGCGCTGCCTGGCCTGCCCCACGCCCCACGCCCTGGCAGGACAAAGGTGACACTCCCCAGGACTGCCTGGGTCAGCGGGCCAGAGGACGCTGGTCCCCTTCACAGCGGGGGGAGGATGCCCCCGGGTGGCCAGGAGGAGCTCAGCTGCGGAGCATGAAATCACAGAACCGAATCCCAAAAGGAGAACAGCAACCAAAGGGAGAGGGAGCCAGAGCCACGGGCAGCTCTGCGGGGGGCGGGAGACACAGGGCTGCCAGCCCAGTACACCCACCAGGCCCGACCCCACCGAGCCCCTCAGGTGGGCCTCCTTCCGCGGGCAGGGGGCCGGGGCCCGAGGCCGCGCCTCACTGGGGACCTGCACGGCAGCTTCCTAGACACCCAGACCTGCCACCGCCCGCCCCACGGTGGCACACAGGCTGCCCAAGGCCTCCAGACGCACCTGCATGGCCTGGGGTGGGGGTTCCACAGACCCCGGTCAGACACAGAGAGGATGCGTGGGCAAAGTCAGTTAAAGACCCACAGTACTCGGAAGTCAGGAAAGCATCCCCACTCCGGACACCTCCCCTCTAAGTACTTCCACAGAGAGACCAAGACTCGCGGAGCACAGGGACACAGAACTCACGGTCCTTTCCACCTCAGACCCACCTCCCATCACAATAAAATGCAGAAGAACGTCCCATCACTCACGGTGCGGCGCCCGTCCTCAGAGATGGGACGGCCCCCAGGCAAGATGAACCCCAGTCATTCCAGGACACATGGCCCACCTCACTGGCGGGGAGAGTGGAGGCGGCAGGCCCGAGAACCGGTCCACAGCAGAAGCCAGAACTGGCCCTGGCCTCCACTGCCCATGCCAGCCCTTCCTCTGCTCGACCTCCTGATTCTCCCGCACGGGGGAGCGGCTCCTCCAGGCAGGCCTCCAGGAAGCAACACCTGGGGGAAGGGCCACTGTATTCCTGCCTCTAAAGCAGGCCAACCACAGGCTTGCCAGCCGGGCAGGGCAAAGATCAAAGCAATGAGGGCAGTTCAAGGTCAACACTCAGTGTCTGCCACCTGCTGCACTGCCACCCACCATGGCCTCTGACGGCCAGAAGGTGAGCCCTGGCTTCACACCACACTTGACAGCATGGCTCCAGGGAGGCCCCGGCCTGGAGCACAGGGAGGCAGAGGCAGGCCCAGGACGGCCGACCGGCTCCTTCCAGCTCTAGGCGTCACAAGTTCACGAGGCCCTTTTGCCACCAGGCCGGTCTTGCTAAGCTCTGGGTCAGGCCAGGTGGGTCTGCAGATAAGAGCACCCCTCCTCACCTCCCACCCACCCTCAGCACACACTCCATAAGAAAACACTCGTCCTGGCCTCTCACCCTGGGGTCCCACGGCTCCTATTTCCACGAGAGCCGGAGGCTTCCAGGTACACCTCGGAAGGGCCTCCCTAAACTTGCTTCACCACCAAGAGGCCCACCCAGAAAGCCAGCTGCCTCCCTGGGAGGTTCGAGGGTCAGCTACGGAGTCAGGAAGGAACTCCAGTGAGCGCCAGCAATCCTATAATGGGCAGGTTTGGTCACGGGCCTAGGACCACAGGGTGTGGACCCCACGCAGTGGGCCATCAGAAGGGGCTCCAGTCTGGCTATTCCCGGCTCCTGCGGGACGGTCCCACCAACAAGCAGGGCGTGCGGTTGCTTCCCCAGCCTCCCCCCCACCCCCCGTCACCCTGGCGACATGGTGCCTGTCACACAGCATCTCTGAGCACCAACTGCAGTCTGACGACCTACGTTAAAACTCAAAGCCCAGCCAAGCAGAGACCCGAAAGACAACAGCACACCCGCCTAGGACCCCCCAGCGGACACCATCCGGTTCCCAACGACCTGCTGCTGCTGTCTCTTTCTGAGGGATGTGAAGTGTGTAGAACACAAAATGTCCAAGTCCCAGGATTGAGTTCTGTGCCAGCTCAGCCCAGTGTCACGAGTTTGGCTCAGAGGTACAAGCTTGGTTAAAAAGTGTGCAGGAGGGGGCCGGCCCGGTGGCGCAAGCGGTTAAGTGCGCGCGCTCCGCTGCGGCGGCCCGGGGTTCGCAGGATCGGATCCCCGGCGCGCACCGACGCATCGCTCGTTAAGCCATGCTGTGGCGGCGTCCCATATAAAGTAGAGGAAGATGGCCATGGTTGTTAGCTCAGGGCCCATCTTCCTCAAGAAAAAAGGGGAGGATTGGTATCAGATGTTAGCTCAGGGCTAGTCCTCCTCACAAAAAAAAAAAAAAAAAGTGTGCAGGAGGCCCGAGCTGGCATTTGCCCGTGCTCCTGAGCCTGAGATCACACAGGTAGACGAAATTCTTGATGAGCCCTCAGCGGGAACTGTGGGGGGTTAGCGCTGCGAAAGCCCAAGCACTCAGTGAGGGGGGTCTGGGGGCTGGAGACCCGCTGGGAGACGCCAGCCCTGCTGGCAGCCGCATGCCCAGCTGAGCTCGTCGGCCCAGGGGCACCGCTCCAGACCTCCTGAGTGGAAGGGACGGGAAAATGAGTGAGAGGAAGTTATCCCTGGCTTCAAAACCAGTCCCACTCACAGTCTGGAGAGAAAGTGAACGCAGTCCATCCAGAAGGGGCCAGCAGGCAGGGAGCCGCACACCCAAGTAGGACGGCTGGTGTCCTCTGGGAACAAGGCTCACCCACAAAGACCACAGAGAGTGCTCTTCCTCGATGCTCAGAACCAGAGCAGTGGTGAGAAAGCCTGAACTGGCGCACTCTGCCTTCACGTCCACCTGGTTTCAGGCTCTCATGCCAGGCAGCAGCCGTGACCCGGCCCACGCCCAAACGCAGAGGAAAGCTGGGTGGGTGCCTCACCCCACGGGAAGGGACACCCGAGGGAGCGGGCAGGAGCCTGACGACCACACCAACCCACCAGGACAGCGCCTTCACAGCAGGCTCCTAACGGTGCCCCAGGAAGTGCCAGCCTTTCCTGCCAGGGCAGTGGGGTCTGAAGTGCAGGACCTGCCCCTGGACCTGTCACCTCCACTGACCTCACCCTCTTTCCTTAAGCACCTGGAGCAGGGAGCCTCCTCTGCAACGCTGCAGTGAGGCCAGGGGCGCAGGCGGGTGGGCACGTCCCAGCTGAGGGCGCTAGACTCCTTCCTCTCGCTACCCCGAATTTCTAGAGGGGAGCTGAGACCAGAGAGGAAGCCGCTCACCCCGTGACCCATCCCTCAGCAGCGAGGAAGCTGGGGCTTGGAGCCCGGATAACAGAGGACCGAGGGAACAGGCCGGGGGGATGCCCCAAGACAAAACGAAAGTGCTAGAAACCTCCTGAGTCCAGAAACAGAGAGGACAAGGAGGACCCCGGCCTGAGCACAGCTCTGTGGGGGTGCTGCTGGCGCCCTCCCCCAGCCCCGCCAGAGACCTGCTGTCCTTCCCGCTGATGACCCACGAGGGAGTGGGCTTGTCCCTGGCCACGCGGCGCACAACTGGGATCTCAGCCGGGCTTCTCTGGCTGGCCCTTTGCCCCAGCCGCGACAGCACAGCAGGGCAGGCCTGGAAGGAAGCAGGAAGGCGCTCGGCCAGCTGAAACCACCCCGCGGGGTACGCCCGGCCCGGGGACGGGGGTGGGGGGGAGCCGCGCCCCCGTTTCCATAGCCACCCCAGGGCGTCTCCCACCCCTCACCCCTCCCCACTCCCCCCCGCCCCCGCGTGCGAGAAGGAAGGTGCTTCTAATGCCCCTGTGGGGTGGGCCAAGGGGGTAGCAGCAGGGCGGGCGCCGCAACCCCTGGGAGCACTGGGCACGGCAAGGGCCCTCGCCCTGCGCCCACAGGAGTAAGTTCGGTGAGGGGGCTCTGCCGGCAGGAGGGGTACAGGGACGGGGGCGTTGAGAGGGGAACCGCAAGAGGCAGAGTGGTGAGAACTAGCGGGGAGGGGGAGAACCGGTGGGGGGACCCGGGGGAGGGGAGAGGGGACACTGAGCAGAAAGGTGGAAGGCAGCCCCACACCCCCCTCGAGGCCCGGCCTCCCCGGCCCGGTGCCCCGTCCTCCGGGCCGCCCGCTCCCCCGGCCCGCGCAGCCCGGCCTCCGCCTTTGTCCGGCGGGCAGGTGCGGCCGCGCTCACCCGGGCTCGGGCAGTCGGGCTCGCGGCCCTCGGGGGGTCCCGGCGCCTCGGTCCCCTCGGCCGCCTCGTCCTGGCCGCCGTCCGCCCGCGCCTCCACGGGCACCACGGTGAAGTTGGTAGGCATTGCGCGCTGGCCACTCCGCCGAGCCACTCCGGCCACTCCGCCCGCTCCGCACTCCTGCCCCGCGCAGCCGCCGCTCCCGCCGCCGCGCCGCCGGACTTGGGCGCAGGGGCGGGGTCCGCGCGGACCGCCCACCACGGCCCCGCCCGCTGACCCGGGCCAGCCCACCGCCTCGGCCCCGCCCCGGCCCGGCCCACGTGACCTCACCTGCGGCCCCGCGGTCCCTGGAAAAGTTTGCGCGCCGCGGGGGCGGGGACGGGGCGCCCTCTGCCCCCAGCCTGCGCCGCGACGCCCCCGCTGATCTCGGCGCCTTGCAGCCCGCTACCCCCGCCGCCAGGGTCGCCCCTCCCCCAGCGGTGACCCTCGGCTCCTGCATGCTCCCCTACCCCTGAGGAGCAGGCCTGCCCCTCCCGAGAGTGGACTGCCCACCCGGGCGGTCCCCTCTCCGCCCTGCCTGGCTCGAGGCTCACCCACGAATGGCCCAGCGAGGGCGCTTCCTGCACGAGGGAGCCATGGTTGGCCGGGGGTCGAGGGTGTTGCTGCTCTGGGGGCTGGGTCAACTAGAGACATAACCCGGTAGACACAAGTCGTGGGGGCTCTGCGACAGGACCCCTCTCCAGCCGAGGACCCCAGGCCCATCCCTGCGGCTCAGGGGAGTGCTCCCTGGCGCCCCCCCCCCGCCCCCGTCGTGGTCCGGGGACTGGGGTGAAGGGAAGCCACAGGGAAGGGAAGCTGCAGGAGGAGCGCAGGGAAGGCGGGGCCAGGCAGGGCTGTGGACCAGCCGGCACACGCGGGATGCCCTGGCCTGGGATCTTCCAGCACCCGGGGAGTTACAGGAACACCAGGGGACAACTGGACACCCGTCAAAGGGAAATTAATCCAAAACGTAATGGCATCTGGGTGCAATGAATCACCCCAAAACCGTCTTACAAAAATAAAGCAGAAATACAGGTGGGGTGGGCAGAGAGGGTCACAAGATAGGATAACGGAATAATCACAACGGTCTGATCAAGGTTGGAAAATGTGTGCATATTTCTACAGACCTAAAAGGCAGCCGCGGCCAGTGGTTAACTCTGGGCTGTGGGATTACCTGGGCTCTGCATTGTTTTCCTGTTGACAACCAAACGCCCTAAAACCAGATTCAGAAAAGCCATTTCTAGTGAAGACAAAAGAGAAGCAGGTAGGGTGGGCCTGGTTCCCACCCTCCGCCCCGGAGCTCCTGGAATTCACTGGTTCTGCTGTCACCCCCCCACCCCCCAGCACCAGCGCCAGCCTTCTGAGGGGGGGTGCCTGGGACTGTACGTGTCTACCCTCACACCCCACCTTCCAGAGGGGGACCTGTGGTCCTGTGGAAGGGGCATGAGCATCAGATGGTGGAGGTCAGGGCTGGCAGCTGCCTCTCCCAGTAGGCAGCATGGAAGGTGGGGGAAGGCCACCCCAAAAGGTAAGAGGGACTCCAGGGGTCCTTCCCAGGGAGGGCCACCTTTGCATTGCTCTGCAGACCCAAAGAGTGTGTCCGGCAGGGTGGGGTGTGGGAGCAGAGGCCCCTGACGGCGTCTCCTGTGCCTTCGCCTCGTGGGTGCTGGGCAGGTCCTCTCCTGGGCCACAAGGGCAGACTCAGCACTGGTTGCCACCCAAAGTTACTGCCACCTGTTGGGGGGGGCATGGGCAGAGCTCTCAAGGGCAGCAGGGCTGCAGCCTCCTCGCAGACTGGGTGGTCTGCAGCCAGGGCCTGGTCTCAGCCTCGTCCAGCTGTGTTGGTGACTGCAGCATTCATCAGCAGGTCACCCCTTTGTTTTATAGGTGAGGAAACTGAGGCCAGAGGTTAAGGACTGTTTGCAAGGGGTTGAGGGGTGTCTCCCTTCTCCCCTCCTTTTCAAAGGCTGTGGTTGGTCCTCTAACTCAGCTGTGGCCTCATCTTTTCCTTCTGGAAACCCGCTGTGATGCCCATGGGCCCGGGTGTTGCCCCTGGAGAGGGCCCCAGGTCCGGGGAAGAGGCCAGGCTCCCAGAGGCCAAAGACCACTTCTCATGGGAAGTCGGCCACCTTTAGCCTCCAAGGGCTGGGCACCACCCGGGTGCACACTCCCCATGGCCTGGCGCCTGTCCTGGGGAACCAGCCAACTCCCACCACAAAACAGAGAAGATGCCCCCACCGCTGCTGCCGCCCTGACCCCCAAGGGCCACGCCCACCTGGAGAGCCCAAGGGGGCAGGAGGAGCGAGGGAGAAGGAGGGGAGGAGGAGGGGGGAGGGGGGGAGGGGGAGGGGGAGGGGGAGGAGGAGAGGGAGAGGAATGGGGGAGGGGGGAGGGGGACAAGGAGGGGGGAGGAGGAGGGGGAGAAGGAGGGGGAGAGGGGGAGGGGGAGGAGGAGAGGCGGAGAACAGAGGGAGGGAATCCTGAAGAAGGCGGGGAGGGGAGGCCCATTACCTAAAGCTATTTTTTTAGAACAAAAAGCATGGCAAGCCTTTTCCGAAAGGGTAGGGCGTGAGGACCGCAGGGGACAAGCGCAGGGAAGGTGACACATTGGGAGTCTCTGGATGCCCTGTGGGATCTGGACTCTCTCCCGGACGGCAGGGTGGGGAGAACTCCCAGAGAGGACTGCTCAGGGCTGGGGTGGTCTCGGAAGGCCCCACGTCTGCTCGACATGCAGTGGCTCAGAAAGGGGCTGTGGCCTCAGGGACAGCGGATGTCCCTGCTGTGCCAGAGTGGATGGAGGCAGGCCCCTCTGCCCCAGGCTCCGTCCAACCTGACCTCGGGACCCAGCCCCTCCACGGGCAGGTGGCTTGCCTGCTCAGAAGCCCTGCAGCCGGCCCTGGGGACACCCCCTCTCTGAGGAGGGGCGGGCAGGCCACCTGCCCTGAGGACCTATCTGGTTCTGGGGTTCTGCAAAACAATGGCCTGGGCTCCTCAAACACGTCATTGTCACCTGAGAACGCAAAAACAGAAACCCAGGACTTGCCAGATGAAAGGGACTAAAGAGAAAGATGGAAGGGGAGGGGCAGCTGTACGGGACGTTAGGGGGCTGTGAGCATGTGACCGTCCTTGTACTTTTCGGTAGGTGAAATTTTTCAAAATAAAATCGTTTGGTAACTCTAGGTGAAAGTTTCTCTTTCAAAGTGACAAATGGCCAAATCTTGAAAACACTGTCATCTCCACGACCTTCAATGCCCTCTGGTGAGTTATTCTGACATCCTGCTGCCAGCTGGCCGTGCTCTGCCCGCCCCAGCTCAGGACATCCGGCCGGTGGCTGGGCCGCCCACCCTGCCCTTCTGCCTCCTGGATCAGGGTGTGCACGTGAGCGGGGAGCAGATTCCCGAGTGGACACAGCACTCAAGTACCTGTGAGGTTTGTTAGCAAACAAAATTCAGCTGAGTAAATGTGAAGCTCTCAGGGGCTTTAGTCAACGATTCACGGTAGGGCAGCATCCCATCCAGCAGATAGAAAGGAGCCCCGAGGAGCTCTACAAAGTGAGAGACACAGGCAGAGGGAGGGGGACGAGGAAGTTATCCTCACAAAGAGCTGAGTGTTTGTGGCAGGTCACTTTCCTCTAGGGGTCACCAGGTGTGGCCTCCTTGGTGCCAACAGGTCATCCCTGATTGACTGGTTTAAGACTCCAGTCCTGGGAAAGGTTGAAACTATCATTCAGTTAGGTATTAAGTCATGGTTTGGGACGTGGGGCTTGGCATGAGCAACTCCATCTGGGGCCTGTTTGTTTCTAACAGGCTGACTCTGAAGACAGGAAGGTGGGATCCCACCAACAGAGCTCCACAGAGACCTGGCTGGGCTTTATCCTGTATCTGAGAAAAGTAAATCACTTTGGGAGGGCACAGAAGCTGGAAGGCAAGGAACTGAGTGCTGCAGGGGGTTATCGTCCTTTGTGGAGAGATTATCTTAGGTCAAAGCCCTGCGGACACCCGCAGGGGCAGGCCGTGGGGCCTCCGTCCTCCTGCTCCCTGACACCCCAGCCTAGGGACTCACACCACGTGCACCCTGACGCGGTCCTCACATGGTGCTGTCGGAGATCCCACACCTACGCTGTGGCCTCCCTGTTAGGAGGCTGGGGAATTACGGAACAAGCTGAAGGCTTCCCGCCCTTTCAAGTGGAGACGCCCACCCACCATTGTGTCTCCAGCTCTTGTTCTGGATCCACAAGGAACTTCTTTTTCAAATAAATCTTGGACAAATGTTTGCTGTCAGCTCAGGGAAAAGGCCATGCAGACTCCACATGGGTTCAGATCCTTCCAAGTTGAGGATGAACCTAGGACTGACATAGGGGGCCCTGGAGCTGTGACATTCCCCTTTGAGGCACAGGCAGCCTCAGGCTGGAGTGGGGGGGTGCAGCCTTGGCCTGGGGAAGGGGGAGGTGGGGGTGCAGCCTTGGCCTGGGGCTGGGGTGGGGTGGAGGGGCGCAGCCTTGGCCTGGGGGGCCAACGCCAGGGAAGCGGGTTCCTGCCAGCGATCCTCCAGGAGGACCTGGAGCCCCCTGATGAGAGCAATAAGAAGACCCCACACCGAGAAGCCTTTCAGTGTGCTCTGAGAACCTCACAAAGACCTATCTGAAAACCGCAGAGAGGGAAAGCCGACCAGCTAGGTAGAACAGCGACCAGACCAGGCCAGCAGAATTCTCGGGGGCAGCAACAACAGGGAGGCAGTACCTGAGCCCAGGGGGCCGGGCCTGGATAAACTCAACCGTGAGGCCAGAGAAAGCTCTCCCTGGTAAGTCTCCTGCCCATAGACTGGGGGTCCTCCCGCCAGGAAAACGAGAGTGTCGAGATGGAGGTAAAACCCTGGCCCATCATACGGCCAGAAAGGGTCTGGAAACGGGAAAACCAGACGACCACACTCAGAATAAACTGAGCTATCCCCGAAGACACCGACAGCTTCTGAGGGTTGCTTCCAGAGCAGAGAGGCGGCTGGAGGGGCCTCTGGCCTGGTTTACTGGACGGCAGAGTAATGGGCCTGGATCCGCCTGGGCGGGGCTCTCAGCGTCCCCAGGGCAGAGAGGGGCCGGCCCAGCACCCAGCTGCCAGGGGACAGAGCGGGAAGCTCCCCAACTCCCGGGGGCCCCACCCCGGGTGAGCACAAGTGCCAATTGTTTTAATTTGAAAAAGATAAGTAGCCTACGCAGTTGTCAGTGATAAGCACACCAGACCTTCTCGCCTGGTGGAATGTTCCGGGGACTGCAGTGGGAGGTTGGGGCCGCAGACAGAGGGAAGACGGTGGAGCAGCGTTTTATAATTGGTCCCGAAAGGAGGGCCCTGCCTCGTTTTTGTGAAACCAAAGTCTGATATGTGAAAATTCAATCTATGAAACAGTCCTCTCTTGACAGGAGACACAGAAGTTAGAGATGTCTTTGGTAAGCTCTAAGAACACGCTCTCCACTCAGCACGACATTTTAAAATTTCACTCACATGTGGAAGACAAACACATGGATAAGGAGAACAGATTAGAGGTTACCAGAGGGGAAAGGGGTCGGGGGAGAGCGAAAGGGGCACATACGTACGGCGACAGGTAAAAACTGGACTATTGTGAGCACGATGCGGTCTGTACAGAAACTGATATGTAATCACGTACACCTGAAATTACATGATGTTATAAACCAATACGACCTCAATAAAATAATTTAGAAAAAAATTTCACCATTGCGGCACCCGCGGCGTTGTTAAAGCATGCAACTGGGAACCTGGGATGCAAAGGCCAGACCCACGTTTGCTGCCAACGTCTTCCCAAACCGCTCTCTCCTGGGGGCCACAGCCGTTGCCCAGACTCCTGGCAGGCCCTCCAGCCCCCGGCACAGGGGGGGACCCCACTGTCTCCCTGCACCCACATGATGCTCCCCAGACCCCTCCAGGGCTGTCAGCTCCGAGGACACTTTGGGAGCCCCCACACGGCTCTCCTTGTGATGCAGATGTTTCGAACCCCCTTTGGAAATGCCTGAAGCTGCCCTGGCCACAGTATGGCCTCTCCATCGACTCCTGTGCGTGTACTGCCACCACGCCGCCCGTCTCACGCATGGTCAAGTGCCCAGGGCCCGGCGGGCCAGTGACCCGGCCTCAGCCCCTACCAGAGGTGCCCGGTCCTGGTGGCATATCTGTCCACCCTGCCGTCCCTCTGTCATCTCTGCGCCAGCCCCAGCCCAGGCCCAAGGTGGCTCACGGTGGGGGCAGGGCAGGCCCCAGGCTTCTCTGGGAAGTGGCGTTTCATGGTGCAGGCCAGGAGCACACCTTGTTCCCTCTGGACTTCCCCCAGAGAGTTCCACTGAAGGAGCAAAATGGGCCAGCCCCGGGCTGTCCTGTGCCAGGAGGGGTGGGCACAGGAGCGTCCAGCCCTGGGCTCTGGTGCCTCTGACCTCCCTTCAGGCTCAGCTGCTCCCTTTGCTGCACCATTCTCCCTCCAAAGCCCAGTCCGCAGGGGCCTAACGCACATGCAGGCTGCTCCCAGCCGTTCAGTCCCCCTAAAGGCCATCAGAGGCCACCATCTCAGGTTCCCCTGCACGTTACTGCTGTCAACTCGGGGCCTTTCTGCTGATGGAGGGGGTTGGCCGGGTCTCGCGTTTCACCCCTCAGAGTGCCAGAGATCCACCGGGCAGGCTCACAGGACCCCGTGGAGTGGCCCCCTGGGCTGGGCCTGGGTGTGAGAGGAAGCCATCAGGGAGGCCCCAAGCCTGCAGGAGCACTGCCTGCAGTCAGGGGCTGCACTAAAATTTTTGCACAGATTTACACTAAAAACGATAGCTGCAGAATTCCTTTGTGGTCTCAACATGCGCTCTTCGCAGATGGAAACTGAGAACGGGTTGTCACTAACGTCAGAGTCACTAACTCCTGGGCCTCAGGAGATGCCGAGAAGAGCGGGAAAGTGGGGCCCAGTGCGCCAAGGCCGCTGCCGTCCATGCGGCCAACCAGCCTGCATCTGGGTTCTGTGAAGACGGCCCACAGCTGAACAAAGAGAAGCCAAAACCTGAGAAAAAGGGGCAAAGATGCGAACAGACGCTCCACAGAGGGGCACAGGATGCCCACAACTGCAAGCCGGCCGGGTGCGGCTGAGGGCGAGGGGCAACAGACCCCCACCCCGCGGGGCGTGAGAAATGGCAGCTGCTCTGGAGCCTGTCTGGCAGTAACCGGAAAACCACACACTCGTCCGTCACGACCCAGCAATTCACTCCCAACCCAAAGTAGGGGCACCAAAGACGCACACTGGGACGTTCACAGCAGCACACGCGCGTCAGCCGGGCTGGAAACAACCCACATGCCCATCGGCGCTGGGCACCGGACAGGAGTGTAGAGTCAGTGGCATCGCACACGACACGCCCTATCTCATAGGCGGGGGTGGGAGGGGCTGTGGGATCCCGTCCACCTGAGACTCCAGGGCAAGCCAGACCAGCCCATGGCCAGACCTCGGGACAGCAGCCCCCCGGGGGCAGGAGGGCAGGTCGGGGGTGCACCGGGCCCTGCATTGACCTGCACGGGGCTGCCAGTGCACATGGGCACAGAACCCGGGGTGTGGGCTGCCGTGCGCACCTCCCAGGAAGGAGGGGCTCGGAGTAGACCTCTGACATAGGGGTGAGCCCACGCTGACCTCCACGCTTGGCTCTATTCTGCCTCATGGAGGGGGGCAGCCCAGTTAGCACAGCCCCCCCATGTGCCTCCACATTCCCCTGAGTTACCCCCCAGGTCCCGAATCCCTCCTGGACCCGGCAGCGGGGGCCTGGCCGTTTCCATCACAAGGAGAGGACAAGCCAGCCAACATCTGTTAAGTCACGAAGTGTCTAGGCCTAAGAGAACTGCATCTGGCCGACACAGTCCCCAACAAAGCGCCCTGGTCCCCAGCCTGGGTGTACCAGGTGTCGGCCCCCAGACAGCGGTCTGTTCAACCTAGCAGGCATCTGGCCCCGACAGGGGCTGCGCCGAGGCCAACAGGACGGCCAGCGCACCTCCGTCTGCTCCCCTCACGTGGCTCACAGCCTCCCTGGGGAGGGTGGAGGCCGAGGTCCAGGCCCCTGTGTGCCGATCCCCAATGCTGGCCCCAGCTCTCTCAGCGGGACAGTCACTAACAGCGTGTCAGTCTGAGTCTTCACGTGTGTAACTTCAACTAGTCACCGAGAAAGAAAAAAATGACCATCCATAGGCACAACAATGATGCCCATTTTGTGGGGCCTAGAGAGGCTGAATAACCTGAGTAACCTAGCCCCACACAGCCAGCAAGTGGTGGGGCTAGGACGAGGAAAGGAGCCCCAGGGGCCCTGGTGTGTCCACGGTCCCACAGGTGGTGAGTGGAGGGGTCAGATGGAGCTGTGCCTTTCCTGGGATGTGAGCCCACTGCCCATCTGAACCTCCCGCAGGCCCCGGGGGGTGAACCCTGGACACGCGTGCATGGGCGTCCTCACAGTTGGTGCAGGCTCTCCTGCGTGCACACCCAGCCTGGGAAGGGATGCTAGTGCTGCTGTCCCGTGGCCAGCGGGCGGTGGTGTCCACCACGGGGGCCGTGCGAGGGTGGGGGGTCATGCGGCTCCCAGGGGAGGGTGGGTTCCTTCACTGACGGGTCCCTTCATCAGCTCAACGCTCCATCCCTGAGCACCAGCCGAGGCTGAACACACGAAGGGGAACAAGAGGGTCCCGGCACCCAGGCTCCATCTGGTCTAGGAGCAAGGTCACCAGGCCTCGAGGACAGAGGTGGACTGTGCACAGTGCTGCGAGGGGCGGTCACTGGGGGAAGGCGGCCCCGGCTGGTGGGTGGGTCGAGAGGTCAGTGGAGGGAGGGAGGGCCCCACAGGGGAGCTGGCTTGGGGACCAGGCCCAAGGGAGCAGACTGCAGGTGTCACCCCTGGACAGCCGTGGCTGGGAGGATAAGAGTGGACAAGCGTGGGCAAAAGACACTGGGTCCAGGAGGACATCTGCCTTCCTCTGGGGCCCGTGTCTGCCCGAGGCATCTCGGTGGGTCACTCAGGGGTCTGTGCCCCAGACCCTCATCCCAGGGCAGCTGAGCATGGCCTTGAAGCGACCACTTAGCCACCCCCAGGGGATCTGGCTGGAGGGCCCTGGCTGGCCACAGCAGCAGGGGCAGGAACCAGGCTGGACACTGTCCCGGAAGCGAGACCCTGCCACCCCCACCCTTGTTTGTTTCCCACCCCTTCTCTGGGCTCACTGAGCTCAGCGAGTGACACCCCCCCGGGCAGGGGCCACCACCTCACACACCAGCTTCACGCCCAGGCCCGCGGTGACAACACCCCCGTTCCTGCGAGCTTGTCCCTCCCGAGGCTCTCAAGGGGGTCTTGGGGACGGCCAAGGGTGGGGCACAGCGGCCATGCGGCCTAGGCGGGTCCTGGCTCCTCTCGTCCCAGCATTATCCCTACTCGGTTCCTTAAGAGAGGGAGCCCGCATCAAGCCCCTGCTCTCCCCGAGTCGCTGTAGGGGATGGTCACTGGGTTGGCCGGGAATCTGTCACCTTGCTGACCACAGCGTCCACCTCTGAGAACCGGACCCCCTCGCAGGCTGCGGTGAAGACTGGGGGAGACATGGCTTCCAAACTGGCCAAGTGTCTGAATCTCAGCCAGCATGGTCGGAGGGGATGAAGGCACCTCCCCGGGGAATGTCTCGCCATCCAGCGCCACGCCGTCCCCGTGCGTGGGATGGGGGCCCTGGGGTCACTGCTGCCCTGTGGCTGCCCTGCCTTCCTCAGCACCACGCTCAAGGACACGTCAAAAACTGTCTCATTTTGACTTTCCTTTCCTTTTTCAAAAAAGGTTAATTTTGTTTAACTGTGGTAAATACACACCAGATGGATTATTAGGAGCGCGCAGTCTGGTGGTATGGAGCACATTCACGTTTGTGAACACAGTAAATGACGCGGCCCCTCAGTCTACACAGCAGACCGGACCCTGAGCAGAGTGTGTGCCCGGGACCCCGAGAAAGGAGACCTGTGAGCAGCATCTCGACTGCAGGACGCCAGCCGCTGAAGCTCCAGCCAGTCAGTCTCCCCGCTTTGCTTCCGCGTCCTCTCTCCAAAACCTCTCCTCCAACTCCTGTTGGGCCGTGCTCCTGAACACCTCTGCCCGATGCGAATCTGTCTTTGCTCAGAAAAACTCCCGGAAATTTTAACGTACCTCAGTTTACCTTTTATCACACTGTTAGGCAACCATCACCGCCATCCACCTCCAGAACTCTTGTCGTCTTCCCCAACTGAAACTCTGCACCCATTACACAACACCTCCCCATTCCCTCCCCCAGCCCCTGGGAACCCCCATCCCACTTTCTGTCTCTATGAATTTGACGACTCTAGGGACCTCCTGAGTGGAATCACACAGGATTTGTTCTTTTGTGACCCGCGTATTCACTCAGCACAATGTCCTCAAGGTCCATCCAGGTTGTGGCATGTGTCAGAATTTCCTTCCTTTTTAAGGCTGACTGATATTCCATTGTATGGCTGGACCACATTTTATTTATCCCTTTATCCATCAATGGACACTTGGGTTGTTTCCATCTTTTGGCCATTGTGAATAATTTTTGTTTTACTAAATGAGTTCTCCTGTATAGAGTGATGTGGATATTAGGTATTTCCAGGGAATATACCTAAGTCAGACATAGACGCATTTAAAGTAAGTTATCATTTTTGTAAAGAATCACACACAGGCACGCACACACAGGCAATCTCCTGTGTCTGGGGGGAGACAGGAGACCTCTCCGTAGGCCTGGGGCAGGCAGAGGGGAAGGAGCCTAACTTTCCTCGGGACGCTCCATAGCGTGTGCCAGCATTGCTGAGACAAAAATACTTCACAATCGTTTAAACTAAACAGCTGCCCGGAGATAAGCAGGTCCCTCTGGTGCCCAGGGCAGTGATTTCCATCCTATTATTACCCACAGCACAGATAAGGTGACCAACGGCCTGTCCCAAGGTCACACCGACCAGTCCTGACAAACCGCCGAAGACGGAGGCTGGGGAGAGGACCTGCCTGCCGACAGGCTTGGGGCCGCGCACACTCTGGGCTGAGTGAGACCTGGGGGACACACGTGTGCATGTCCATCGGCCTTGGGCCTGGGGGAGAGTGGGGGCCGAGGATTCATGCAGACTTGGCTGCCGTCAATTATGCCAAACATTTTCCAACCGGGCTGAGCCATCGCCTCAAGTTTTAAACATCAAGTTCTGTTTGGCAAACTGAACCAAAACCCATCTCTTTTTCTTGACTTTCTTCTACTCCGTTAAGAGGAGAGAGAGGACAGTCTATTTAACAGTTTCTGAGTTGGATGACTATCTCTTGGCTTAATTACCTCATTCAAACCTTAAATATTTGGCTTGAATCACATGAGAGCAGACAGACTCACGCGCTTTTAGATCCACTGCTATCTACAGAGAACGACTTTTTGTGTAAATATTGCAAGTCATTAATTTCCATTTCCTCGGGGCAGCGAGTTAAAAATACATTTTAAGAATAAGGTTTGATTGCCACTGAAGCACACCGAGGTCACAGGGGCCTCACAACTCCAACTTACAGTCAGTCTGCGCCCGATGGGACAGCCAGATTCTTCCAGACACAACTCACAGACCCAAGCACATCACACACAGGTGCTGGAGAGCACAGGGAAGGAGAAACAAGAAATCAGGTTGACGAGGACTAAGCGCTGTGCTCTGAGGTTCTCGGGGAGGAAGGGCACACACACTCACAAAAAAACAGAGAAGATTTGCAATTTGAGCTTGGGGCCAGGACAGTGTCTGTGGGAGGCGGGCACAGAGAAGCTGGAGCCAGAGACGACGGATGATTTCTTGAAAGCACAGGAAGAAGACTGCCAACCTCCGCTCCACACCAGCGAATACGGCCACTGAAAATGAAGGCAAAACAGAGACATTTCCAAACAAAACTGAGAGAATTCTTCCCAAGCTGAAGGCAAATGGCTCCCAATAGAAGAAGAGAAACGCAGAACAACCACATGGACGAGGATGTGGGGGAGTGGGCCAGAACCTGACTTGATAAGACAGCACAGACGTGGAGTGGACATTAACATTCAAAACGTGAAATGCGTTCGTAGACTTGGACACACAGCAACGCGGCCCGAGGGCGAGTCCGGGATTCTCATGCCGCAGGGGAAGGGGTGAGAGTGCTGATTCACCAGATTTACGCAGATAATAGATAACACACGTTTCATACCAGAGAAGGCAGGAAAAGAAGGGACCCACGCTAAGTGACGAGAGGATGGCGGATCACACCTGGAGCCCTGTGCTCTGTGACAGCCCCAAACGGCAGACGCCGACAGAACTCACAGGAGAAACAGAGCTTCCATCCTGACAGTCAGAGGTTGTAAGACACTTCTCGAGGTAACTGACAGAGCCAGCAGACAAACAAATCAGTAGAGAGAGGGGAGACGTGCGCCCCAGGAGTAACGAGATAGACATGACGCACCAGATCACGTGCCCACAGCTGAGAACTCATACTCTCCAAATGCACACACAACATGGAGCGAAACTGACCGTATCCTGGGCCATAACACAAATCTCAGCTGATTTCAAAGAACGGGATAATAGAGAGTTGGACCTCTGACCAGAGGAAAGAAGCAGAGAATGAACCACAGAGAGACGACCAGGAAACCCCCCGGGCATCTGGGAGGTGAGCGGCACATTCCAGGAAACCATGGGCCAGAGAAGAAACCACAGCTGAAAGCAGAAAATAGTTTGAACAAAAAGATAATGAAAATACAACCTAGCAACACTTGTCAGACGCAGCTAAAACTGCATAGAGAAAAAGTCACCTCAGGGGATCCTGCCAAAATTACAAATATGGTGCCGTGGGTTGAACCATGTCCCCCCAAAAGGTATGGTGAAGTCCTCACCCCAGGAGCTGTGAACGTGCCCTTACTTGGAAACAGGCTGTTTGCAGATGTCATCAAGTTAAGGTTAGGTCACACTGGATTAGGGTGGGCCCTGACCCAATATGACTGGCAGCTTTAAAAGGAGAGACAGATTGGAAGACCCCAGAGGAGAGATACAGGGAGGAGGTCAGGTGAGGATGGAGGCGAAGGTTAAAGTGATGTGGCCACATGCCAAGGGCCGCCTGGGGCCACCAGAAGCTGAAGAATCAAGGAGAGATGAGCCTCGGAGGGAGTGCCCACATCTTCATTTAGGACTCTGAATAGTACTGTAGCTCATGAAGAAATTAAATCCATGATTTAAAATCTTCACACACACACACTCAGGCCCAGATGGCTTCACTGGCAAATTTTTCCAAACATTTATTAAGGAAGAAATAACACCAATTATATTGAACTGTTGCAGAGAATTAAAAAAAGAAGGAATATTGCCTAGCTCATTCTGTCAAGTCAGCATCTGTCATCAAGGAACTGAAAGAGAAAACCAAAAGGAGACATACTACACCCCATGAAAGGATCTAAGATGCTATTAATTGGGGGCTGTAACCTTCTGTTTTTCACCCAGGGATGGTTACATGTGAGTGACCACCTTCTGGTCACTCAAGCAGCAGTAAACGTAGGATTGTGTGCTTCTGGCTGTTTGTGTTGTATGCGGGTGCAAGTTTACTTAAAAATGGATGAATCCACCACGAAAGATGGGGGACGGTGGTTGGAGGGCAGCAGCTCCGGCTCCCGGCTGCCAGTGCCATCCTGCAGGACCACATGTGAGTGAAGAACCGCCCGTGCCAACTGGTCGGTCCCAGCTGCCTAAACACACTCTTTGTTGTCCTACAGCGCAGGAAATAAACCCTGAATAACACAGCCCTTGCTTGGAACACCGGGGTCAGAGAGGCATGGCAGAAACCCTCCATCATCTCTCCCCGAGAGAGGAAGTCGACAAGCAAGAGATGGACCATGAGCCCCCTGCGGGACGCCCACACCTCCCACTGGCCCCGGCCTGCCGAGTCTCCTGCACCGCTGGAGCACACCTCAGCCCAGACGCCCTAGACAAAGTTTTCTTTCTTCCACATCTTGTTGATGGAGAGTTCTAGAATTAACCTTCTCAGCTGTCTTGCCCTCCATCACCTGACAGAGCATCTGTCAGCGCTCAGTGAGTGTTTGATAATAACGAGCTGGCTGAGAGCACACTGGGTTTATCAACACCGGCCCTGCTGGAGGCCGCAGGCGGGAGGTGGGAGGCCAGAGGTCAAAGGTGGCCTCTGTGGCCCACGTGGTTCCTGTCAATCCCCACCTGGCTGCAGTGGAGTGTGTGTGTGTGTGTGTGTGTGTGTGTGTGAGTGTGTGTATGGGTGAGTGTGTGAGTGTGAGCATGTGTGAGGGTGCCCACCTGGGGCTCTGCCCTTTTGGGGTATGGCCACGTCTCCTGAACATCAAAGGCACCTCCCCAAGGGGCCTCCCACGGCTACCACCAGGCCATTCCTGGGCCACGGAGCAGGGGTAGACGAGGTATGACAGCTAGCAGGGCCCCGCACCGCCGCAGGGAAAGCCATGCCTCTCTCCTCCGTGAGGCAGAGACCCTGCACCCAGCTTGGACACTCCCGGTGGCACCAGGCAGATCTGAAGTGTCTGGAGAGTGAGCGCCCCACCTGGCCTATACGCTGCAGCTGGGTGCTGTGGCCCTGCACCGCCCCAGCTGACGGGCGGGGTGGGTGCCGCCCCAGGGGCCCTGTGCTTTCAGAGGGACAGGGAAACAGCCCCCACCTTTGGGTGGGAGGCACCAGGGGAGGACAGACGTGTGAGGTGTGAAGGGGACACGGAGATGCGGAGCCACGTCTGTGCACGCAAGCAGGACGGTGGCTGCGAATGTACCAGGGATGCTCCTGGACGGTCAGGCAGGCGAGGGATGGAAAGGGGCAGCGGGAGGGACGGGGCAGGAAGAGGGAGACAGGCCCACAAGGACTCCGGCTCACCGGTAACAGACCCGAGGCCCTGCCAGGCTGGACAACAGAGGGGGTGGGAGGCAGTGTCTCACGGAGACAGAGCTTCAGTGGGGAGATGAAGAGATCTGGAGGTGATGGCTGCACAACAATGAACGCGCCTAATGCCCCTGATCTGCACACTTACAGACGGTTAACCTGGTAAGTTTTATGTTTTGTGTATTTTGCCACAATTAAAAAATAAATTTTAGGGGCCAGCCTGGTGGGGCAAGTGGTTAAGTGCATGCACTCTGCTGCGGCGGCCCGGGGTTCGCAGGTTCAGATCCCAGGTGCGGACCTACACACTGCTCATCAAGCCATACTGTGGCAGTGTCCCATATAGAGTAGAGGAAGATGGGCGCAGATGTTAGCCCAGGGCCAATCTTCCTCGACAAAAAAGAGGAGGATTGGCATCAGATGTTAGCTCAGGGCTCATCTTCCTCACAAAACAATAAATAAATAAATTTTAAAAGCCCCTGCATTTCTAAGCAAGTCTGAGGGTGGAGGGGGCTTCCCAGTTGTGCTGTTCCTGCACCATGAGAGCAGAGGGGGTAACAACTACCACCTCTCTTCCCCGAGGGGTGGTCTCCTGGAGGCTCAGCGCCTACCCCAGGCGCGGGGGCAGGGGACAGGGGGACACCAGGAGTGTCCCAGGGGCCGCGCGGGGTCAGCCCGAGACCCCAGGTGCAGGAGGCCAAGGAACTTCCAGGGCGGCTGGGTCGTGAGGGACAGAGCCAGGCTCCCCCCTGCCCTCCAGTCCTTCCCATGGTATGCAGGGCCCCAACCAACCGGAGAAGCCACAGCGCCCCAGGGGCCCAGCGGTGGGGAGGGATGGTATCCAGGTGACCAGCCGGCATGCCACTGGCCTTAACCAGGGGCCTGGCCTCACAAGGGAGCACAGAGACCAGGAGTCACCGATGGCCCAACCCTGGTGGGGTATAGCTGACATGGCTAACAAGCAGAAGATGAGGTTTGGCTGCGATGACATTGGAAAACACTTCCACGGTGCTTCATGACTCCTCAGCCTGAAACCCAGTGATTCAAAAGGAAAAGAGGCCTGGCTGTCACCAGAGGCTGGAAACTGCACGATCACGGTCACTGGATTCTCAGGGTCAGACCACCCACGAGGCAGGGACATCCGCACAGGGCAGCCCTCCCCTAAAATAGAAGGTTAAAACCCAAGAAGCCTCGATGTTCCCTCCATGATTTTATTTCTGGACGTGGTTCAGAAAATATGCTGAAAATCACCTAAAACTGCACTTGTTTGGTTACAGGAGTCATAGCTGCAGTGGTGAGTTTTCTTCTGCCCCCTCAAGGTGTCCAACGTTGGCAGCTTCAGAGCCCTCTAGAATCTTCCAGAAGCCACAGCACTTCGGCCAGGTGACCGGCAGGTGCCCTGGGTGAGGCTGGCTTCAAGGAAGTGACCTGTGGTTAGTCTGGACACGGGGTGCCTCGGCTGAGGGGCCTTTACGGCCTCAGGAGCAACATCGGGGGGCCGGGCCCTGAGCCCCAATACATAGGAGAGGATCCCGTATGTCTGAGCAGGGGAGCAGGAGGATGGCCCGGAGGAGGGAGTGAGAAGGGGGCTCAGCTCAAGACTCCAACCCCCCAGGAGGGACATGCTGGGGCCCCCACTTCTGCCCAGCCTTCCGCTTGGTGCCCCCCTAGTCAGGCGGGTGGAAGGAAAGGGAGAAAGTTCCATCTTTCCCTGAATGTGCAGCCTCGGACACACCTGGACGGGTGCACGGGGAGACCTCTGCCTGGGGAGCCAAGAGGCAGAGGATGAGGGCCACCGAGGGGGACGGGGGAGGGGACAGCAGGGGGTGTGGTCCAGGTGGGCAGAGGGGGAGGCAGATCTCAGAAGGACCCAGGCTACAGGCTCCTCCGGCCAAGGGGAGCGCCCAGGCCAGTCTGAGAGTGGAGCCAGGGGACCTGGGAGACAGTGTGGGGCTCCCAGTAGCAATCTGACTGGGGAGGGTGGTCTAAGGGCTAGTACAGGCTCAGGGCGCTGGGCGGCGGGGTGGAGGGGTGAAGGGGACACACTGGGGTCAAGCTGTGGGGTTGGTAGGATGCCAGAGGGTCTCTGAGTGGGGCTATGAGGTTGGGCTGGAACCTTCTGGAACTCCCCACCTCACCCCATGGCCTCCTGGCAGGACCTGAGAGGGGTGAGGGGGACGAGCAGGGTCCCGCATGGTGGACGAGGCCCCTTCAGGAAAACCGGCTCAGGCACCAGACGCAGGTGTGACTCTGTGCCCGGCTCCCCTGTTCCCGTCCCACGGCCGAGGCACGGTCCTCCCCCGCCCCCTACTGGCCGTCCTGTTACCCGCCCGACGGTCACCTGGATGCCAGGACCCTGGGCGCCGCCCTCCAGCAGGGGGACCCCGCAGACCCCGATGCTGGAGGCTGGGATGAAGCCGGGAGTGCTCGCAGGTAGGGGGTCCCTTCGCCATCCTGCTCACCTGGCGGCACGGGCAGTGCAGCCCCCAGGAGCAGATTCCCAAGAGGGACGTCCCAGATTAGAGTTCGGTGCCGGCCCAGTGGGCCGGGCACCACTCGCCACTCCTCCCCTCCCCTTCCCTTCCATGGAGACCCCAGGGGTGAGGAGCTCTCGTCGGCTCTCTGGACTACCCTCACCCCCCACCCCCCGCCTCCGGAGGTTGTCCCAACGTCCCCACATGTCTCCTCAGGTCCCTTCTGCTAAGCGTGGTCCCAGCCTCCTTCCCTCCAGGACCCGGGGCCATCACGACGTCCTAAAACCGGGCAACGTCCATGGTAGAAGGGCACCCCATGTCGGTCTCCAGGTAAACACAGGGCTCTCGGTCAAATTTGAATTTCAGATTAATACTGGATTTTATTTTGGTATGGTGTGACCAGATATTGCTTATGCTAAGAATCATTTGTGTGTATCTGACACTCAAATTTAATGGGTGTCCTGTGTGGCTCTTGGCTGGGTCTGCCCACCCTGCACTAGATGGGGGGTGCAGACAGACAAAGCTTGCGATGACCTCCTGAGGTGCGGTGGCCCCGGGATCCTCAGGCCCGAGAGTCGAGTCCCCACCCCCACCTCTCCCAGGGATGGAAGATTTTCAAAGGCACCAGCTTGCACGGGGTCCCTGAGACTCTGCCCCGCGGGTCCCCTGGGGGACAATTAGAGGAGAGCCAGGCACAGCAATTACGTGCATGTTTTCATCATTTTTACAGTCAACAGGACCTCGTGCAAGAAAAGCAATGGTGCCCCCGGCAAGGTGCCTCTGGGGCAGGTTCTGGGGTGTGAGGACAGTCAGGAACGCTCACAGGAGTCAGCTGGCCTGTGGCTGTGGACACTCGTTGACCAGCGTCCACACCGCGGCCACACCCGAGAGTGTGATGGAGGCTGGAAGAGCCACCTGGCGAGGTTCCCTCTGCCTCAGCGTGGAGGTTCAGGGTTACTTCTGCTGTGGAACCTCAAAGAAGTCGAGACTGGGGGCTCAGCCCAGGGAGCACCGGGGGCTTCACAGACCACCGCCCGGTTGTCACTCTGTAGTTACCTTTCCAGGTGATCCCAGGTGAGCCGAGTTATGCCCCTGACCGACTGAGGCAGGGAGCACCTGGGCAGGCTGGCTGGAGGCTGCGGCAGAGGTGGGCGGCCGCTCGTTCTGACTGCTGTGTGCCCTTCCCCCCAACTTCAGGGCGCACGTGCACAGCAGACAGAGGGCTCACCAGTGGCCCCCAAACCTGCTCAGCCCTCAGCATCACAGCGTGTTCTCAGGATAGACTCCCAGGCCCGCCAGAGAGTCAGAGTCTAAAACAGGGTCCCACTGCCCCCAGAAGCTCCTGGGCTGATGCTGCTGCTCTGGGCACACTTGACCATTAGTCCTGTCCAGCTACACATTTGTAGTGTGTTAAAAAACCCAAACACTTGTTAGGATGGCTATTATCAAGAGAGCAGACGATAACAGGTGTTGGTGAGGCTGTGGAGAAATTGGAACCCTTGTGCACTGTTGGTGGAAATGTAAAATGGTGCAGCCGCTGTGGACAACAGCATGGTGGTTCCAGAATATACCACATGATGCAGAAATTCCACTTCTGGGGATACACCCAAAAGAATTGAAAGCAGGGTCTGGAAAAGATATTCATACACCCATGTTCATAGCAGCATTATTCATAATAGCTAAAACGTGGAAGCAACCCTAGTGTCCATGGATTGATGGATGGATGGGTAAGCATAATGTGGTCCATCCATACAGTGGAATATCATTCAGCCTTAAAAAGGAATGAAATTCTGACACACACTACAACATGCATGAACCTTGAGGACATTATGCTAAGTGAAATAAACCAGTCACAAAAAGACAAATCCTATGTGATTCCACTTATGTGACGCTCCTAGAGTCATCAAATCTAGAGACAGAAAGTGGAATAGTGGTTCCCAGGGGCTGGGGTCGGGGAATGGGGAGTTGGTGTTTAATAGGGATAGAGTTTCAGTTTGGGAGGATGGAAAGTTCCGGAGATGGATGGTGGTGATGGTTGCACAACAGTGTGAACGTGCTTAATGCCACTGAGTTGTGCACATAAACGTGGTTAAGACGGCGAAGTTTGAGTTGTGTGTTTCACCACAATAAGGAAGCTCAGTGCTCACAGGCGTCGGCAAGAAGAGGCTGGAGGTCTGCCACGCGAGAGAGGCCCACGTGCGATTGCAGGAGCTGCTGGAAGCTCGCAAACAAGTCGTCCCCCGGTGCTGCACAGCGTGGAGGGCGTTAGCAGGTGCTTTATTAACAGGCATCGTGAGATCACAGCCCAGTCCCCACGGGGTGAGTCATGAGAGCCCCCAGCACGGCCGTGGGCCCCCAGCCTCAGAGGGAAACAGGCCGGCCCAGCCCAAGGAGGGACACGCAGAGGACATCGAATTACAGGAACAAGAGCAGAGCCTGTGGCCGGCAGGCTGTCCTCGAGGCTCACCGTGAAAGGGACCTGTGGCAGCCCCATGTCCCCAAGGCTCCGCAGAGGCCTGGCCTCCTGACCCCTGAGCTGGTGCTGTCCAGTGTCTGGGGTCAGCGTGGTGGTCCCCTGGTGTCCTGGGGTGTGGATCCCGCAGGCCTCTCGTTTCACCCAGGACCCAGCTGACACCTCCCCAGGACCAGAGCCTGACACGGCAGAGTGGCCTGGAGAAGGGACGTGCACACACAAAAGGGGTGGAAAGAAGGACATTCCTCCTTCGGCTCCCCTCTGTCACTCCCACGGGACGACACCCCATTCTGGGAGTGACCGGCAGGAAGGGTGCGCGCTGTCCGGCCACATGTGCTGGGCCTTCTGCTGCCGTCCAGGGAGAAGTCAGGGTTGGATGAGCCTGTGGACGCTCTGCTCAGTTCAGCTGGGGGCCCTGCCACTCACTGCCTGGAGTAGGCTTGGGGTTGACGCTAAGCCTTCACAGCCTCGGTCTGCCCACCTGTACAACGGGGGTCACAGGACCCACCTCTGGGAGGGGACGGGAGGTGAGGGAAACGTGGGGAAGACGTCGGCGTGTTGTCAGGCTCGAGCCTTTGTCATGAGAGCGCTGGAGATGAGCCCTGAGAGCCAAGCCTGGGAGACTGATTAGAGGCAGCGGGAGGTCCAGGGGCCCCAGAAGCAAACCCGCGTGCTGCTCCTGGAGCCTCCTGTCGGACAGTCAAGCCCCAGGCCCGGTGCACCGGCCTGTGCGGGGTGTGATAGCGTGTGACGCCAACGTGAGGAAGGCCTCCACAGGCTCCCGTGCCCGGCCTCACCTTCCAACAGTTAAAGATGTGACGGGAGCATCACAGACTCACCTCCGGCCCCGCCGGCACTGCCACCCGCGCCGTCCCGAGCGGCAGCTTTATCTGTCCACAACGCTCCGACACTCTGACACCCGCGAGGGCACAGTGGGGCTGTGCACGCGTCCCGGCTTTATGTGCACGCACTGCCCTCCGGCTGGTTCTGTTGGAATGATCCGGCTGTGAGGTTTACAGGCCGGTGCCCGCGGTCCATGAGACCCAGAGCATTTTCCCTCCCTGGAGACAGGCTGTAAACGTGCATCCAAGCGTGACGTCGCTTTACCACTTTGTGTTGGATTTTTCACGTAAATATGTTTGTGAATGCAAAACAGTGTCTGCTGGTCAGCGTGGCCCACGTCCTCAAGGCTGATTCCCGTTCCGCTCACAGCCCTGACGGAAGACCAGGCTCTGACCGCCGTCAGCATGGTGACTGGGGACGTCCCCCACAGCCTGGTGGTCATGTCTGTGCCCTGCAGGGTGTGGGGTCTGCCCACCAGGACAGCGAGGTCGGCCATGGCCTCGCCGGGCTCGGGTCCCGAGGACACACACAGGCCAGGCCCCTCAGTCCACACAACCAGCTCTGCCCTGGATCCCACGTTCAGCTGCTGATGAGAAATGACAAAGCCCAGAGAAGGGGGCCGTGGACGGGCCACGGGGACGAGGATGAATGGTGGCTGTTCCCTCTTCCACGGCTGCTGCCGTGCGATTCCTCCCTCCAGAGGAACCACTGGTGTGACTGGGGAGAAATGCACCTTCTCCTGGGGGTCCAGCTCTGGCTGACGGCAAATGTGCCCCCCACAACTCCCTTATCAGACAGAGGTGGGCGCATCAGGGGACAGGCCACATAACTCAGCAGACAAGGGCTTCTAGAATCTCCTAGCCTCTGTCTCTGGCATCAGGTCCACAAAATGGTCAGTTCCCACGGCCTGGGGACCGTTTGGCAACAGCCACTATGGCAGAGACGCCACTATCATGGGCCAGGGACCAGGACAGAGTGCACAGGTGGCCCAGAGCAGCACAGGGGACAGTGGGACCTGGGGTCCCCTGCCACGCGAGGCTGAGTGCGAGCCACATCCCAAAAGGCCACGAGAGCTGCCATGAGAGGCCGGGACATGGACCCAGGACACCGTGTGGGCAGCCAGAGAGGACAGGCCACAGCCCCGGCCTGGCAGGGGACTACCGCAGCCCCCCACCCCAGCCGGGCCGCATCTTGGGGCCCCTGTGGTCCAGCCGGCTATGAAAGCGAGCAGCTATGAGGAGGCTCTTCCTGCTTCCGGAGCTCAGCGTGGGGCCGGCCAGATCAGCCCAGGCCCTCAGCCCAGCTCTGGCACCCACGACTATGGGATGTGTCAACCAGCTCCCCTGTGTGCGATCCCACAGCCCGTCCCTGCCCCACGGTGGGCTTGTGCGGTGGGGGCTGTGTCGCATCCTGGCACCCCAGGCTCCTGACCCCTGACCCAGCCGCTCCCCGCATCCCTGATTCTCTCCTAAATGTCCCTCACACCCTGCCTCACCCAGGGCGGGCGCCTCCCTTCTCTCTCACCTCTGAGCCCACCCTCAGGAGGCCTCACAGCCTTGCTCTGGTCAGCCCACTTCCCACTCCTGTCCCTCCTGACACCTGGGGCTGTGGAGCACGGCTGGCTCCCCACTTGGGCCAGGTCAGCCCCCAGGACGCGACCCAACACTCACACACACAACACGCACACAGACGCACACACACGCACACACACAGATGCACACACAGACACACACAGACAGACACACACCCACACACACAGACACACACACACGCAGACACACACACAGACGCACACACAGATGCACACACACACGCACACACACACACGCACACACACACACAGACGCACACAGACGCACACACAGACACACAGACGCACACAGACGCACACACAGACACACAGACGCACAGACGCACAGACGCGCACAGACGCACACACGCACACACAGACGCACAGACACACACACACAGACGCACAGACACACACACAGATGCACATAGACGCACACACAGACACACACACACACACACAGACGCACACGCACACAGACACACACAGACATACACACACAGACACACGCACACGCACGCACGCACACACAGACACACACACAGACACACACACACAGATATACCTTTTATCTGGGCCTCGCTCCCACACATGCCACCATGAGCGCCTGGCACTGTCCTGGCCTCCCACTCATGGCAGGCAGCCTCCCTGGGCCTCTGCTGGATGCTCGTCCCTGCCCCGTGCAGGGAGATGAGTGGGGCCTTGTGGGGTGGGAGGCCAGGCCAAGGGGTGTGGGGCTGCTTCACCTGGGGTGACTCTGGCTGGGCGTGACCTGGGACAGCAGCAAGCTGGGTGGTTAGTGAGCAGGGAGCTGGGCTCTGGGCCTGGAGACAGGGACAGTGGGGTGTGGACGAGGATTGGGGCCCTCCTACAACAGAGGGGGCAGCAGCAGACATGGATGGCCTCTAGTGTCCACCCCGCCCGGGCCCGAGGGGCGTAGGGAGGATGAGGGTGAAGGGCATGTTTGTCTGTGGGTGTTTTTCTGCTGTATTGGCAAACCTACGGAGGAAAAGGGAGAATTCTCCAGATGAGCAGGCTTTCCCCTGGTGGCCGAGGGCGCAGCTGTGTGACTGTGTGATGCTGTGTGAGGCTGTGTGACGGGCCGGTGGGTAAAAGTAGCTCCTCACGCCTTTGCAGAGGCCGGTCTGGTGACGGAGCCGCCTGGCCAGCTACGCTGCCCATCGGCGTGTGACTCAGCATCCACAGGCCCCTGTCCTCAGAACAGAAGTCCACTCTCCAACCCCGGGGAGGCCAGTGATCTAGAGAGGGAGAGTCGGGGCCTGAGAGTGAAAAGGAGACCCACACACGTCGGTCCGAGTGTTTTTCTAGGCCAGCTCCCGGGCCGGGAGGAAGTCCCTAAACCGCGCTCGCTGGCCTGCACTGCCACCTGGTTTCTTTTCACTTGGCTCTCCTGCGAGTGTGAAGAGCTGCCTGCCCCTGAGTGCAGCTGCGGCCTCGCTCCTAGCTTAAGGGCTTCTCTAGGAACAGGGCCGGGTGCGCAGCCAGTGCACCCGCCAGTGCACCCTAGAGTATACCTCGATAGTGCACACCACAGTGACCCCCAGTGCACCCCCAGTGCCCCCAGTACAGCCACAGTACACCCACAGTGCACCCCACAGTGTGCCCACGGTACACCCACGGTACGCCCCACAGTGCGCCCATAGTGCACCCCACAGTGCGCCCACGGTACAGCCACAGTATACCCCACAGTGCTCCCACAGTACGCCCCACAGTGCGCCCATGGTACACCAACAGTACACCCCACAGTGCGCCCCACAGTGTGCCCACAGTACATCAACAGTATGCCTCACAGTGCGCCCACAGTGTGCCCCACAGTGTGCCCATGGTAAACCAACAGTACGCCCCACAGTACGCCCACAGTGTGCCCCACAGTGCGCCCATGGTACACCAACAGTACGCCCCACAGTGCGCCCACAGTGTGCCCCACAGTGCGCCCATGGTACACCAACAGTACGCCCCACAGTGCGCCCCACAGTGTGCCCATGGTACACCAACAGTACACGCCACAGTGCGCCCACAGTGTGCCCATGGTACACCAACAGTACGCCCCACAGTGCGCCCACGGTACACCAACAGTACACCCCACAGTGTGCCTACAGTGTGCCCCATAGTGCGCCCACGGTACACCAACCGTACGCCCCACAGTGCGCCCACAGTGTGCCGACAGTGCGCCCACAGTACACCAACAGTATGCCCCACAGTGCACCCACAGTGTGCCCCACAGTGCGCCCATGGTACACCAACAGTACACCCCACAGTGCGCCCACAGTGTGCCCCATAGTGCGCCCACGGTACGCCAAGAGTACGCCCCACAGTGTACCCCACAGTGCGCCCATGGTACACCAAGAGTATGTCCCACAGTGCATCCCACAGTGCGCCCCACAGTGTGCCCATGGTACACCAACAGTACGCCCCACAGTGAGCCCATAGTGCGCCCCACAGTGAGCCCATGGTACACCAACAGGACGCCCCACAGTGCACCCACAGTGTGCCCCATAGTGCGCCCATGGTACACCAAGAGTATGCCCCACAGTGCTCCCATAGTGCGCCCCACAGTGCACCCTAGAGTATACCTCGATAGTGCACACCACAGTGATCCCCAGTACACCCCAGTGCACCCCCTAGTGCCCCTCCAGTACAGCCACAGTACACCCACAGTGCACCCCACAGTTCGCCCACAGTACATCCACAGTGCACCCCACAGTGCACCCACAGTGCGCCCACAGTACCCCAACAGTACGCCCCACAGTGCACCCACAGTGTGCCCCACAGTGCCCCCACGGTACACCAACAGTACACCCCACAGTGCGCCCACAGTGTGCCCCACAGTGCCCCCATGGTACACCAACAGTACACCCCACAGTGCGCCCACAGTGTGCCCCACAGTGCGCCCATGGTACACCAAGAGTATGCCCCACAGTGCGCCCATAGTGTGCCCCACAGTGCGCCCTAGAGTATACCTCGATAGTGCATACCACAGTGACCCCCAGTACACCCCCAGTGCACCCCACAGTGCGCCCACAGTACAGCCACAGTACACCCACAGTGCACCCCACAGTGTGCCCCACAGTGCGCCCACAGTACAGCCACAGTACGCCCCACAGTGCACCCACAGTGTGCCCCACAGTGCGCCCACAGTACAGCCACAGTACGCCCCACGGTGCACCCACAGTGTGCCCCATAGTGCGCCCATGGTACACCAACAGTACGCCCCACAGTGCGCCCACAGTGTGCCCCACAGTGCGCCCACAGTACACCAACAGTATGCCCCACAGTGTACCCACAGTGCACCCCACAGTGCACCCCGCAGTACACCCCACAGTGCACCCTCTCCGTGCCCTTCAGTGCATGGCCAACAACACTTCACTGGTCCCCGTGAGGTCACTCTCTCCCCTGGGTGTCCAGCTGTGGAGCTCACTCTGCCTCCACTGCAGGGTCATCCACCCCATCACAGGTTGGGCCACGTGGGTCCCCTCCCAGGAAGCTGAAAACAAACAAAACGTTCGAGTCCAGCAATGACGAAAGCCTGCCCCCTGTGTAGCCCCCGCAGACACAGCAGACAACAGAACCTGGCCCACAACCTCTGCAGCTGCCAGCCTGGGAGTTGAGCCACAGCCCGGATGGGTCCAGACGGTCGGGACTTGGTCAGTGACTGCCCCACTCCCAGCTCAGCGCCGACCACAGAAAGCCACAACGTTCCCCTAACCAACCACATGGGACGCCCCCTTCCACTGAGCTGCCCCGGCCACCCCAGGCCCATGGCTCCACCAGGGCACCTGTGCCCTGCTCTGTCCACTGTGACGCTCTCCCCTCCTCGGCCTGCCCGGGGGTCTCTGCCACAGGCAGCACCACAGCCAGCTCTGCGGGCACAGCCTCTACCCGTCGCACTGGGGAGTCTTCCTTCATGTCCACAGCCCGTCCTGAAATTGGCACTGCCCCAGGGCCTTTGCACCGCTGTCCTTGGGCTGGACATCTGGGCAGCTCAGGCACCTCTTCCTGGAAGTGGTCTTCAGGGTTGAGGGCCTTCCTGCTCGCGCCAGCGTGTCACTGTCCCAGGTCAGGACAGGGTAGGCGGCACAGGCACTGAGGTCTGAGCCTCCCCACCCCCAGCGCCCCATTCAGGGCCTGGCACAGGGGAGGTGACCACACGTTTCTGAGACCTCGGAGTGGCTTCTGCGGAACTTCTCCCCATTCCCACTGAACCTCACGTCCTTCGTTTAGGGTGGGTGACGATCACCGTGTTGGGGCCCAGGAAGCCTGGGCAGAGCGCCACCCCCAGGAAAGCATCCGTCTCCAAGCGATGGCGTGAAATTGTGACCTGGAGCTGCTGACTTTACAGTGCTGGTGGCTCCTGGTGCCTCGGCCAGTCTGAAGTCCTGCCGCCCACATCCCGGGCCGGTGCCCGGCCTCCTCGGACCACCTGTCACCCACCCCTGGCCAACGTCCACCTTCAGGGGCCTCTCCCGGACCCCAAGGCCTCCCGGCCTCGGTGGCCAGTCAAGGTGTCCCCCACGGGGTCAACCAGGCTTTATCTGGAAATGGGGGGCCTCTGAGGACCTGAAGCTCCTGAATGTGGGGCTGCTCCCTCCTGGAGACAACTGTGCACAGTGGACACTTCCAGCACCGGGCGAGCTCACACCTTTGGCGGGGTGCCGTAGGTTGAGGGGTTTGCCCTCCAGGCTCTGCTGCGTGTGAGGGCTCTTCCACAACTAGCCCCATCGGCCGATCAGGAGGGAAAAGCGCGGGGGCACCAAACAGCATCAACACACAGCAGCCAAAACGAACAGCATTGAACTGAACTCACGAGAATCCTGTCTCCAAACAAAAGCGTGAGAGGACCAGAGCCCCCGCCCCCTCCCGCACCCAGGACACTGCCCACCTGCTCTGTAACTGTCACGTCGACACCTGCACCGCGTGCACCAAGATGGAGCGACAGGCGCAAGCTGAGCAAGGCTAGGCCCCGTGGGCAGGCGTCCGCGTTTCTGCGTCCTCGGGTGACTGCTGTGGCCTCCGTACCCAACGTCACAGTCAGGGATGTTCGGCTGCCTCTGAAGCGACCGTCTGGGTGAAACATTCACCCTGTGCTGGGTTCTAAAGTCACAACCCGGCTTCCAAGTAAAGCGTGTCACCAAACGCGAGCAAAGTTCAAAGGGCTGGCAGCAATAAAATGCAGTCGGGGCAGCCAGGATGGGCACGGGTGCCTCCCGACTGAATTCCTTTGGGAGACATCTTTGCCCTGGTAGAAGCACTCCCTGATTTACAAGCGCACGCGGCTCCCAGGGCCCTGGCTGAGGCTTCCGGCGGCTGTGCTCTGGGGCACGTCCACGTGAACGCATGCTGAGGAGCAGTCAGGGCGGCTGGCCTCGCCTCTGCGGAGGAAACCCAAAGGGAGGTCTGCCCGAGGCATCTGCATGGGAGGGGGCTTTGGTCGAGGGGAGCAGATGGGGGTCTCTCCTTTGGGGCTGCCTCTTAGGCTGCTGCTCTGCTGAGCGGCCCTGGGGGGTGGAGAGGTGGCACCCGCCCCCGCCCTGCTCTTCCCTGGTGGCTGCAGGGCAGCTGGTGGGTGACACAGCCGCCCGCCCAGCCCACACTCTGGCGTCAGGTCTGCTCCAGGCGCCGGATTTCTGGCTCAGGTTCCAGCCTCGTGGGCATCTTCCATCACCCCTCAGTCTCACTCTCTCCAGGACACAGCGATCACCTCCCTGCTGGGTCCAGGGCCACTGAGAAGCAGACAGGGTTCCAGCTGCCTCCTCCTGGGACTGCCCTATGAGGCCCTGAAAAGCCCTAAAGATGGCACTTCCAGCGCTCGGGGAGGACGTGCCGGGCTCCTGAGCTGCAGGGTGGGCTCTCCAGGACAGCCCGGGGTCTGGGCTGGGGGCAGCTCCCCCTGGGGTCCCCCTCCGTCCCTGTAGACACAGAGAGTGGTGCCGCACCGTGGGGCTGAACTGGGCGTCCAGAGCAACAGCACGTGCAAGAGCCCTGGATGGCAGCCACGACGATGCCACGTGAGGGGGACGCTACTGGGGCATTGTGTCCATTCTCCTTCTGTGCCCACTGCCACCCCAGGGCCAAAGAGCACTCGTGAAACATCACTCAGGGAAACCCACCCAGCTCTGCCAGCGCCACTCAGAGAACTCATGCAAGTGTCCTGTGGCTGCCGACTGAGAACCACAGACTGGTGGTGAACACACAGAACGTGTGCTCGCCCAGCTCTGGGGCCAGAAGTCCGAGATCAAGGCCTCGCAGGGCTGCACTCCCTCTGAGGCACTGGGGGATGGTCCCTCCTGCCTCTTCCAGCTCCTGGGGCTCCGGGCGTCCCTGCGCTGGCGGCTGAGTCACTCCAACCTCTGCCTCCGTCATCACGAGGCCTCCCTGCATGTCTGTTTCTCCCCCTCTGTGTGTCTCTTAGAAGGACACTTGTCACTGCATTTGGGCCACCTGGATAAGCCAGGATGACCTCCTCATCTCCAGACCCTTCACTTAATCGCATCTGCAAAGACCCTTTTTCCAAATAAGGTCCCATCCGCAGGTACCAGGCATTAGGAAGTGGACGTATCTCTTGGGGCCACCATTCAGCCCACTACAATCTCAGAACCAAAACAGGACTAAGGTCCAAACTTGGGCTCCAGGGAGGGAGTCCCAGGGAGTCACGCCCACAGCCCCCCTGCAGCCCTCTGTGCACAGTGGGACCGCCTCGGACAGCTGGACAGGCCGGCGAGCCCCAGGCCGCTGTCCACTACCATTAACTCACCCAAAATGCAGCGGTGCTTGGTGACAAACAAGTGCCCTGAGGGGAGCTGCTCCCAGGCCGGGGATCCACTGTGTCCTGTCCCCGGTGGGCTCCCACCCACCGTCCAGGCGTTTCAAATGGGGGCAGCCAAGGTCCCGAGTTTAGAAGGGTGGCCCCTCAGCCACCTTTACAGGGGCCTCGGGGTGGCAGCAGGTCCACTTCGGGAGGCCCCAGGGGTCCCGCAAGCTGGGCTCCATCCTCACCCTCGTGGGCCTGGCCGGCTAGGGTCTCACTCACACCCTCGTGGTCTGAGGGGGGAGGAAATGCCTCCTTGGGCCTCTGCAGGACCCTGGTGGGACCTCCCTTCCTGCAGAGGGAAGCTGGGCTGGTGACAGCACTGTCCCCGGGGACTGTGACCCATGGGCCCCCACACACGCCCAGGGTGGGGGCTGAGGCAGCACACGAGGGGCGGGCAGTCGGGAAGGCAATGCTTCATTCTCTCGAGGCCCCAGCCCCAACTGGAGGGGCACGGCCTGGCCGAGACTCGGGACTGCGAGGCCTGCCCACCCTGCGAGACTGTCTCGCTCCGAGAGAAAGGCGGTCCCCAGGGGGCGGGAGCCAAGGAAAGAGAACCATACAGCCCGCAGCCGGCGTCTTCGCAACCTTCCTTCCCACGGCGGGCAGAGCGGCCTGGCTTGACCCCTGGCAGCCATGCTCCGCTCCTGCCACCCACCCCCTCCCACTGCAGGCCTGCTTGTCTTGGGGACGGGCACGTTGTTTTAAGTGTGTCCCGTGAGCTCCCCTCCTGTCACCCCAGGCGCGTCACACTCTGATGCCCTGGAACGCTGGGCAGATGGTGAAGGGTCCAGCGATCTCTCCACACCCCTAACACAGAGTTTCCAACACATGTGCTTCAGGCCCCCAGCCCCAGAGGCACTCAGCTAAGAAGACCTCTGGTCACAGATGCTGGAACCTGCTGGAACGTGCCATAACGTGCCCGCCTGCACCTTTGCCTCCTAGAATGTCCCTGTCTCAATGCAGGGAAGGCACCAGGCAGGGACAACGCCAGCTGAGCTGTTTCCAGCCAGGATGCTCCAGGTGAGCTGACTGAGGGACTTGCTGCATCTCTGGTCAGTTAGCACTCCCAAAGGAGCCATCCTCAGAAGACCCTTGGGAATCGCAGCTCTTAGTGGAGGTCTGGCCGTGAGGAACTGAGGCCCGCGTCTCTGTCGGACGCGGTAAACTCTGTGGGGTCACACGGCCCAGGCCAGATTTGCCGGTGGGTCAGAACCCTGCAAAAAGGTGTGCCAGGTGTGAGCAGGTGCATACTCTATGGGGGCCTGTGCCCCCTTCCTGAGGACCAACGTGAGGGCCTTGTCCACGGAAGGCAGGGACTCGCCTTGTGCCAGCTGCAGGGGGCCCCAGCCCATGGGACCCTGCAGCCCCCGACCTGGTGCAGGGAGCCACGACCCTGTGTCGGTCTGGGAAGGTCCCTCTCCTGGGGAAGGTCTCAGCCGGCTCGTCCCAGGCAGTGTGGCACGGCGGTCCCTGAGGTCCCTCGGGGGTGATCCTGATCGCTAATCTGTGCGCCGGGCATCTCTGTGTCTGGTCACCCCCAGTTCAGTAACACCCCAGGCCCGGTGACACAGGTGGACCCTGCTGCTCTCACTCCCCCTCCCAGCAGCCCCCAGAGCGGCATCCTTCTATACACGGGTGCTCGGGGCTCCGTGGTGGCACCAGTGTCCCTAGCACCGCCCAGTGTGGCTGGCCCTCCCTTTGCTCAGGATCGTGGTGCCACCGCAGTCCAGTCCCCGGGGACAAGAGTGCTCCGGTCTCCAGGCAACGATAGGCAACAAGGAGCCTGGGCCCCAGAGGGCTCAGGTGGCTGGCGGGGGAGAGGGGGCAGCGGAACCTGGGGAGGTGGCTGCAGGGGAGGGAGCCTCGGTCTGGGGGAAGCAGTTGATGAGCACCCGCCTGGGGAGGGCACCGAGTCCTTGCCCTGGCTGTGGCGGGCTCCAAGTGACCTCACAGTGGACCACAATGGGGAAGCTGCTCCAGGGGAACCAACTGGGGACTCCGGGTGGAGCAGAGCCGTGGAGGCGCAGGGCACGGTCACCGAGGTGGCTGAGCTGAGCCAGGGGGGCGGGGGTGCCACGGCTGTAACAGCTGGACAGTTTATCTCAGTCAGCGTGGCCGTAACAAGCACCGCAGGCTGAGCCACTTAAACAACAGGAATTTATTGTCTCCAGTCCTGGAAGCTGACCGTCTGAGATCCAGGTGTCGGCGGGGCTGGTTCCTCCTGAGGCCTCTCTCCTTGGGTTGTGTCATTCGGGGTGAGGCCCACCCTAATGACCTCATTTTTACTTGTCACCACACTAAAGGCCCCATCTCCAGATACAGTCAAGCTCCAAGGTGCTGGGGGTCAGGACTCCAACAGATGAATTTGGGGGACACAATTTAGCCCCTAACACAGTCATCACAGCTGTCACAATCATCACAATTGTCACGGTGGTCACAGTCGCCTCCAGCTCCCCAGCCCCCCTGGTTCATCATCCGTCTCCTGGAATAGAAGCTCCCTGAGGTCTGGGCTGTGGTCTGTTTCTTTGCTGTGTTCTCAGCACCTGGACTGTGCTGTCCAGTTCAGTAGCCACTAAGCACATGTGGTCAGTTAAGTTTAAATTTAAATTAATTAAAATTAAAAAAATTTAAAACCACTTCCTCAGTTGCACCAGCCACACTTCAAGTGCTCAGCCGGTGGTTGCCGTAGGGGACAGCGTGGATTAGGACCATGCCATCATCGCAGAAAGTTCCGTAGGACACTCTGACCCAGACCTCAGAGTTCAACAAAGATAGACAGAATGAATGGATGAATGGAGGAGAGAATGGGTCTCTTGCACCTCCCCGTGAGAGAGAAGTGAACTCCTGCAGACCATGTAGGAAGTGCTCTGCCTGGAGCTCAGCACAGCCTCCATCTTGGTCCCCGTGCCTGAGGTCTGAGCAGGTGGGCAGTTCCCACTCCTGAGCCACCTCACGCCACTCAGCCTCAGCCTGGCGGGGCCTGCCAGCCTCTGGGCCCTGCTGGCCAGCCTCGGATGGGCCACTCCTCACAGACCCAGGACAGAACAGCCTCCACACCCTCCACGGGGCAGGAGCCACCCGGTCTATACACTCTGGTGACCGTTCCAGTGGGAGGGGGAAAGCACACTCTCCCTCTTCCTCCCCCATTCTGCCCCCTCTGTCTCTATCTGTCTCTCTGTCTCTCTCTAAAACAGTCTCCCTCACCCTGTCTCTTTCTCTCTGAGTCTTTCTCTCTCTCTGTCTCTGTCTCTGTCTCTGTTTCTTTCTCTGTCTCTCTGTCTGTCTCTGTCTCTCTATCTCTCTCTGTTTCTGTCTCTCTCTCTGTCTCTGTCTCTGCCTCAGACTGTCTCTCTCACTCTCTGTCTCTGTCTATCTCCCTATCTCTGTTTCTGTCTCTCTCTCTCTGTCTGTCTGTCTCTCTGTCTCTGTCTGTTGGTTTTCCCTGACTTCTCGCTGAGCTTACTGCCCAGAAAACCAGGCAGTGAGTTGCCCGGTGACCCCTGGCATTTCCCCCGCAGTGGACCACTGACCATCAGACGCCACCTCAGGCACCCCCATCCCTCCACACCCAAGCTCTCCTGGTGGCCCCTGCTCTTCCAGCAATGTGTGCAAAGTTCAGGGTAGGCAAAAGCAGACGGACAACCAGAGAAGAAAACTGGCTTCCCTGGCCCGTTGTCCGCCTCAGTGAGGGCACTGGGTCCTGCGCACTTGGGTGAGGAGGCCAAGAGGGGCCAAGGAAGGCCTGGTCCTGGGCCAGATGCGTGGAGCATGTGGTCACGGGACAGCCTCGTGGGCGACACACGTGGTCCAGTGACGGGGTCTGGCAGAGCCTCTGCTCCACGGCATCCCCCAGAGCCCCTTCTGGAAGGCGGACTCTTCCGCAGCCCAGGAAGGTGAGCCTTGGAGCTCCCTAACACTCTGTAACACTCAGAACATTCCACACCATTCCTCTCCAACAAAAACAGCAGAAACTTTGAGTCTGTGTCATGTGTGAACTTCCACTGATTTTCTTTGGGGTTCCCTGACATTCTGCCCTGCTATTCCAGTGCTTCCTGCTCCCCGAGCTCGGCGCAGTGTGCCCAGGCCCCAAACACCACCGTCCTCACACAGGGGGGCGCCTGAGAGGACCCACCCGCCCCACAGAGCAAGTCCCAGTGGTGCCGGGGGGTGGGAAAGCAAGGCTGCCCGGTCCACCTGGATCCACTGCCCAGGGCCAGCACCTGCCCACGGCCGCGTCCCAGCCAGCTCGGCCAGGCCCAGCCCAGAGAGCTCTTCAGCAGAGCAGCCCCTTTGAGTGAGACCCGCTGGAGTCTCGGATTCCAAGCCCACTTCACAATGCCCACCAGCCAGGCCCTCTCCCCCGCCCGATGGTTCTTGGTCTGAGCATCATCATGACAGTTTGGAGGCAGGAGGTTAACCACGAAGGAGAGGAGCCTTCAGCCCCCAGTCGTGGTGGGGCGGAGGGCAGGGGCGCACCAGGATGACGACTGACTGAGAGCAGGGTGCCTGTGGGCACCCGGAAGACGCCGTGCAAGGAGTGGACGTGCGGCCCTCACCACGGTGTCAAGTATAAACACCGTCACCCAATGCTGCATCTGCTTCCTGGTCACGGGCGGGGGCAGCGGGGACCCAAAGACGAGGAAACAGAGAGGAGTGTGTGCTGGAGCCTTCCGGAAATGACCATCCGCGCAAATAAGAAAGCAGAACCCAACCTCCAATGTCCTTTGTCTGTTTTTAGCAATGTTACGACGACAGAAAGCTGGTGTGTCTTGTCTCTGAATCATGACAGTTTCTGTAGCTTGTGGTTATTTGTAAAACGAACATGTTTGTTCAACCTGTAAAGCAGACTCCATGATGCCAAGAGTGGCAGCGAGCGCCGTTGGTTAGGGACGCTGCTCCCCCACGGCTTTGGGGAACTTTGTGGGGTGCCTGGATGCCCACAGGACCCCATCAGCCCAGTGGGAGTGGCATCGGCACTGGGGCTGCTGCGGAAGGAAGGCTCCGGCAGGACCGGGGGCCAGGTCTGCCCGGCTCTGGTACATCGTGGGGTCTCCACCC
>CM053549.1:52487094-52519643 GCA_028646465.1 Rhinoceros unicornis | reverse complement strand
ACGACAAACCAAAACACACACTCACACACAGACACACACACATACACAGACAGGCAGACACACACACACGGAGACACACATACAAAACATACTCACTCGAGCATTCTGAACCAGAACCTGTACCACTAACTTCCAGGTATAATTTTAAGGGTCTGTAGGACTCCAACCACCCCACCAGCCATAACAACATCGGTTTCAGAGAAACAAAAGGGCCAACCCTCTGATCAGGGGCTGGACACTGGCCTCGGTCCTAGGGCAGGGTAGAGACCATGAGACGCATGCAGCAAATGCTGGGGTCAAGGGTCCACCTGACCCAGGAAGCCCTGGACTGCCCCGGGCACAGGCAGCCCCCAGAGGTGGGAGGCGGAGCAGGCTGACCTCTCTGAAGCCCCTCAGTGTCAGGCCCCTGCCGGCGCCCCCCAGGCCTGCAGACCTGTCCAGGACGGCACCAGGGGTGAGACACTTAGGTGGGTCAGGGGCCCAGACAGGCAGGACAGAGGCTGCCTATGGCCCGTGGGCCTTAGCCCTGGTGAGGACACGCTCGCCCTCCGTCTGCCAGCCCCTGTCTGCAGCATCTGCTCCACACCCTCCCACCTCCCTGGGCAGCTGTGGGGCTGAAGGTTGAGGCGCCCACCCTCCCCTGACTGAGTGCCTAACCAGACCAGGCCCCTCGGCTCCTGCTGCCCAGATGGACAGGCTGTCCAGTCCTGTGTTCCCTTGGTCAATGCAGACAGCCTCCCGGTGGCCCTACAAGCCCGGGAGAACCCCCCACTCCCAGACAGCCCTGTGGAAATGACAGGCCCCTGCCACTGCCCTTGCTTCCAGAACCTTCCACTCAGAGTCTGCTTCAACTGCAGCCTGCCCCAGGCCACAGAGACGGGGGTGGCTGAGGGGAGTCAGGCCCCTGGGGAGCCAAGCTGACCTCCGAGGAGTGTGGCCCTCGGGGTGGGGGGTACATGGGGGCAGTGCGGGTTCCTCGGGCTGCCTCCACTCGCGGCCCGAGCTGGCTGTGTCACTGTCCTCATGGTAGCCTCCTGCACAGGCTCTCCTTCCGGGACGGGACTCTCCCCCTCCTCACCCTTCCAGCTGGGGTCATGGCCATCTCCTGTCTCGATTCTGGATGGTGACCCCCTCTGACAATCCCACCAACGGAACTGCACTGGGGCCGCTCATCAGCACCCTTGCTGGTAAGAGAGAGGAGCAAAGCTTCAGCCACGCTCACCTTCCGGAACCTCCCAAACCATTCGTGATACACCAGCCCCATCATGGCGGGGCTGGACCTTTTCTGCGAGACGGGAAGTCTCCACGGTCACCTCACATGCCGTCTCATCTCCCCTCCCGCCTTTGCACGCGGTTCACAGGATGCAGCCATGTCGGGGGGCAGGCAGCCACCCCTGGAGACAGCATCACCTGCCTCCTGTCCCGGCACGAAACCACACCGCCCTCAAGGGAGCTGAGAGAACGCAGCTCAGGAGCGAGCTGTCGTGACTGGTGTGCATGGTGGGCTTGCGTTGGCTCACTCAGCCAAGCCCTCGGGAAACATTGGCTGAGCCAGGGACGCAGGGGTGGGGACGCGAGGAGTTGGGTTTATGTCCTGTCCCCTGCAGAGAGAAGGGAGATCCCGCCACAGCGTGCTCCCTACGCAAAAGCACCCGACCGAGCTCACTCGAGGGAGGGGGTCCAGGGGCAGAGTCGATGACTAGAGCAGGCTGGACTCCCACCCCAGTTGTAGCTGCGTGGGGACAGGTATAGATGCAGCCTTAAGACCCTGTGTGCAAGAGGCTGGTGTTCCGAGGATTAGAAAGCTCCTCTCGAACACCCGATCACCCGCCACACACCTGGAAGTGAAGGGCAATTCAGGACAAGCACCCACCGCCCCCCACGTCCTGGCTCGCGCCCGAGGCATGCCAATAAAACCTGCGTTTGTTTTTTCAAACTTAGTTTATATTGTCTTAATGGCAGCATCAAATAATAGGGCTTTTGTCCTCATGGAGAAGACGTGACACAAAGTCATTTGATTGATCGTGGCTGGAACTGTGCCCGTGACTCCCGCAGCACTGGAGCCCACTGTCGACCGGCACCCGCCTCGCAGCCAGGTGGCCCACGGCCGCGCCGGTGGGCCCAGCACAGTTTCCACACCTGAGGGCTGAGGTGGGGGAATGGGTGAGGGCCAGCCCCTGCCTGGGTCCTCCAGCCCCCAGGGAGGTGGGAGGGAGTCCTGAGCCCTGGACAGCAGGCCCACAAGCAGAGGTGAAGGTGCGTGTGGGGGCGTTGGGTGTAGAGTTGGGTGGGACACCCTGGTCCCAAACAACCCCGTCTCCCACCTGCCACACCAAGGACTCTGGGCCATGCCCTTCCCCCACGGCAGCGTGAGGATGAAACAGGACAAGTGGGACCTGAGCATGTGTCCCGGGTCAGACCCTCCCCAGGGCACAGGCCAGCGGGCTGAGTGCTGAGGGCAGGTGAGGCAGAGGGGCCTGGAAGGGGAAGGATGTTCAAGGAGGTGTCCCTGCCTGGGGTGTCGAGACATGGGCCCTGCTGGACAGGAGAACAGCCTCACGCCAGGACACCAGGACGGTGCCCACTGGGAATCCATCTTCCAGCCAAGAGGCAAGGCCAAAGCCCCCTAAGACCCCAGCTCCTATGGGGAGGAGTGTGGGGGCCGAGCAAGCCCAGGCTGGGGTCAGCGAGGAACCTGGACCACCATCCTCAGGATCCCCCAGGGCGGGGAGTGCGGACGGTCTGGAGAACTGGCACCTCCCACCGCCGCAGACCACACCTTGGGCAAAGCCTGCTGGGTGCTCTGAGCAGCTTCTCTTTCTTACCCACACTCCCTCTGAGGTCTGCTGACTTCCTCCGTCACAGCCACTTCCCTCAGAATAGATTGGAAGCCTGGCACAACACCAAGAAATAATGACCGATGCTAATCAGTGACCTGCAGAATCACCTGCTCACAGATAAGAACAAAAGCACGGGGGCCTGGGCAGGCGGGAAACCTCGGCACGTCTGCAGAGCCCCCGCGCCGCCCACCCGCCCGCTGGAGGGGTGCAGCGGAGCAGGCCCTCCTGTTCTGGGGCAGAGACCACAGGCCGACCACCAGGGGCCACACACACCCTCCTGGAGCCGGAGAAGCGGCTCCAGGGTGAAGAGGCAAGGGGGAGGGAGCAGCACCTGAGAACCAGCCGCCCCCAGAGTGACAAGTGTCCCATCCACTCGACCTGGAGCTCAGAGCAGAGCTGATGGCGACACTCGCCCCAGCGCCCACCACGTCTGTGCCTGTGGTGCACTCCTAAAGAGTGGGCGTCTCCAGCACGTGCGCACGCGCACCCCTCGCCACAGAGACCGCCACTCACGTGGGGAGCGCCCCTGGGACCTCCTCAGGCTGAAGAACCTCCCTGGTAAATAACGTACGGCCTTGCTGAGAAAGCACCTATGAGCTCTGCTGCTCTCAGCTCGCACATTCAGAGCCGGCCCTCTTCACGTGCGCACACACGACACTCGCGTGTACCGACTGTTCCCCCAGGGGAGCCGGACTGGAGGCCCTTCTGCCTGGAGAGCAGACTCACCCAGCTGACACATGGCGGACACTGGGCTTTGGAGAAGCTGCAGGTGGTTCGGACCAACATCAGCCCAGGGGTGGAGGGTCTGGTCCAGGAATGGCCTCGGGTGCATAGGCAAGCGGGCACCCAAGGGGCGTCTGCCCGCAGTAGCAGGTGGGGGTCAGGCCAGGCCCTGGGCAGGCCTGGGCCTCTGCACCTCCCTTTCCAGAGCAGGCTGGCCAGTGCTCTAGGGCCCAAGGCTGGAGAACCCTGGCACTAACGGGAGAGGCTGCTGTGGAGGACACTGCCCCACCCTCCTTCCAGCCTCAGTCCAACTGGCTCCCCCACCCCCTCAGCGCTGGAGACCCCGTCCCCCTGCGTTCCCACCCTCCCCCCCCCAGGGCTGCGGGGTGCCCCACCTGTGTGAGCAGTGAGTGCCCAGGAGGGACACTGTCCATGCATTCCCCCCCGAGGGACGAGGCAGGCATCACCAAGGTGGTCACCAACACTTCTCAATCCCTTCATCTTAGAGATTTCAAGACTGAAGGCGAGTGGCTCGCAGAAGTTAGAAGACTAAAGGCAGAGGGTGGGTGTCACTGGGGGAAAGGAAACACACCAAGCCACTGGCCAGAGCACTGTATGGTTGTAGAAGCACGGTTCAGACCAGAGGCCTCACTGACCCTTTGGCAGTGGCACCAGAGGGCAAGGAGGCATCATCCATTCAGGAGGAGCCAGCGCATTTCCTTGATGGTCTCTAAGCCTCCCAGCCTCCTCCCCAGTGTGACATGGCCTGGACTGTCTGTGCTCCAGGAGCAATGCGGTCACCGACCAATCCCCATGGACAATGCCACAGCAACTGGCGTCTCGTCCAGAGACCGCGGCCGCGCCGGACCTTTGAGGCGTCAGACCGCGCCAAGGTCCCCCCCCAGGAGCGCGCTGTGGACGCGCCCCACAGGCTCGAGCTCAGCGCTGACCACCAGTGACACACGGCCGTCCCCAAGGCCAGCGCCTCGGCAGTGCTCCCGCCGGCCCCGCCCCCGATCTCTTCGCCTGCGACCCTCCCGCCCAGCTCTGCGCCCCAGACACGGCGGTGCCCGCGCGCCCCGAGGGGACGGCCCGCTCCTACCGTAGCGGCTCGGCTCACGGCAGTAGCGCAGGATGGGCAGCGCGTCCTCCCTCGGCGGCTCCGGGCCGGTGGCGGGGTCGGGGTCCGGGGCCCGGTGGGAGCTGGGGCGCTGGCTGCTGCCGCCCTCGGGCCCGGGCTCCACGTCCCCCAACCCGCCGGCCACAGCGGTCACCACGAAGCGCTGGGACATGGTGGCCCGAGCGCCAGCGCCGGCCTCCGGTTCCCGGGCGCCTCGAAGGCTGCAGGACGCGACCGGCCAGTGCGGCCGCCGGCGGGGCCCGGTTGCGCGCGGGGAGGGCGGGGTGGGGCGGGGCAGAACTGGGGCGGGGAGGAGGTGGGGGCGGGGCGGGCACCTGGGGAGGAGGCCGCGGGTGGACTCTGCGCTGTCAGGCACCCGGGAGGTGGCCGGGCCGGCGCGGGCCCCAGGAACGGGGCGCAGGAGCCAGGGAGGGAGCATCAGGCAGCCGACCTCCTCCGAGGTCCCCTGCCGCCGTGACACACGGAAGGCTTGATCTCGAAGCCAGTCGTGTCCCTTTAGAACAGCACAGCCTCGGGGGTGTCTCTGTAAGACCTTGGAGACACCCCTCGCTGTGGGAGGCAGGGGTCAGCGCCCCAGGGCCTGGTCCCCGGGAAGGCACAGGCCGTGACACCCTGGAAATCTTGGTCTGGTCTGGGGATGGCGACCACCCCAGCACCAGGAGGGGCCCCGGGAACCTGAGGATGCCCACTGAGGGCGGGTACCAGTGACTCCGCGGGTGAGGGTGGAGGCCTCCTGGACTGTGGGGTCTGGGGGAGAGATGCCCTGGCCTGGTGTCCCCCCACCCCCCAGCTCTGGCCTCTTGACCACCAGGGAGTTCAGCCATTCCGGCCAGAGGTCAGGAGAATGGCCTCAGACTTCTCCCGTGTGGAGACACCCCAGGAGAGCGGAGGGCAGGAGGAGGAGGTGAGACTGGGGAGTCAGGAGGGGTGGGCTTACCGCCAAGGAACCCTGGGGAGAACTGGCGCACCCTGTTCACCGGCTGCTGCGGCACAGCACCGGCCACAGGTTTGCTTCAGCTGCTTTCTCCGCCACGTCTTGTGTTAACATTGCTACCACTTCAAGTCTGTTCACACAGCACTTTACAATGTTCTACGGTTTTGCACATTCATTCGTTCAATGAGTATTTGTGCCTAGCTATGCCAGGCCCCGAGGAGGACAGAAAGAGGCAGAAATCCCTGCATCTTTGAAGCATACATTCTAGAAGGGAGGCAGACAGAAGAGTTCTGATTAAGAGGCAAAGGAAAGGTCTGGGAGGGGTGATATTGTAAGTGGGCTGTCTGGGAGGGTCCCCGGAGAAGATCACATCTGAGCAATGACTTAAAGGAGGTCAGTGGTCAGCTGTGTATGGCTTCCATTCACTCACCCCATAGTCCATGATGGCTGCTCCTGGTCCAGCCATCACATTTATATTCCAGCAGTGGAGAGAGGAAACAGGGGAAGATAATTAGCCCCCCTCCCAAGAGCACGACCCAGAAGTGGCACAGGGCACCTTTGCTTGACCCATCAACCAGGTCACACCTGCCTACGAGGAAGGCTGGGAAATGTGCCCGTCAATGCTTGGGGGCTCCATTAATGAGGACAAATGAGAGGTTAGGTATCAGGGGCGCATCACACACAGGAGTGAAGATCGAGAGCTCTCGGTGATGAGGCCTCCTTTCTGCACCCACCCTCTCATTACCTGCCTCCCCCACATGGCAGGAGAGGGCACAGTCAGGGTCCAAGTTCTCACACCTGCAGGCACACCTGGCCACACCTGTCTCATTCCTGCACAACCTTCTTGGGCTCTTCTGGGTGCTCGGGAGGGGGCGCCTCACAGGCCCTGGGTCTCCACCATACATGGTGTCGGCAGCCCTGCCCCTCCCCCATCCCATTCTTCAGTATTTTCTAGGCCACTCCTGAACGTTGATTTTTTTTTTCTTTTGCCCAAGATGAACAGTTGAATCATTTTGTGAAGTTTCTCCCCCAAAACATTTATATTTTGTTGGAAAGGCATGCAATCTATAAATAAATCCGCTGAGAACTGACGTTTGTGTGGTGTCGGATCTCTCCAAGCAGCTTCTGCACGGCTTTGTCTTTGGGTTTATTCATGTGTGTTCACATTTCTTGTTACAACGGTAATGGATCTTGCATCCATGCTGATATGTAAACACAAAAACAGAACAGAACGTTATTGGCTTTTGTGTATTTCTTTTGTAACCTGCCACCTCGCAGAACTCTAAGTTCTATTATTCAATTGTTTTTCCAGTTCAACCCCTTAGGTTTTGCAAGGAATCTTTTTATCTATAAAGAATGATTGCTTTGTCTTTCTTCGTTGTTTTCCTTTCCCTCTTTTGTTCTTCTTTGGGAATTTTCTAGAAGTTCCAGGGCAGCATGAAATACCACGATTGCTAGAGCTCCCGTCTGGTCTGAACTGAGGTGGAGCAGTGCCTGCATCTCCCCGTGAAGCACGGTGCTGGCCGAGGACCTGGATGGGTGTTCGTGCTCTGCTCCACTGGGGCACGCTCCGGAACCGGACAGCCCTCCTGGTTGCCACCTGTCGTCAGAAGCCCCCGCGTCCCTGGAGCTGACAAAGGACCACTAAGCTGAGCTCTGCCCCAGGACGCCACCCTAGGACCTGGAGGCCTCTGTGAACGGACTTGACCGAGGAGGCCTGGAGCGAAGCTGCTGAGGGAGGTTCCTGCAACTGGGCTCCCCACCCCTCAGACCTCCTCTTCTCTCTGTTTAGGGTCCAGCAGGTGGGCGTCCCTCCCGACCTCGGCACGAGGACAGCCCTCGTCTCCAGCTTTCCCTTCAAGATGCCCAAATCTGCTCTGTGCAGCCACACCCTCGATGGAACCGGCTTGCCCTCTGCTCACTCCTGTGCTAGAAATCCAGAAGGCTCTGGAGCTGCCCAGAAACCATGGACCACGTTGACCCTAGCCTGGACGAACAGGCTCGCTGCACCCGTCAGCCTGCTCGGCCCCACCTGGGCAGAGGTTGCCTTGTCTAACCTGGGAGGTCCTTGGGGAATGCCTCCCAGTGCCTCAGACCCCTCTCCCTGTACCGGCAAGGGTGGACCAGACCCGACCCGTGAGAAGCCCAAGCGGCTCCTGGCCATCGGCATACATCTGTGAGAGAGAAAAGACGTAAAATATCGAGGTACTTCTTTAAAATGTTCAAAGGAGAAACGAGCAGCCTGGTGTCTCCATCTGTCTGGTGAACAGAGACGTGAAGTGGAGGGCTGTGAACACAGAGTCACAGGGGAGGAGGAGGAGGAAACTCCCAGATAAGCGAAAAACTCACAGAGGGACATTAGACAGTCACACGGGGTGGGGGTGGGGGGACAGCAAGGGGGATGGTCCTGCCTTCCCTCTTCTCCAGGTCATTCAGTTCTACCTTTGCCTCCATCGTTTCTTCTTCCTCCCTCTTTCCTTCTGCCATCTTCATCTGAACACCCAGTTTAAAGAACCTGTCTTCACGATATCGCTGTAAACAAAGAAAACATTGAAGATTACACGTTTTCCTCTGAAAACAGCTTGGCCTTGTCTCTCAGGCCGATCTTTCCTGGGCATTCTCTCGATGTCATTGTTTTCTACATCGTCTGTAATTACAATTTTAATCTCTTCAGCTAATAACTTTTTTATAGCCTCTAATATTTAAATGTATGTATGTATGCATGCGTTTATGATCGATCTATTGTTAATGGAGGTCTCACGTACAAACCAGAGGACTCACCATTTCTTGGTGGAGTTCCTCAGGTCCTGAGGAATGCGGACAGCAGGATAGAGAGCGCCATCACCACCTCCATCCCCCCAGCCCTGGCGGCACAAAAGAATGTTGGGGCTCCCTACATTCTTTTCCAGAATGTCCCATAAGTGGCATCCATTATACGGCACGTAGCCTGTTGAGTCTTCCCCTGGAAGGCTTCAAAGCAGAGGTAAAGTGCCGCCCTGGCTGTAAAACCTCTCAGGGAGCGCTCGTAGGCCATCTAACTTTCAGGAGGGCAGTGCTGGCCCAGCCTCCAGGCTGGAGTGACAGCAAAGTGTGCTCTTCAGGGCATCCCCAGGGGTCACAGCCTCATTTAGTTGACAGAAGATGCCCAACAGAGGGCATGTGCATGTGCATGGGTGTGGGGGGGGCTCTGGGCATCCGCAAGGGGGTCGGCGTGCAGTCAGCACACCTGCAGGTGGGAACGAGCAGGCACGAGCTGTCAGTCCTCTGGTCATCTGACCAGGCCTGCGCAGGAGCCCCCCTGCCCCCCATGCTGGCCTGACCACCCGATGGTCACTCCAGGGGCTTGGGCCACACAGACCTCTTGGTCGAGACGGCTGTCCTCAGGGTCAAGACCAAGCAGGGTCCCTGCGAGCTGCAGTCCGTGTCGCCCGGGAACCGTCTGTCAGCCTAAGCCGCCCCTCCCCAGTATGCGCCGGCCCAGAGGCCTGCCTGCCGCACCAGGGGCGCTGGGCACGTGTCGGCCAGAACGCACAGCGGCCGGGAGTCACCAGTGTGGGGACACTGCCCTCGGGTCCCTTCAGACAGTTCTCTGCCGCCAGCCGACACCAAGTGCCCCAGACCTGGAGCCCTCGCTGCGGCGCTGTGACAGCTCCCAGGGCAGAACAGCCCTACACACACCACACACACCTACACACACTCGTACACACACAGACACACTCATCCATACACCACACACACTCATACATAAAGATACACACACACGCTCATACATATATACACACACACCACATATACATACACACACACACTCATACAGACACCACACACACTCATACAGACAGACACCCCCCCACACACACACTCATACATATATACACACCCACCACACACACACACACTCATATACACACACCTACCACACATACATACTCACACTCATACATACAGACACCACACACACTCATACATACAGACACCACACACACACACTCATACATATATACACACCCACCACACATACACACACACACGCTCACACACACACTCCTACCACACATACATATACACACACACTCATACATACAGACACCACACATACACACACACCACACATATACACATACACCACACATACATACACACGTATACACACATACACGCATACACACACCACACACATACACATATGCACACATACATACATATACACACACACCCCGCACACACACACACACACTCATACATATGTACACACACACCACACATACATACACACACCACACATATACACATACACGACACACACATATACGACACACACATATACACACATGCACACACATGCACACATATAAACACATACACACCCCACACACATACCCCCCACACCACACACACACACATACACACACACCATACATATACACATACACACACATATACACACATACACACATATACACACACACCGCACACAGACACCACACATACACACATATACACACATGCTGATACATATACACACATACATACACACACTCATACATACACACACACCACACATACGTACACACACACTCATACACACACACCCATCACATATACATACACACCACACATATACACATACACCACACATACGTACACACATATACAACACACACACCCCACACAAATGCCACACATACACACACATATACACACAGACCACACTCATTCATACACACACGTATCACACATATGGGGGGACAGTGACCATCATGAGAAGACGAGGGCATGGGGTGTGATGTCCATGCTGGCCCATCCCAGGGAAGGCCTCGCCTGCCAGGCCCACCCCCGAGGACCCCCACCTGCAAGGGTGGGGAAGGTGTGCACAGGTCCGCATGCTTCCTGTGGGATGGAGGGCTCTGCCACCTCGAGGCTCTCGCTCTGCAGCCCCTGCGAGGGCGTGTGGCCTTCCTGGGCCTGGCAGGGTGGCCCAGCCCTGGACGCCGGTAAAGGGACAGCTCACAGCCTGGCTCCCACGGGTACCTACCCCCCTCCTCCTCAGGAGGCACAAGACCACTCCCGTTTTCTCTGGGCGGGACTCAGGAGGAGGCTTCTTTTGAAGGGTGCCTGGATCTGTGTGCCAAAGGGCCCTGGGTGGAGCTGGGGGAAGATCCAAAGTGGCTAGTTCCGGCTGACTCAGGCTGACAGCACAACTGTCCCTCCCCTCTGTGACTGGAGGACCTGGTTTCCATCCATCTGTCATGGACTCACTGGGAGAGTTGGGATGATCAATGAGCAATAACCGTTGTAACTTTGGGGAGACTTGTTATGCAGCCTGACATAGCAACAGCTAACTGATACACGTGTTCTGTGTCCCAGGCAAACCTCTCAAAGCCTCAGTTCCCTCCTGCATGAAACGAGAATAGCAGAGGTCCTTCCCGGAGGGCTGGCTTGAGGATCGAGTGACTCAGGGCGTGGAGGTTAATTGCACAAAGCCTGGCCCACAGGGAGCTTCCAACAAGAAGGCTGCTCTTGTACCAACTCTACGACCGCCAGGATCAGCTGAGACAACGGGCGATCTGGTGTGCCCTAACTCTGCAGAGCGTTGTCACGCTCCCGGCCTGGCTCGGAGCTGGTGTTTGCCGTCCCACAGCCCTCTGGTGTGTGTTGCTGTGAGAAAGATCCCTCACTGCCGGACGGATCTGGTCCCCTGAGGCAGATGCGTCCGCCTCACTCCCTCTGAGATGGGAAGGCATTTACTCTCACACACCTCACGGTTTTGGTTTCAGAAGGAGACAGACTTCCTTGTAGCTCCAGGCCTCAAGGGGCAATGCCCACGTTGTTTGCAAAAGCCACTCCACCTGGCTGAAGACGAAGGGTTCCTTCAGCTCACTGCGCCGTGTAGTTTAGTGGAAGACTTGCCCCGTTAGCAGCTGTGAGGCATATCCTGGAGAAGGATGAGCTCAGGGCTGAGTGTGTTTTGGTAACAGTGCTGCCTTTGGGAGAAGAGAGTCCCCAGCCGCAGGACATAAGGCCCCTGCTGGGGGTGTCGTGCCCCCACCCCAGGGCAGGGGCATCTGCTGACCGGACCCTCCTGCCACAGCACTCGCCTCCCTGAGCCAGGCTGGGCAGAGACCTGCAGCAGACCCACAGCGGCCACCCCAGCCCCAGCCCTGGCGTTTCCGATGCTCTTCTAGGCCCTGGAGCACGTGGGTCACTTTCTGGTCAAGCTGGCCAGCACAGCCCTCTGTGGCTGGCCATTAGGAACCCAAGGGAGGGGTGCAATGAGAGGGGGTTGGAGGCGAGGCCGGGGGGCGGGGTTGTGATGGAAGGTGCTGGACGTGTGCTGGGCTGCTGGTTGTCGGCTAGGGCATGGTTCACAACGAGGACTGAGGGGTCCTGGACAAGCCTCAGAAAGATGCTTCCTGGCTGGAGGGTCCTCACTGTGCTGACAAAGGGGCACCCGCCCCAGCCTTTCTGGGAAGGAAGAGCTGGGCTCCGTAGGCAAGGCCTCAGTGGGCACCTCTCAGGGTTCGTGGACAGCTTGGAGGAGTAGTTAGTGCCCCTCCCCCCTTTTAGAATGTCCCCTTGTGGCTCTGAAGCAGCGCTCACCAAGAGGTCCCTGTGTGCCCACTGGTTCCCGCCAGCCCACCACACCCCTCTTGGGCAGAGGCAGCTGCCCGTGGCCCTCGGTTCTGTATTATTCCCTGCTTTGCTCCAGCACCCAGGACAGTGCTCAGTGCCTCTAACATTCAGAAATTAATGTGGAATGGTGGATGGATGGATGGATGATGGATGGATGATGGATAATAGATGGATAGATGATGGATGGATCGATGACAGATAATAGATGGATGGATGGTGGAGGAAAGGATGGTGGGTGGGTGAATGATGGATGGATGATGGATGAATGGATGATGGATAATGGATGGATGGATAATGGATGGATGGATGACGGATGGATGGATGATGGATGCAAGGATGGTGGGTGGGTGAATGATGGATGGGTGAATGGAGGGATGGGTGGATGCAGGGATGATGGATGGATGATGAATGGATGGATAGTAGATGGATGGATGGATGGATGAAGGGATGGATGGATGGACAGATGAAGGGTGGATAAACACCTGGAACACTCCTTATAGTGCAGCTGGCACTCAGTAAATGTTAATTCTTATTCTTCTTTTCTTCTGGAAAGTGTCAGAATGTCTATTGTTTGCCTTGGACCCTTATGATGGTTTGGCTTAAGTTCTGCATCTTTCTACCTTGAGTTGTGTGCTGAGGATGCAGAGGTAGGATTGTGTAACTACTTCAAGGAGTTCAGTCTAGATGAGGAGACGGAGAAAGAGAAAGGTAAGGATCCTGGAACATGGGAGGGTGGGATTGGGCAGGGCATGTTGGGGGAGATGCCAGGACTGGCCCCAGGGGTGGTGGGCTGACCCTGAATACTAGCTGGGGTCATCGCTTAGTGGGGCTGGATGAAAACCAAAGCAAGGGGCTGGGGGAGACCACACAGGACCCCAGGAGGGGCAGAGGATGGCAGGGGGGTGGGCTTCCTATCATTCTGTGCCCCCAGGGAAGCCCAGGTTTGTTCCAGGTGCCCACCTCTCTGGAAGGACTCCGGCAGGTGCAGAGGCTCTGGGCCTGTCTCTGTAGCCCTGACCCCTTGGTCCTGCTGGGTTCAGGTGTGGGCAGATGATAAAGGTCTGGCCAATGAGCAGTGGGGGTAGGTGTGAGGAGAGAGGGTGGGGAAAAGGGGACATTTCTGGGAATGATTTCTGCAGGGCCAGGCGAGCAGGTCCCAGTCAGAGTGAGCCTGTGGCAGGGGTGTGGAGACCCCTGGGCCTGGATAGATGGTCCGTCTGCTTGTTACCCTGTGGCCAGTGCAGTGGGAGGCAGCCCTCGTCCTTGTCTGGGCTAATTCAGCATTGCTGTCCAGTGCTGTGGGGCTCCGGTCAGCCTCAGACGAGTCTGCCCCGGTTCTGAAATCAGTTTTGGGGATCCCAGGGGCAGAATGCGCAGAAACTCCCATGGTGGACCCGTTGTCCTCCCCCACCTGGAAGCCCTAGTCCCAACGCTGGCCATGTTGCTCCCAGGTCACCAGGTCAGCCTTCGGCAGTGGGTCCTCCCTGCGGTAAGCCCTGCCCCACTTTGGACGTGTAACACGGAAACTTGGGCCACCTGACCCGCTGCCTCTCTCAGCACAGTGACCCGATCCTTTGGGCTCCTCTGGCCCCTCGCTCCTCTGAGAGGTCGGGTTTCCTGGGTTGGGCGTCTCAGCCTGCTCCAGTGAAGGGTGCCTGGGATGACCCTGGCCCCAAGCCTCCTCAAGGTGCCCCCCATGGCTTGGGGGGCATGTAGTGTATCAGAGCCTGTGTCAAGCCTCCAGGGGTGCACACCTGGTCAACTCTGCCTCCCATGCTGGGTGGCCTAGTCACTGCCCACAGGTGGGCAGTCTGAATCTAAAGGCTTCTTACATCCCAGACAGCCTGCCCTTTGCGATGGGCGCAGGAGCACAGCACAGACTTGGACGGCGAGAGGCCAAGGTGACAAGAATGTCACCAGGATGGCAAAAGTGCTATGTGCCTGAGGAAGGTGGCATCCAGCTGGTGACTGCACCTCTGAGCCCCATTCCTGGGCCCTTGAAACAGCTGGTGATGGTCTGAGCCCCTTGAAAAGCCGGGCATTTGAAGCGTGAGGGGATGGGGTGGTGGACGGTGGCCCCCAGTCCATTCACGCCCCAGACACTAACCCCACCATGCCCCCCACACCACTCTCAGCTACTGACCTGGCTGCCTGGCTTCACCACGAGCTGGGAGGGAGCAGAAGGGGCCCCCAGGTGCACCCTTCGCTGGCTCTGTGCTCAGCTCTGGGCCTTCTGGCTCCCAGACCATGCCCTCCTTTGGGCATCCAGCTCCTCTGTCTTCTGGGGGCTTTGGACAGTCGAAGCAGCGGCCACGCAGCATCCTGGTCGCCCCTCCTGGACCCTCCCCTGTGCACTGACTGACACGCTACCACCTCCCCTGGAGACTATCCCGTGTCCCTCCTCTGTGTCAGGGTCCCGGGGCCACACCACAAAGGACCACAGACCGGGTGGCTTGAACACGAGCATTGGTCCTCGCAGGCTGCAGCTGGAAGTCAATGTGTGGGTCAGGCCACGCTCTCTCCAGAGGCTCCTGGGAAGGACCCTCCCGGCCTCTTTCAGCCCCCAGTGGCCCCAGGTGCTCCTGGGCTTGTGGCCACGTCACTCCAGCCTCTGCCTCTATCTTCACACGTGTTTCCTCTTCTTATAAGGACACGGGTCGTTGGATTTGGGGCCCACCCTATCCATCATGACCTCATCTTAACCAATAATATCTGCAAGACCCTATTTCCAAATCATGTCACATTCTAGGTTCCAGGTGGATGTGAATTTGGGGGGTCACTACCACCCTGCTACACCTTCCCTTCACAGACGCAGCACTGGGGGCTCTTTCCCCCTCAAGGGCACCCTGCTGCCGGCCCAGAGGTGGGTTTCAGTCCCTCGATGGGACCTGGCAACACCACTCAAGGGCACCTCCCCTCCCCGCTTCTCTTTCCTCTTCGTGTCCCAAGCACTGGGGCTCCAGGGCCACCCTCCCTGTGATCTTCGTGTCCAGTCTCCCAGCAGCAATGCCATTGTGTGCTGATGACCTCACCTTCAAGTCTCCATCCTGGTCCTCCTGCACCCCAGACTCGGATGTGGGGGTGCCCCCTGGGATCTCCACCTGGAGCCCCCAACATCCTCCTCCATCACTGACTGCATCTTAAATGCCCCTCACCCTCTGCACCATCGACTCCAGCTTGCTCTGGGTGGTGCTTCCTCTGGGAAGTCGAGGGTTGGGGCTGTCAAGGCCTCAACATGCCCCACATGTGCTGGCGGGTGGGCAGACTGCAGCCCACCTCTGGCTCCACCAGCTGCCGCCCGGGACAAGTCACAGCCCCTGCACCCAAGAACCCATTCCCCTCAAAGCCGAGGATTACGTGCAGACCATGTGAACCCCCATGTGTGCCCCACGGGTGAAGGATGTGGCACAGAAAGGCTGGCTCTTCTGTTTCTCTGCGAGACTCCTGCACGGCGCTGCTCGCCCGTCGCGAGTCCAGCAGAGCACAGACAGGAGACACGGGGAAAAGCCAGTTACCACCTCTGCTCAACCATATGTTAAAAAGAAAAACATATTGAAAACTGAACTGTGGAGCCCTCGTGTCCAGACCAGTCCAGTGCGATAATTGCCCAAATGCCCCCTGGTGTCTCCCCTTCAGCCCCAGGGCCAGCCTGGCCCATGAACATCACTGCACACAGCAACGTCGCCAGGCGGCCCCCACTTGGGTTCCCAGGCCACAGGGTCAGCGGGTGGAGGCGGACGGGGTGTGCAGGGAGGGAGGGCGGAGGCAGGAGGGTGGCGACCGGAAAAGGAGGCTGGGTGGCCGGCCCCCTTGAGACTCCCCCTGGCAGGACGTGTCCGCAGACAGCTCCCGCGATTCAGCTCCACCGGGGATCCAGACAGCCGGTGCCGAGGGAACCAGACCTTTAACCAGCCGTAAAACCCTGTGTAACCCCAGGGCCCATCTCAGCAAGTGTCACCCTCAAAAGAGGCACGAGGCCAAGTGCGGAAATAAGCGAAGACCTCCAGTGTGGCGGGCAGAGGCTGTGCCCACAGCGCTGGCTCTGGTGCTGCGTGTGGCAGAGACCCGCAGGCAGGCTGAGGAGGGGAGAGCATCCCAGCGGACAGAGCAGGGCGCAGGTGCCCTGATGGGGCCGTGGGCGTGAGGAGGCCGGGGCGGCTCACTAGAAGGGGGCATCCCATGTGGCTAGTTAGGGGAGCGTTTTGGCTTTCTGTGGTCGACCTTGAGTTGGAAATGGAAAAAAATGATGGAAGTGGTCAGTCATTGGTCAACTCCTGGCTGTTTGGGGCCGATTGTTACAGGGGTTATGGTTTGGCCTCCTGACTGATTACCGTAGAAGGTGGGCTGGCTTCCCGGGCTGGTGGCTGCAGGTCGTGGGTGAGAGTTCTGCTCTTATAGATGGCCTGGCCATCGTATATTCCATCCCTCTGTATACTCAGTCTCTCACGTATGTTTTAAAATAGAGAGCAACATCTGCTCGAAGTTTCTAGAAGAACGTAGAAGGAACATCTCCCCAGTCGAAAGACCCCCCTGCTTGTTGTCCTCACAGCTGCGCATGGTTCCTGTCTCTGCCCCCGGTTCCAGGGCGTCTCTTACTCATCCGGCACCCGCCTCTGTCTCCGAGCTCGGTGTAGTTACATGCCCTTCACGTGGCCCACCATACCCTTCCAACCGCCTTCCCCGGGCAGTCCCCACGCCTCAGCCACAAAGCGGGAGGGGCTCTGCTGCCCTGGCGGGGTGCAGAGGGGCAGGGGATGGCGGAGGCTGCCTTCGGAGCCCCCACATGGACCAAGAAAGGCATATCCCGATCCAGAAAGCAGGATCACTCCAAGACGGGGAGCAGAGCCCGGCTGGCCTCACCCCGTAGAACCCGGGGGCAGAGGGGCCTCCCCAGCCACCCTACTGAAAGGCAGGTCCTGGGGGCTCCTCGCCAGCCTCCATGGGTGCCAGCTTCCTGCTCTGTGGCAGAATTCCAGGCAGGTCAAGCCCAGAGCAGAAATGGCCCGTGGGGTGGACGTGCATGTGGAGTCTGCATGGCAAAGACCCCAGATTTTTTGCACCCGAGAGCAGAGAGCCCCCCAGGGTGGGATGGGGCCTGCGGACAGTGTGAGGGAGGCCCAGGGCTGCAGACAGAGGACCAGGCCAGCTCACGGCTGCCTGGAGAACCCAGTGTGACAGTGGACGTTGAGGACCAGCCAAACCCTGCCCTGAATCCTGGCACGGCTGCGCCCTGGACTGGGGGATGGCCAGGACAGGAGCAGACCTCAGACCGGCCCGCCACCACCAGGCCACAGTACTGATTCGGCTGAATTAACAAACCAAAGTCAGCCATGTTGCCTCCGGGCTTGGGGACGTGGGGTCTGTCTGTGTGGGGCACATGCAAGCCTGCCGGGAGGTGATCTCTCACCCCCCAGGATGACACACTGATCCCAGGTGGGTCTGAGCCTTCCTGGCTGAAGAGGCTAGGCGAGGCTGAGCACCAGGTGGGACCCTTCTGCGGCCTTTCTCTGCCCAGCAGTTCACAGAGCCCACCGTCCCCTGCCTCAGGCCCTCAGGGGTATTCCTGGGGCACCTACCTTCCTGCCCCGTCCTGTCTTCCCAGGGCCCTCTGCCCTGACTATTCCTCTGCTGGGCAACTGCCCCTCCCCTGGAGCGCCCCTGGCCCATCCTGGGAGCTGGGTCTGAGACAGAGATAGAGACAGACAGAGAGAGACAGAGAGAGATGGAGACAGAGAGACACAGAGACAGAGACGGAGAGACGTGGAGACAGAGAGAGACAGAGACAGAGAGAGACAGAGAGAGATGGAGACAGACACAGAGACAGAGATGGAGAGAGATGGAGACAGACAGAGAGAGACAGAGAGACAGAGACAGAGAGAGATGGAGACAGAGAGACACAGAGAGAGATGGAGACAGACAGAGACAGAGATGGAGAGAGATGGAGACAGAGAGAGACAGAGAGAGATGGAGACAGAGAGAGACAGAGAGAGATGGAGACAGAGAGAGACAGAGAGAGATGGAGACAGACAGAGAGAAACAGAGAGACAGAGACAGAGAGAGATGGACACAGAGAGAGATGGAGACAGAGAGAGACGGAGAGAGATGGAGACAGAGAGAGAGAGACACAGAGACAGAGACGGAGAGAGATGGAGACAGACAGAGAGACAGACACAGAGACAGAGACGGAGAGAGATGGAGACAGACAGAGAGGGACAGAGACAGATGGAGACAGACAGAGACGGAGAGAGATGGAGACAGAGAGAGACGGAGAGAGATGGAGAGAGATGGAGACAGACAGAGAGACACAGAGACAGAGACGGAGAGAGATGCAGACAGAGAGAGACACAGAGAGATGGAGACAGAGAGAGATGGAGAGAGATGGAGACAGACAGAGAGACACAGAGACAGAGACGGAGAGAAATGGAGACAGACAGACACAGAGACAGAGACGGAGAGAGATGGAGACAGACAGAGAGAGACAGAGAGAGACAGAAAGAGATGGAGACAGAGAGAGACACAGAGAGATGGAGACAGAGAGAGACAGAGAGAGATGGAGACAGACAGAGAGACACAGAGACAGAGACGGAGAGAGATGGAGACAGAAAGTCAGAGACAGAGGCTGAATGTCATTTCAAAAGATCGTCGGTGATACTGCAACAAGAGCACTCTTACCTAACTGTTTAAAAATGAACAAATTTTAAACTTGAACAAGACTTTGGGGCTTATTTTGTCCAAACCTTTCTCTCCCTGTGGAGGGAACAGTGTTGAGTGCTCGTCGGGAGGTCCCCTGTTGGTGCCCTCCCCGTGGATGTCAGGTGATCTTCCACAGAAGTTGTTCGTGACCCATGATCTCATCCTCCTTATGGGCTTGTTGTCCCCGAGGCCGTAAAGCTGAAGGGCAGATCAAGCTGGATAAGTGTAGAAACAGTCCTGGTTCCCTGGCCCACTCTCCCTCCCTCCCTTTAATTGCCAGGTCCCATAAAAGCTGGGATCTGTGGGATGACTCACCCAGTTGATAGCGTCTGGACCTCTCAGCCATGGATCGTGGATCGGTGTGGCTTCCGGGAGCTGATTTGCAAACTTTAATCTCGGGAATCTCTGGGCCGTGTTAGTCTGCCTGTGTGTGCATGTACGTCTGTGTTCGGGGCCTGTTAGTGTGTGTGTGAGTGTGCGTGGGTGTCTGTGTGTCTGTATGTGTGTGTGGTGTGTGTACAATCCCTATTTCTCTGGGTGTTAGTGCCCTCTGCTGGCTTCCGGGATGACCGTGACCTGTGAGTCTGGCGGCTCCTCTCGACCCCGTGAGCAGATCTGGTCAGTCACACAATCGCTGCCTCCCGCCCTCGTCCATTCACTCGCTCGTCCACCCATCCAGGTGCTACCACTTCACTTATCTGCTGGATGCTGACTGAGTGCTCTCGGTTCATTTCTGTCCTTGTAAGGAACACAGCCGGGTACAGAATGGTCCCCACCCTCAATGGCCTGCAGGGACGGCGGGGTGGAAATGACCAGGCACGAGACTTGGGACAAGCCATTAACCTCGCCGTGCCTCAGTTTCCTCATCTGTAAAATGAGGAAACTGGGGGTTCCCACCTGAGAGGGTGTTGGTGCTTGTGATGTGCGCAGAGCTGGGGTGGGGGGCCAGGCAGGGCTCCATGGGGGCCCTGTGTGAGGAGGGCTGTGCACCAGATCCTGAGCACCTGTGCAGAGTGCTGGCTCAGCCGTGTGCTGGCTCAGAGGGGCGGGAGCGACCGACAGCAGGCTCAGCTTCCCCGGGGAGGGGGAACTGTCACCCGAAGGCTGCAGAGCCTGGGGCTGGACAGGCAGGTGCATAGGGAGCCTGGGAAAGAAGCTGGGCTGGAGGCAGGGCTGGAGGCTATGCTGGGGGAGCCTGGGACTGAGGAGAGGCTGGCACTGATGGAGGCTTTTTCCCGAGTTTACCCATCGAAGCTGATGCTCTCAACAGCACTATGCATCCCCCCACCCCTACCCCATACAGAGGAAGATGGTCCCCTCTGCCCAACAGGACGTCCAAAGTCCTGAGAGCCATTGATCCGCTCCTAGTGACATCCCTCCTCGTCTGCCTCAGGCACCCGCCTTGGATTAAAGACTAAACTGTAAGGTGAGCAACACCAACACGTGTATGTACAATAAAAGAGAAACAGAGATGGGAGAAATTGATTACTGCACAGAGAGCTCCCCAGCGGGGCGACATGGACATCTGCGTGGCGCCTCTGTTCCTCACCTTGGCCCCGCCGGTCGGTGACAGTCCCCTGGTCACCGTGCTCCTGCTTCCCCAGAGCTCAGCTGCGTGCGGCCCTGACCTGGTGGGTGACCCGTGCCTCATTCCTGAGTGGTCTTGGCCACTCGGGGTCCTGCCTGCTCTGGCTGCTGACACTTCCTCCTGACTTCCACCCCCTGAAGTGGCTCGGAGGCACCTCGGAGAAGCCTGGATTCCAGGCACACTCTTTGCCATGGACTGAGTTGTGTCCCCCAAATTCATATATTGAGGCCCTGACCCCTAGTGTGGCTGTATTTGGAGATGAAGCCACTGAAGAAATAACTAAGTTTAAATGAGGTCATAAGGGTGGGGCGTGCGCTGACCCCATAGGATTAGTGTCCTCATAAGAAGAGACAGAGAGAGCTCTGTGTCCCTGCCCTGTGAGGACACAGGGGAAGGCGGTTGTCTGTAAGCCAGGAGGAGGCCGGCACCTTGATCTCAGACATCCAGCCTCAGAGCTGTGAGAATAAGTGTCTGTTGTTTAAGCTGCCTTGCCCGGGGTACTTTGCTACGGCGCCAGAGCGGGCTGACAGTCCTCCTCAGTGATCGGGAGCAATCGCTCCAGCCCGGTGCCCATGGTTCAGAGGCAGGAGCAGCCAGAGAGGCCACTGCAGGGCCATGGACCCACGATGTCCCTGAGGGAGCTCACTCCCAAAGCCGCAGGCACGGGGTCAGCCTTCGGCCAGTGGGTAAGAGCGCTGGCTCTCGCCGCACCCTTGTGGCACCTGGGGGCGGATACCCTCTACGTGGGCACCGACGGACAGCACAGAGCACTACATCCTGCAGGACAGCCCTCATTGGGCCTGCAGGGGCCAGTCCTTCTTCTGGCCTGCTGCTTCCAGGAGACAGGAACTCAGTTCCAGGGAATCCCGTGAGCACGAGCCCATTCCCCACCGCTTTGCTGGGAGATGAGTTTCTCGATGAGAAAGGTGGTTGTGTGGAAAACTATAACTTCTGAATGAGCACTCGGAAAGATGGGGATGGTGATGCTGAGGAAAGCATCAGAGACGGGAGGCCAATAAACACCCCAAATCTACGTCTGTCTCCATGAGGAAAGGCTCCCGCTGTCGCCGAGATGGAAGAACCCATTTCCCAGCACTGTCGGGGGGACTGGTTACTCCGCGATGGACGGCACACGCGGCCCTGCTGTAGCCAGTGCAGCCTCGGTGAGGGGGGCCAGCCGTCCGCCTGCATAGACTGCTCCTGCCTCCTCCTGCCTGCACAGTCGTGGCCCCTGAGCTCACGCAGGAAGGACAGGGGCTGGGGAAGAGGTTGTCCCACCCAGACCGGGACGTGTCGTCCACCTTCCTCTGGGTGCTCTTTGGGGACCGTGCACGGGGCACAAATATCCTGTCACTCCATGTGCTTTTGGAGACGTCTGTCTGCAAGCCACCTCCCCAGGCCACTTGGTCACCAACTTTCTGGTTGCGTCCCTTCCGAGTCGTTGATCAGCCAAACTATTAGCCACTGCCTGGGAATTGGTATCGAAGGCACCTCTGACCACCACTCCTTCCATACGAGTGAATGACCAGCGAGAAGTCAGGCTGGAGGCCTTTCAGGACCATGCACGCTAGTGTGTCATGCTGCAGCAGTGTCCCCCGCCCGAGGGTGCGAACCGTGCAGACACCGAGGACCAGGCAATGCCGCCCAGGAGACTTGCAGCCCCAGGAAACTGGTTGAATCACCCCCTCGAGATGCGGCACTTGCTGTGTCCAAGGAGCAGTGTGGGGCCGAGTGTGGGGCCTGCTTCCTACGGTGAGAGGCGCCCGGAGCAGCCACGTCTCTGATCTCTAGAGGGGCTGTCTCGCCAGCGTGAGGACTCCGCATCCTCATGAGGATCGTGTCCACCCTATGACACATGCTCTTTCCCCATCTAACGTCCTCGGGAAGCATGTCCTCAGGTCTTGGCCATACAAACAGCAGGTCCTGCAGTCCTGGGGGGGTGGATACGGCTTTTCCTGGTCAGTTTGTGCTTCTCTTCTCTCGGGCCTCTGGGTCTGACTTTATCAGGTTATGGGGGGCTGGGGCGTCTGGTGGAGCATCGGCACCCCTCTCAGGACCACCATGGCAGGTGAAGGCCTGGAGGGGCCTCCGTCAGTCAGTCGGGGAGGCGGCCCCTCCCGCAGGGAGCAGGCAGGAATGCCGACACAGGACGCAGGAGGAGTCTGCAGCTGGGCATCTGCAGACCATTTGACTCCACCCCAAAGGCCCCATTTCCATACCCTGACTTTCACTCCAGACTCAGAAAGCCAGCAACATCAACTTGGTTTGAGATTCGTGGCTTGTGGGATCTGGGTGGGTCTGCCGTCTGAGTATTTGGCCTGAGGGTCCTTTAGGGCTCGCCAAGAAGCTCTCAGGTTCCCTGATGATCCTGAGCCTGTGAGGGTCCCAGAAGCCCCCAGAAGTTGGAGGCAGCCACCCACTAACTAGTGTTTTCGTTCTGGTTCTGCCAAACATTTTATTGCAGCTGCCACTTGATCTCCGAGTCAGTTAGCTATTTCTGCATAACAAGCCACCCAAAGCTTAGAGTGAAAACAAGAGTCACTATTTCTCCGGATTCAGTGGTCAGGAGTTCAGGCCATCCTCAGCAGGTGGGCCTGCTCCACGTGGCATCCGAGGGGTCACACCCTGGGCTGTGCTGGAAGGTCCAAGAGGCCTGGCTCGTGTGTCCGGCGCCTTGGTGTTCTTCCACGCGGCCCTCTCTCCCCACATGGCTGCTTTCTCTTCATGGCCCCCTTCTCTCTCCACGTGGCCGCTTTCTCTTCACATGGCCTCTTGCCCGAGCTGCTTTACAGCAGAGTGTCTGGAGAACAGGGGCTGCCGGTCTTCATACCGACTAACCTGATAGGGGCACAGCGTGACGTCTGCTGCATCCCTGTGGTCAGAGCCAGCCCGGAACCCAGGGGAGGCAGAGGGTCTCAGCGCTGGATGGTCGTGTGGCCTGTGCACACCAGGAAGGGAGGGATCAGGCCGGCCTCAAACCCGACATGCCCACAGCTCCTCATCCCAGACAACCACGGGCAAGGACTGAAGTGACTGTCTGGGCTCCTGGAGCTCAGGCCACTAGAATCGAGTCACCAGGTCAAGTAACCCAGACCAAACACCTGTCTCTGAGCATCTGCTCTTAGATCCACTCCTGTATCAAACACGGGGCCAGACAGGGACCAGCAGGAACACAGACCCCTCCAGGCATTTGGGGCAGAAAGGGCCAGGCTGGCAGAGGTCAGGAAACCATCTCAGGGAAATACAGGTAGGGCAGCCTGCCGCCCTCGGGGAGGAGGCCCAGGAAGATGCAGAAGCCGCTGGCACCTGTTGCTTGCTGTCCAGGGAAGCCTACACACGCGCTCTTCAAATCTCTGGATGCTTGCTGGGGGCGGCTCACTGGCTGTCCCTGACAGTGTTCTGGAAATGCAGGTCCGGCTCCCAGCCCCTGAGGTCTAGGAGGGATGCAGAGGGAGGAGGGCCCCGGGGGGGCCCTTCCTTTCCTTTGCTACGTACAGAAGCGATTCAACGGGGGAATAAGAGAACCTTCTGGAATACTTAATCCCGCTCCTCATTTGCCGAGTGACCCTGAGGTTCAGGGGTGCCCTGCCCAGCCCACGTGCTCAGGAGTCTTCTGAACTTCTGGAGGGCAGGTGGTTTGCTCCTTAGGCGGATCTTTCATCCTCTTCCTTGCTAGCCCCCCTCATTCCTGTCACCAGGGGTCTTGGTGATGGAGAATAGCTGGGCTGGAGGGGACGCAGGGGAGGCCGCTAGGCGTTGGGCAGGGCAGGGGTGCTGGACGGTCTCCTGAAGATGCCTCTCTGGGAATGTGGGGATGGCCCGGGGTGGCTCACCCTGTGGTCCAGGCGAGCAGAGCCCAGCACAGCCATCACGCTCGGCCCCACCAGACCCGCATGGAGCCCCAACGCTCGCCCCATGCCTCCTGGACCCCTGTGGGGTTGTGTAGTGCTTGTCCTACAGGGCATGGCGTGTGCTGAGCCAGCCCCCGGCTGGCTGTGGGGCCCAGCTCCCTGTGGGGCCCTGCAGCCTGGAGCCTCACTCAGGGCGCCCTCCCCGACTGCGTGCAGCCTCGGGCTTTCTTCTGGGTCCTGGGGACCAGCCGAGGGTTCCGGAAAGCAGGAGAGGCAGGGGACAGGTTGGGTTGTGGGTCGGTGGGTGTGGGGTGGCAGCCTCTCACCCTCTGCAAGTTTCTCCTTCTGTTCTCTGCAGGGTTTCCTTGATGTGTTCTGCCCCTCCACCCCCCTTCCTCCCACCCCCACACCCTCCTTCTCCTGGGCACAAGGCACCTGGGCCCACGTCTCCCCTCCTGTCTGCTGGGACCCCTGCAGCCCCTCCCATGGGTCTCCCTGCCTGAGTACCCACCCCCCTGCATTCTCCCCACAGCAGCCTGAGGGGTGATGGGAAACTCCAGCCAGATGTGCTCAGCCCCATCTCCTGCTCCTGGCTGTGCTGGGCTGTCAGGCCCTGCTGTCGGTCCTTCCTTCCTTCCTCCTCCACTCCGTGGTTCATCCAGCAAACACGGGGTCAGGTTTCCACACCCACAAGGATGGGACATGGGTGGGATTTCCCTCCCAACTCTCCGTGGAATTGAGAAGCAGGCCTGCTGACCCCAGCTGGGACCACACTCACCTAGTGGGTAGGGCAGAGGCCCACCACTCCCTCCTTCCCTGGACACCGCCTCCCTCACCCAGGCCCAGGTGACCGTGTGGTCCAGAGCTAGGGGGTGTGGGGCAGCCCTTCACTCCTGCAGGAGGGTGGCCAAGCTGGGAACCCAGGGACCTGCCTGGCCTCTGAGCAGAGCAGTGACGGAGTCCATGGAGAGAGAATGATAGGCATGAGGGGGTGCCTGGACACGTGTCATCCAGAGAGGAGGGAGATCATGGTGTGGGGTCCAGGGGTGCCTGGAGAGAGCAGTGAGGTGCGCAGGGGGGGAAGGTAGACACTGTGTGCCTGCAGTGGGGTCAGAGGTGGTGGAGGGGTCAGGACCCTGTGTTCATGGAGGTGGGGGTGGACCCAGGGGGCTGTTATGGATCACAGGAGATTCCCCAGGCTCATTCAGGGCCATCTACATGGGGACCGTCTCGTCTAGAGGTATCAACAGGCAGGTCCACTCCACCTAAGGGGGCCACAGCCTCCCCCTCCTGCCTGCCTCCAGCCCCCAGCCCCACCACCCTCCCACAGCCCCACTACCCTCCCACAAGGCCTCGTCAGCAGGATGGGGACAGAAGGCTGCGCTGAGATGCAGGAACAAAGGCACCGGATGTCCTACAGCAAGGAGACTCCAGGCCCCCCAGCAGAGAGCAGGGACCCCACTGAGCTGGGACCCTTGGCTGTCTTCAGATGCAGGGGGCAAGGGAGAGGAGTATCTGCTGGGCAGGGCTCCCTGTGCCCCAGTTCCACAAAGGCAATCCCCACGCAGCACCCGGATCCCGGGCCAGTGCCTCTGGGCAGTCGTGGGGGGGACCTGAGGGGACACAGTCTCCATCCCCAGCCCTAGTGCACTGGGGTCTGGGGACCTGAGAGGACAGGGTCTCCATCCCCACCTCTAGCAGGACAGTGTGGCTCCCCACAAGATGGCCTTGCTCCCCTTCTTGAGCATTTTCTAGGAATGCGTGAGGCAGAACGGAGTCTCCCTTGGGAACTCTCTTGTTCCTGGAGGGAATTCCAGGCCTTCTCTGTGGGAACCAGCCCCATTGCCCCTCCTCTGGCTTTTCCTTTTCTGGAAAGCTTTCTGGGGCCCTGAGGGACCAAAGGGGCCTGGCTGGTCCTCTTAGCACGTCAGACAGGGGCTCTGGTGGGTGGTCAGTTGGATCCCTGGATGGCCCCACTTTGGACCTGTCTAAGCCAGCCACTCAGGGGGGCGGTGGCCCCAGGTCGTCTGCTCCCCGGCTTGCATTTTTCCTGTGGAGTGTGGCTGTGGACTCAGGCTCTGAGCTCCAGAGGCTGGGGGTCTACGGTGAGGTCAGGCCTCCCCTGGGGCCTAGGTGAAGGAGAACGGGCTGGGCTTTGAGGGCAGACCCCAGGCAGAGGCCCAGGGGTGGGGAGAGGCCACACCTGTCCCTGCACTGAGGAGGGGTGTGAGGGCGGGTCTGGGTCTCCCACCTGAAGTGGGGCCTGCCCAGCCTCCCACCTGCACAGGGAGGGGGCTCCTGACCCGAGAGAGGCGGCCCCACCCGCCCAGGGCGGTTGGGCTAAGGACTGAGGAAGGGGTTCCCCGGGTGCAGTTTCTCTCCCTGCCCTGTGGACTTCAGGGCAGAGGGTCCGCCCTGCTCTCCCAGCCACACCCATGCTGCCTCACCTCCTCCTCTGACCTCTGACCTCCGACCTCTGACCTCAGGGCCTCCTCTGCTGATTCTGGTCAGGCCCTGCCCCTGCTCCTCAGCATCTACAGGGCTGACTCAGGCACAGGCCCCACCCTGGGCCTCCACGCCCGTGACCTTGCCCTCTGAACCTTGGCCACCATCCAAGACCACACCCCAGCCTGTCACTCCCCAAGCCCACCCTCTCTGCCCAGCGTCCAATCCCACCCCAGCAGGTGTCCGGCCCAGGGTCCAGGGCTGTGCTGCCAGCTGGGCCTGGTCAGTGGGTCAGCGCCCTCGGCCCCTCTCCCCCAGCCTGGACAGATGCACGGCAGCCTCCCTGACAGCCTGGCTCTCCCGCCTCAGGGCCCATGGCCAGGCTCCCGATGACCCTTGACCTTGCGCCCATTGCACTCGCCTCTCCTTATGCTCTAGAACCTTCTCCCCAGCACCACCCTTAGACCCAGCTGAGGAGGGTGAGGAGGCCCTTCACACCCCTCCTCCAAACTTCCTGAGTCCTCTCTGAGGCCCACATCTCCCCTGGGGTGCCCTCCACCCCTCGTGAGGGTCCCCACCAGCTGGGGACTTGCATCCCTGCCCCTCTTCCTTCGCCTCCCCCATCTCAGCCTTTCAAGGGCATCCACAGCCCTGACGTCCAGCCTGACACTGAATACCTGCTGGCAGATTTGGGAGTTGAGCTCCAGATTCTCAAGCCCACCCCTGTGTGCGCCATCCCGTCCCCTCCCCCTCCACCCATGGCCCCACTCTCCCCTCCCACTCCAGCGCAGGCAGCCTGGGGGCAGGCGAGAGAGCTGACCCAACACCTGTTTCTTATTCCGTCTGGCCCCCCTCCCAGCCCGGCAGCTCGTCAGGAGGAATCATCTTCAGTTCCAGTTCTTGCCAGACATGCGTAGTTTACTTCATGGACGGACGTGATTTTCCCTCGGAACTTCCTTCTTTCTTACTCCTTTCACTCAATTCTCCTTCTAAGATCCACTCTGGGCTTCCAACCATGGGGACCCCGAGGTCTGCCAGACCCCCACCCCGGGTGCATCCAGCTCTGCATCTTCCAGTAGCTGTGGGACCCACGTGGGGATCCCCACACCGGTGCCTGTGCGTCTGCATCTTACGTGGGGCTGGCATCCGGGCTGGGGGTCTCCGTAGCCCACTTTCCTCTGTTCTATGGGCATGGATCTTGGGTCCTCTGAGCATCCCCTGTGTGCCCACCTGTAAGCCACCCCGGTCTAGGCCCCGTCTCCCTCCCTGGCCAGGCCTCCCCCTGCCCTGTCCATTCATCCAGCACCTTCTCCAGAAACACCGAGCACCCCTGAGCCTGCTACCGGGCTTGGGACACCCCTCCCCCTCTGGGTGGTAAGCCCCTGTCCTGCTGGCCTGAACCCCTGCTGTCTTTCCAGCTCTGTTCTCCAAGCCGACTCCCTTGGTCATCCTTGACCACGGGGGTCCTGGGGCTCCTCACCGGCTCTCTCTGCTCCTGCCCTCACCAGGCTCAGGCAGTTTGTGAGCTGGTGTTTGTCACCCGTCCAGGGCAGGGGCGGCAGCGTGGCCCCAGCACACAGTGGGCGCTGGGGAGGTGCTGGGTCAGTACCAGATGGGCTGTCTGCCCCGGGGCTGCTGAGGCGAAGGCCCTAAGTGACCGCTCTGCAAGGCTTCATGAGGTCTCTCAGTGAGCAGATCTGTCGGTGACAGAGCCACACAAACACCAGCCGTGGTGTTCGGTCAGCTCCTGTTTGTTACAGGAAGGCAGAATCTGCAAGGACACGAGTCAACGCCAGGCAAATGTGAGAATCGCCTGCTCCGGCCCACGATCAGCTGCGCTGCCAGTGAATCCACCCTGTGGCCCCTTGTGCACAGGGAGCCCGTGGGTCTGCTGAGACACAGTTCAAAAGGGTTGTTATAGGTGAGCCATGGATTTTGCTCCCTGAACTACACTTCCTTCAAAGCACCTCGATTTCAAGGCACAGCTGCACAGTCGCCCCACTTTGCCTGTCAAAGGTCAACGTGACTCCAACCCAACGTCCTTTCAATGACCATCCCTGCTCATGTGCAGCTGCGTGGCTCCCTGGAAAAAAACTGCGCTCAGCCCGCGAGCATGCACTGCCCGTACTCTGCGGTCAGCTCCAAGGCCTGGGTGCAGGCACAGACACACAAGATACACCAGGCTCTGGGGTCCTTCACAGAGGCAGACCCCTGGACCTGCTCTGTGGGGTCTGTGTGCTGAGATCTCCTTGAAACCCAGATGGGGCAATAGTGAGGTGGGGAGCCTCCCCCTGCCCAGTGAAGAGCAGGGGCCCTGAGCTCCTCCCACGAGGACTGAGGAAGGATTTTGAGCATCACAGAGGACTGGGGATGCCAGAAGGGGCTGACTTTTGCGGGGCAGGGAAGATGCCGGGGCTGGTGTGGGGTGACCCTGGGGAGGGGGTGAGAAGAGGGCTGAGGGGCCAGGAAGTTTGGGGAGAAGGGTCCTGGATTGGGAGGAGTGGGGGTGCCAGGTGGGGCTGCCACATAGGGTGCCACATGGGGACCCCCGAAAGGGCCGAAGGTGCAAAGGCAGGGCTCCTGACTGTTCCCAGAGGTCCCTGCCCCCTGGGGTTTCTCCAGGGACATTGGTGGGGGCGGGGGCAGGGCCTCTTGGAAAAGTACCGGCCAGGGAGTCACTCAGAAGTTGTTTCCCTGGGTTGATGGTTAATTGCATCCGTCTGCTTGAAAACAATCTGACCGGTTCCTGGGAATGCCCTGAGCAGGGAGGAGCTAATAATAGCCAGGCAGTCTGGGCGGGCTGCAGCTGTGGAGGCTGCCCTCTGCCCCCGTCCCCCTCATAAATGCCGTGCCTCTCAGGAAGGACTGGCCTGGGCCACTCCTCTGCTCCCTCAGGCCCTGGGGTTAGGTGGACAGACGTGAGGACCCTCCTCCTCACATACCAGGGACCCTGGTTCCCCGCACCCACCATCAGCTGCCATTCCTATGAGTTGCGGTGGGGGGGCTTGGACCTCCTGATCTGGGGATGGGGGCTCTTCACCAACCAACCCCTCCCTCCCCTGGCCAGGCCCCGGTGAGCCCTGGAGGCCCCCAGGTGGGAGGTGGTGCACCCCTAGGAGAGGCCATCGGAAGTCCTTGTCTCAGTAGGGGGACAGCAGGAGGGGAGCCCCCAGAGGAGCCTTGGGGCAGTGGCACCGAGGAAGAAGGAGGGAAGCCTGGGGTCTGGTCCCTGCTCTGCCTCTGCCTGGTGGGCTTCACGGCCCAGGGCTCAGTTTCCCTGTCTGTGCCAGAGGGGCCAGCTCTCCTGCCGTCCACCGAGGCTTCGTGTGAGGGGCACTGTGACGCGAGGTGCTGTGGTGTGGGTTAGGGCCCCACCGGCCCCGCTGTCCACAGCCCACCCCGTCTTCTCTCGTTGTCCACACACTGTAGACTGAACCTCCTCTCCAAGCTTCATTTGAAGAAAGAGTTCCAGGAACGGATTTAAGACGTGGTCGGAACCCCCAGAACGGCTGGACAATTCCTCCCTGGAATTTGGGTTCCGCGCTCTGTGGCCACCCCAGTCCTCCGTGGGGACGTGGCACAGGCGGACGCTGCCTTAGTTGGGGGTGTTGAGTCTTTCAGAGTCCAGCTCCAGGGCCCAGGGCCGGGTACACGCGGGGTCACCGGCCACATGGGGCAGATGTGAGCCAGAGGGCCATCCAGCCCTGGGGCACCTGCCCTCCTCTGGTCCCAGTCCCCGCTCCCGTGCCCCTCCCAGCCTCCCCACCGTCCTCGGCCCACTGGCAGGTGCGGTTGCGATGTCCTGCTGACCGATTCCTGCCCCCTCCCCGGGCCCTGGGCGGGTTGGGCTCCATGAGCAGCTCTCAGCGCCATTCTGGCTCCTCACCGTCTGGCCCGGCCTCTACTTCCAGGTCTCTTCCGTCTCCTGTGGTCCTCAAATCGAGCCTCTCTCCTTCTGGGTGTTGGTCCTGTCCAGGTGTCCTCCAGCCAGGGTGCCCTCGAGACTGCCACGCCCACCGGTGGGAATCCCCCCCTTCTAGCCTCTGGATGCTGCCCGACCAAGGGACCACGTCTCACCCACAAGTCTGGCCCCCGGCTGAACGAAAGCTCAAGGACACCACTGGGTCCAGCTTGCTGGCAGGCCCAGGCTGGGGGTTGTGGGAGGTCATCTTGCTGTGCAGGGAGGTCGGGAGAAGCTCATTCCAGAAGCTGACCACACAGGAGGAGGCACTGAGGCCCAGATCACTGCCTCACGCCTCCAGGTGTGGACACCAACAAGAAGGGCCAGAAAACTGCCCAGACCCCCCACCCCCCGGGGAAAGGGCCTAGCAATGTGCAACAGGAAATCTACAAATAGATAAGAAACACGAAACGTGTTAATACACACAGAGATCAGACACACAGACGGGTCCTGTAAGACCCAACTCCTCCTTGTTAAATTGGCAAAGATTAAAATGACACCCTGGGCTTCTACGGGGTGAGTGGAATCCACACCCTGGCATCGAGTTCTCTCCGGAAAGCAATTTTCATGCCCCTCAACCTAACAAGCCACTTCCAGAAAAAGCTGTCCTAGGAGTTCTAAGATGCGGAAAAAGATTTTTGAACGAAGATGTTTACTGCAGCAGTATTAACAATAGCTGAGAGCTGGAAGGGACACCACCGCCCAACAACAGGAAAAGGGGTAACTCCATCCTATTACATCCCTGCATGCGGGCTGCTGCACAGGGTCGGTTAAAACACTTAGACTACATTAGGTGGAAAAATGCAAAACGATACCAGTTATGAATATACATATCAGAACATATGTGTAACGTGTATACATGCACATCTGTACATACACATCAGAAGAAAGTGCTAAATTAACTGTTTATGACCATCTATGGATGGTGAAATTATGAATGCTTTTTACTCATCTCTTGTATCTGTTCTGCATTTTCCGACTACGTTACAAAAATATGTTACTTTTATAATCACAAAAGTTATAAAAATATAAATGTGTATGTCTTACCATTTACCTGACAAAACTGCCCTAGACTCTTTAGCTAACGCCTCATCCACTTTTCCATCTGTGTACAATAGAGCAGAGAGCTCTGTGTGATGCACCCTGGGCTCCGGGCGGGCATCCCCTCCCCAGGCCTCCTGGACGTCCACTCAGGGGGCCAAGGGCCCCCAGAACCCTCTGCTCATCCCACCGCTCCCCGCTGGGCCCCAAGGGCAGCCACAATCTTGGCACAGGCAGAGCCACACCGCATCCGTCCCGGCTTATCTCTGGGTCATTTCCTCGATGACCCAGGTTGGCTGTCTTGATAACCCAGCAGTAAACACACAGCAGGAGCGGGCCTCCAGGGCACCAGGGGAGTGTGGGCAAAGCCAGCGGCCCTGGGCGCAAGCTCCACTCAGGGCAGGTGCACTGGGGACCCCACTCCCGCGAGCATGGCCATGGGACATGGTGCCTTCTGGGAGGCAACGGCTGTCAGCTTGAGCACCTGCTAGTGCCAGCAGGCGCAGGGCAAAGGGACAGCTGGGGGCCAGCTTTCTCTTCCTGTCTCTCCCCATCTCTCTCTCTCCCTGTCTCTCTATCTGTCTCTCTCTCCCTGTCTGTCTCCCTGTCTCTCTCTCTCTCCCCGTCTGTCTCTCTCTCCCCGTCTGTCTCTCTCTCCCTGTCTCTCTCTCTCCCTGTCTCTCTCTCTCCCTGTCTCTC
>CM053549.1:52473774-52486594 GCA_028646465.1 Rhinoceros unicornis | reverse complement strand
CGGGGGGAAGGAGAGGGAAGGATGGCAGGAGGAAGGAGAAGGAAGGATGCTGTGAGGAAAGAGAGGGAAGGATGCTGTGAGGAAGGAGAAGGAAGGATGCTGTGAGGAAGGAGAAGGAAGGATGGCGCGGGGAAGGAGAGGGAAGGATGGCAGGAGGAAGGAGAAGGAAGGATGCTGTGAGGAACGGGAGGGAAGGATGGCAGGAGGAAGGAGAAGGAAGGATGCTGTGAGGAAGGAGAGGGAAGGATGCTGTGAGGAAGGAGAGGGAAGGATGTCAGGAGGATGGAGAAGGAAGGATGCTGTGAGGAAGGATAGGGAAGGATGCTGTGAGGAAGGAGAAGGAAGGATGCTGTGAGGAAGGAGAAGGAAGGATGGCGGGGGGAAGGAGAAGGAAGGATGGTGTGAGGAAGGAGAGGGAAGGACGGCAGGAGGAAGGAGACGGAAGGATGGCAGGAGGAAAGAGAAGGAAGGATGCTGTGAGGAAGGAGAAGGAAGGATTGTGTGAGGAAGGAGAGGGAAGGATGGCAGGAGGAAGGAGAAGGAAGGATGGTGTGAGGAAGGAGAAGGAAGGATGCTGTGAGGAAGGAGAAGGAAGGATGGCATGGGGAAGGAGTTGGAAGGATGCTGTGAGGAAGGAGAAGGAAAGATGGCAGGAGGAAGGAGAGGGAAGGATGGCATGGGGAAGGAGGTGGAAGGATGCTGTGAGGAAGGAGAAGCACATAGGGGTGCAGTTGGCAATGGGGTAACCAGACCTGGACCTGAAGGGGAGGGAGCCAGCCGCGTGGGCACCCTGTGAGGTCGGGTGTTGCCTGGGAGGGAGCAGGGGCCTCTGGCTTCTGGAATGTTCTGTCTCTTGATCTGGGCGATTGTTACATGGATATGCCTGCTTTATGAAAATTTATCAACCTGTAAGACAGTCACAGAAAGACATGTGTTCAAATACATTTACCACAGCAACATTTCAATGGGAAAAGTGAAACTTCATGCTAGGGTAGTTTTCTGTATAAATTATAGTATACCCAACACACTGAGTACTTGTAATGTCCCACATCAAAAAAGATCCTTGAAAGAAAATTTAATAAAAAGTTAACAAATAAAGTAAGTAAAAATTTAAATTTAGTTAAAAATATTAAAATTTAAGGAAAGGAGAATTCTCAATCATAACGTTAAGTACCAATCACGCGGACCGTAATTTCGTGCAGTGGTGCACATACAAGCATGTTTGTGCGACCACAGATCCAGGAGAAAATCGTCAGTGCTTGTCTCCAGCTGCGGGTTGAACACTCTCCGTTCTCTTTGTCAAGCGTGTGTTTCTTTCGTGATAAAAGTTGTCATGGGGAGCGCGAAGGAAGAGACACGTGAGGAGGGGGCCTCAGGCCTGGTGTCAGGCCAGAGCTAACTCTGAGACCTTGACTGCGTGGGCAGCAGCCCCCATGGTCCTTGTGGCCGGGACCCTGCCCCACCTGGGCTCAACCCTCCAGCACTGGGCCTTCTGTCTGCCAGGCGCCGTTTCCGGTATTTTCTCAGAACACAGCCGCGGAGCTCCACATTACCACTGTGTTTTACATATGAGGACACTGGGCCTCAGGGCACTGAGAGCTGTGGGGCTAGGGCTTCGGGAGGCTCAGCTGCTCCAGGGAACGTGGGTCCAAGTCCACAGAACGTGGGTCCAAGTCCGGCTTCCTGCCACTCCTGGCTTCCTCTGGGGAAACTTGCAGAGGGAGCGGCCAGGAGGAAGCCCCTGGCACACCCCACTATGGAGCCCAGGCGTGGCCTGCGGTGGGGCAGGGACCCCCCACACACACACCTGGATTCCGTGCCTCTGACTCCTGGGGGGTGGGGGCCTCACACTGCACACATCCAGCACGGAACCCCACTCCTGACGCCTCCCTTGCTGGGCCTTGGGGTCCAGGCAACCCCTCCTTCCTGTCTCCAGACCGTCTGCCTCTCCCGTCCACACCACCAGGCCTGGGCCAGCCTGGAGCTCCCTCCTCCCTCCCTCCTCTCTGTCTCTCTCTCTTTCTCTCTGCTGCCTGTCTCTCTCTGTCTCTGTCTCTCTCTCTATCTCTCTGTCTCTCTCTATCTCTGTCTTTCTATCGCTCTGTATCTCTCTATCTCCCTCTATCTTTCTATCTCTCTGTCTCAGTCTCTCTCTCTCTCTCTCTCTATCTGTCTGTCTCTCTCTCTCTGCGGTGGCCTCCCCCAGGCCCATCCTGCCCTCCAGTCTGTCTGTCTCAGGACAGACGTCCCTAAATGGACACCCAATCGCTTTCTTTGGGCCCTAGCCTCCCTACTTTCTCTCTTGTTCGGGGACAAATGTTGGGCTCCTGAACTCACTCACCCCAAGTGACCGCCACCCTCCTTCCCTGGATTATTCAGTGGACATGGGTGTGCACCAGTTGTGTGGGATGGGGGTCCTGGGGGCAGACAGAGCCCGGCCTCGGGGATGTCACCCCCCAGCAGCACAGCTGCTGATGAGATGGATAAGCCAAGAGACAGGATGACAGAGTCTGTCCTTCTGGGAAGGCCACGGGGTGGGGAGGTTGGGGAGGGCTGTGGAGCCCAGGCAGTCCCAAAGGCTGACCCCGAAGACTGAGTGGAGGCTGGGAAAAGGCCCCTCAGTCGGTTGGGGGTGCATGGTCACTAGCCCATGGGAAGGTGGGTGGTGGGCGGGTGGGATTGCTGAGCCCAGGATCAGGACCAGAAACCACGCTGGAAAACCCCTTTTGCTCTGGGTCTCCGTTCAGACATAACCCCCACATGGGGTCCTCTCCTTGTCTCCCAGCCTCCAGGACAGGCTCTGGGGACAGTCTACTCCTGGAGCTGTGGGGAGAGCCTGGGAGGCAGCAGGGCGATGGCTCCGGGGACAGTCCACTCCCGGAGCCCTGGAGAGCCCGCGGGGACGAGCACCCTGGAGGCCGTTCTGGGTCCAAAGGTCCCAGCCTGGAGGTCCCCACGTCTGAAGCAGCTCTGGTTACCCCCATGCTAGTGGGACCTCGGGGGTCTCTGAGGAGCTGTTTAGAGTCCAGAGCTCAGGCCGGGAGGGGTCCAGACAGCAGCAAGCTCAGAGTGAACAGGGCTGTGGGCTGCTCCCAGGACCCAGGGCTCCACTAGTGTTCCTGGACTGGGAGGAGTCAGGGATGCCCCAGCTCTCAGCCTGTTGGCAGAGAGAGTTTGGGAAAAGGGGCCCCTCCTCGGCCTCCTCCTGCAGATGGGCTGGGGTGTGGCCAGTGGACGGAGCCTCCGAGGGTCTGGGGGCTGCGCTGTCTGGGGGAAAGCCAGCATCCTGCAGAGCCAGGCAGGGCCATTGGGGGCCGTCGGATACGGTCTTTCTGCCCTGGGTCCCTCGTCCCCGGAGTCTGGCTCTTGGCCCATGTGCGGGGGCTGGGAGCTGGGGGGCGGCTCACCTGTGAGACATCCGGTCTGTGTTTGCACAGGGGGAGGGGCCGGCAGCGCAGGCTGAGCGGCCTCTGAGGGTCGGGCGGCGGCGCCTCTGCAGATAAGGCATTAACAGTCCCCGGACTCGCCCTCCAGATCTGCTGACGCTGACTGTAGGCCCAGGTGCTTGGGGTGAGGTACCAAAGGTTCCCTATAAAGTGCTGGGGCTCTGGGCCGTGGCCACTTGCGCTCCAGCTCCTGGCCTGCTGTGGCCACGAGGGACCCACCCAGCGACCCCCATGATGAGGCTCGTGCTGCCCAACCCAGGCCTGGAGGACCGGATCCCGTCCCTGGCGGAGCTGGAGCGCCTCGAGGAGCAGGAGGCCAGCTCGCGGCCCAAGTGGGACAACAAGGCCCAGTACATGCTCACCTGCGTGGGCTTCTGCGTGGGCCTGGGCAATGTGTGGCGCTTCCCCTACCTGTGCCAGAGCCACGGCGGAGGTAGGCCCGGGCGGAGGGCAAGGGTGGGGGACGGGGCTGAGCCACACTCACGCCCCCCTGGACCCCAGCATCCCCTCCACAGAGGGGAGGAGTCTGGGGGGCCTGGGGCCGCGGGCGGGGCAGGCGCACACCTGTGCCTTCCACTCGGGGGCCGTCTTCACTGCAGACTTGAGCCCCTGAGTTTGCACCAAGGGCAGGGCTGGGCAGAGGCGGGCCTGGGCCGGGTGGCCTGGGCGCTGATATCTGCACCCCGGCCCTGGCCACAGGGGTTGGCGAGAGAGGCCCACTGCCCTGGCCCGCACGTCCAATGCTGGCATGTCAGGCTCCGGGAGGCCGCCTGCCACCTGCGCTCCAGGACCGGGGAGCCCTGCCCTGTTGCCAGAGGACAGATGGACCTGGGTGTTGGGGGGACAGAGAGGAACCAGCCACTCCTCCGGGTGGAGCATGGAAGGTGCTGGCACGAGGGGCAGTAGGGCCAGCCCTCTGCACATCCACTATGGGCACCAGGCTGAGTCCTCCCTGTGCATCATGTCACGTCCCAACCCCACAGGCAGGCAACACACTCCCTGATGGACAGAGGAGGGAGCCGGGCCAGGAGCAGGTGGCCCACAGTGGGACACGTGGCCGGTTCCAGACCCACGGCACACAGGCCAGAGGCGGGGGAGCTGCTCCCCCATGACCAGCCGCCTTAGAGGCCACCAAGGGTCTTGCCTGGAGCCCAGTGTCTCCTTGCATGGCCCAGGTCGCCCCCTCACCCCAGCTGCAGAGCCCCCACAGCCTCGTCCCTCCTCCCATCCTCCCGTGTCTACGACTGCAGGGATGGAGGTCACACCCGTGGTCCCCTTGGCCCCCATGCGTCCAGGGCTTCTGTCTCCCCTGGGCCCCCAGCCCGCAGAGCTGGCTGGACACTCTGGGGATGCTCCTGGTAGACAGGTTCCAGGCTTTTAAAGGATGTTCGCTCTCTAGTGATGCGAGTTAGGAGGCGTCATTTTCTTTCTAACTCTGAAGACCTGCTGACTCTCACCCGGGCTTTGTGACCTAAAGTGTCCCTGAGAACAGCAGATGCGGTCGCCCCTGGGGAACCTGTGACCCTGCACCACCCCGGGCTCGAGAATGTCTGGGAGGCTGTGTCTTACCCGCCTCTGGTCCAGCCTGCACCTCCCAGCTGGTTGCCACCATCTCTGCACTGGGGGGAGAGGGTGGGGCTGGGGACCCTGGGGCCTGCGAGGTTGGGATGCCCAGTGGTAGGGCCACTGGCAGTCCCCGAGTTCCGCCTCCCAGCTGCCCCAGGGAGGCTGGCTGCCCCTTCCCTCTGGAACCTCCTGGTCAGGCCCCCCACCGCGGGGGCCGTCCTGGGGGAGGGGCCCAGCATCCTCTGCAACCCCAGCGGCAGCGCCCGGCTGGGCTGGTTTGGGCTGGTTCTAAGGGGAAGCCCAGCACAGCAGGGATTTCCTCCCCCGGGGCACGGAAGGAGCCCGCTGGAGAGGGAGGAGGGGCCAGCCACGCCCCCTGCGCTGGGGCTCCGGCCACACAGGATGGACCCACTTTTTGGGGCTCCCTGAGAAGAGAGGGACTGGGAGCACCAGAGCTGGGGAGGATGTCCAGGAACATGCTGAAGGGACTTCAAAGTCCTCAGTGCAACCGACCAGGACAATGACGGAGACCGAAAATTCCCAGAGAGCCGCGGGGCCCCTTTACTGACAAGAATTCACCCACGGGAAATGGGGGCTCTCGGGGTGCAGCCACACACTCGCCATGAGCCCAAGTGGGCAGCACAGGAACGTTGCCTCCAGACACTGAGGACAGGAGCATCTGCATCACCCCAGGGAAGGAGGGCCGACCCTGGGTCCCCGGGACAGACAGCAAAGTGTGGGGGTCCTCAATCCATCAGCTCTAGCAGGCGAGGTGGGGAGGCGCGGGGGGCGGTGCAGCCCCTGACACCCTGGGCGAGGCCACCACCTCCCAGCTCTGCGGGACCCCCCTGGTGGCTCACCGTCTGTCCAGTCCAGGCCGCCCATTCCTCTCCCTGTCCACCTGTGCCCTCCTGGGGGCCTCCCCACTGTCCTCCGTCCCCCGGGTCTGCTCTCAGGTCAGGAGCTGAGCGTCTTGACTTCCAAGCCCAGGAGACAATCACTGAGAACGGTGACAAGGTGGCCAGTGGCTGGTGACCCCTCATGGGGACGTTCCTCACCCCGAGCCCCAGCTATGGGGGAGGGGAGCAGTTGTGTCACTTGAAGAGAAAGTGACAGATTTGAGGACCCCAATGACGAGCCTTGGTTTGGTGGAAACTTAATTTGCCTCCAATTATTTCCAGGAGTTTGGGGTAATTCAAAAAGTAAAAGCACGTGATCATTTACTTTATTTTTAACTTTGTATTATGAAAAAAATTAAATTCAGAAAAGTGGAGGAAACTCCAGTACAGACTCTATTCCCGTGACTTAGATTCAGCCGTCAGCAACATGTTGCATGTTTATTTGGGGCATGTGGCCATGTACACGCACACACATGAAAAGCCCCTTCTTCTGCATGATGTGTGGCCACGTAGGAGGCCGGAGCCCTGGAGCTCTCCCTGGGCCCGGCATCTCTGTGATGAGCGGGGCAGGTGGACACCGGGCCCGCCCAGCCTGGGCCCGCCTGCTTTTGCTTCTCTCAGAGGTTTTGTGTGTTTGCCGACAAACAGCAAACATCTGTGACCCACCGAGGGACAGTGTACCCTCAGGCATGTCCACTGTCACAGCCTCACCACAAAAGGGGAACTGGCACAGTCACCAGCGCCCTGACCCAGAGCCGGCCCTGTGGGTCGGAAGCTGCTGCGGCAGGAAGGCGGACGGGTGTGGGAATGGGAAAGTGCCATCGTCACTCTGGTTTAAGGAGAAATCTGGCTTTTCTGGGGGCCAGGAGAGGTGGGGGAGGGGACTGTGCGAGAGAGGAGCGCAGCCCTGACATGGGCAGGGCCACCCGGGTTAGGAATTTCTGTCTTCCCTCTCCATCACTTCTCCCAAACGCCCCCCGACCCGTCCTCTGGGCAGCGGGATGTCCAAGCCACCCCCTCCTCACAGCCACGGGTCAGGCTTTCCTCCTTTGAGAGCTCAAACTCCTGGCTTTCCATCCCTTGGCCACGGAGACTCGGCTCCTCGGTTATTTCTGAGCCCCCCGCCACGTGGCCAGCGAGCTCCCTTTGTTCCCGCCGTTCCCGGGGAAGCGTTCCTGGTCCACCTGCTGCAGGTCTGCACGTTCGCAGTTCTAAATCAAGTCAACAAACGAGCAAGGAGCACTCTGTCTGTCCCCACACCGAGAGTCCGCAGTCTGGAAGGCCACACTTCAGTTTAGGTTGCCCCGCTGCCGCCCTCCCCAACTGCCTCTGCATTTCCAGGAGATGTGCTCACAGTGCATGTGTGGCTCCCCAGCCCCCACACCCAAACCTTGTCCACATCCACCTCCACAGCCATCGTGGTGGGTCCCACCGACTCACAACCAAGGGGGCACACCAGCTGGTTGCTCCCTTGGGAGACTGGGGAAGGGGCTGCACAGGCCCGATGAATCGATGACTTGGCCCATTTGGCTGGAGCGTTCTGGACCCTGATTTCCTGAGTGTGACCTGGAAGGGGCCTGGGCATGGGCTCCAGGGGGTAGGCTTCAGGTGGGGAAGGCAGCGCAGGGCCCTCAGAAGTGCAGGAAGGAACACTCATGCCCGGGTCTCAGGGTGGTCCCACTTCTAGGTCCCACCTCCAGACCCTGGACAAGCTGCCCCGTCCCTGGGCCTCCTCTCTGTTCCTCCCCCACTAGCTGCTGTGATCACAGGTGACACCATGGGCTTGGGGCTCTTGTGTCCCCTGGTGTGGGAGAACCACATGCCTTTCTGGTCAGTCTGCTGGGTGCCGACCGGGTCAGAGACAGCCAGTCTGAAAGGACTGAGCCCAGGGGGCCAGCAGGGTGTGCCAGGCGTGGGAGGGCAGGACCTGCCGGCACCGCCCTCTCCCTCCCAAGCACCGGCTCTGCGGTGCCCAGTGCTGTTGCGTGGGCACAGGTCTCGTGGTGGCTCAGCATGGGCTGTGAGTCTGGACATGGGCAGCGGGGAAGGTCGCGGGTGAGGGGACAGCAGCCCGCTCAGTTGGCCTTCAGGAAACGGCAGGAGGACTGGGGGGGCACCCCTGGCCACACTCTCACGTCCTGGGGACTGGACGGTCCTCGCCAAGAGTTCTGCATCTGCACCACGCCCGAGAGCCTGCACGCGGGTGAAAGTGCATTCTCTTTCCACGCATGTCGCCCCCACCCCAGTCTGTCCCACGGGCACCACTCCCAATGCTTGGTGCCCGCGTTACCCCATCTCATCCTCGCAGTGACCGCGCAGCTGGGAGAGCTGGTGTGCGGGGTGGGGGGAGCCCTGAGGAGGCAGTGTCCCCCATCCCCCCACTGCTGTCTCCAGGCTTCTCTCCAGCCTGGTTCCAGGGGCTGCATTTCTCTCTTGGTCCTGGCCCTGTGCCTACCAATTCAGCACATTTTCCTCTGGCTTTTACTCTGTGCCAAACAGCCACGTGCGGGCGAGAGACACGTGGAGGCTCAGACCGGCCTCGGAAGCACGCATCGCCCCCCCACCTCCTCTTCCTCCTCCCTCCCCCTTGTTTCCTAATTTCTCAAAGAGAGAAAGATCTGCACTTCTGTGCCAGCTGTCTTTCTCCTGTGGGGTATTTCTACCTCGTCCCGCCATGAGTGTGCATCGGTGTGCAAGAGCACACATCCCCAGCTCCCGGGGCAGCACTGGGATGCTTGGCTCCGGGGAGCTTTGGAACTCACCCGGGCGCCCTCCATGCTTTCCTCCCTCCCTGAGACTTGCAGCCCTCCCTGTCCGTCCTTCCCACCTTCCTACACCTCCACCCACAGTGAGAAGTAGTGGGTGTAAAAGGGAAAGGTTCATGTTCCCGGGCTTGATTTGTAAAGACCCCTTGGCATTGCTGGAGTTTGTTAAGAGGGGACTCCGGGAGCTCAGCACCCGCTCATCTGGGAGAGCAAGGATCCGGGGCTGCCCTCCCGCGAGGCGGCTGGTGGGTCACGACTGCTCTGTGCTGTCACCTCCTTGTCACGTTAAGTTCCCCATCCCCTGTGGCCCACACGCCCGGCTTTCCTGGAGTGCCAGACCCTCAGCCCCGTCGCAGCTGCAGCCGCAGCCGCAGCCGCAGCACCAGGAAGACCTATCTCTGTCCTGGGGTGGAGACCCAGGACAGAGGACAGCCCACGGGTCAGAGGAGGTGGCCCTGGGCTCCAGGGGGCCTGTTAGTCCCAGCCGGTGAGGGCACCGTGGATGGACAGACGGAGGGACGGACTGAGGGAGGAGAAAGAAAGAGGGAAGCCGAGGGAGTCAACCCAGCAGCACACGTGGAGCCCGCTGGCGAGATTGCCCCTGCCTTCCCTTGCCCCTCAGAGTCTCTCTCTCTCTCTCTCTCTCTCTCTCTCTCTCTCTCTCTCTCTCTCTCTCTCTCTCTCACACACACACACACACACACACGTGCGTGCGCGCTCAGGCATGCACATTAACATGGACATGCACTCACACATGCACCCACGTTCACATACACTCACGCAAGCACATGCACAAGGACACACATACATGCACACACTTACACGCAGGTATGCACATACCTGTGGACACACACCCACCACACTCACATGCACATGTGCACACACTTACACACTCACACACACATGGACATGCACACATTCACATATCCCCATGCATGTACACACACAAGGACACACATGCACACACTTACATGCAGGCATGTGGACGCCCACCCACCACACACTCGCACGCACATGTGCATACATTTACACACTCACACACACGCGGACACACACACATTCACATACACCCATGCATACACATACTCGCACACACACGCACACTCATGCACACACACTGCCACCCCACTGAGGACCTCTGGCTCAGCGTCCAACACCTGCCCTGACCAGAGACCCATGCGGGAGGCGGGAGGCCGTGGTCGGGCTGGGGAGGCGCGGGGCAGGGAAGGGGGAGGAAGTGAAGGATGTAAGCTATTCGGGGGAGGGCCAACAGCAGGAGTGTGCCGGGAAAGGAGGGGTTGGAGGTGGAGCTGACCTCCTCCTGGGCTCCTGGGACACGACAGGGTGGGGAGAAGTAAGAGGGATGGGAGCCCGAGCAGGCAGCTGGGGCGCTGCGTGCTGAGGGGCCGGGGCTGCGCAACCGCTCCAGACCTGGGGTGTCGTGGGCGCCCCTCCCTGGGAGACCCAGGGACGTCAGGGTGAGGGGGAGCAGGCAGGCGTGGGCAGCCCCCATCACTCAGCAGGTGCAAGGCTGGATCCCCCAGGTCTCCCAGTCAGGGATTATGGCTCACGGGGGTTCAGGGAACCCAGCCCACGGGCCCGTCAGGCTGGGACCCGAGTCCGCTCTGCAGTCCTGGAGCCATGAGTGTGTTTTGAATTCTTATCTCCCGGTTTCAGCTGTGCTGAACATCGTCCTGAGTGAGTGTTCACGACCTTTGTAACCACAGTTGTGCTAATCTCTGTAGATTGTCCTCAGGACCCTCCCACGCTAAGTGCACCCGAGAACCTCCTTGGATCTCCCGCTGGCCCCGCACGCGGGCGGGTGGAAGGGAGCAGCTGGGCCCCCTGACCTGGTTCACCGTCACTAACCTTCACCTCCTTCCTGCAGTAAAGCTGGGCGGCGGGGGCGGGGCTTGTAGAACCGCCAGCGCGGTCCTGACGACACGGCGGGGGGAATCGTGTCAGAAGGGAAGGGATTCCACTGCCGAGCCTGGGTTACCACACGTGGGACCATGTTCACCACAGAGGCTGGCTCCCCCACCCCAGCGGGCATCGTGCCCTTGTCCTGCCATTTCCACTCGGCAGATGGTCACGGAGCTCCCGTTCAGTGCCAGGCTGGGCCCTGGTGTCCATCAGAGAGCAGAGCCGACAGACCCTGCACTGTGCCTGCGTCCAGCAGAACGTTCTGGAGGACACTCCTCCACATCCCTAAGCAGGGTCCCTAAGGCTCAGACTGAAGACCGCCTGATGCAGACATCCCACATGCCCTCTGAACCCTGGGCTCCCGTGGCCTCTCCCCTCTGACTTCTCCGTATCTTTGAGTGCAGGTTCCATGTGCTCTCCATGCCTCCCCTGGCTGGCTCATCTGGTCCGTGCCCCGCCGCACACTCCGCCCAGCCCGTGGACACCTTCCTAACCTCCCAGCGCTGTTGTGCACCACCCCGTAGGGCGGGCATGGGCTTGTGGGGTTGGCCACTTTGATGAGGCAGCACAAAGCGTCTCCCCATAAAACAAGCGGCAGTCTGCCCAGGCGGCCCCTCTTACCATGCAGGGCTGAGAGGGGGAGTTCGTGGGTCCCTGCGAGAAGAGGGAGCTGTCAGAATGACAAGCGCGTCTCTACACGTTTAAACGCACGAACCTCTCAGTGCTGCCCCTTGGGCGGGTGCCCACTGTCTGGAGCTCTGAGAGGAGGCCAGCCCACACCCTCCAGCTTAAGTTTCTCTAAAGAGACAGAATCTAAAGACGTTGTGAGGAAACGCAGCTGCGTTTATTGACCCACATGCGGCAGCATTCTGGGTGCTGCTTTGCTTTTAGGATGGTCCCAAGCATTAAACCTAATTTTCATAAGAACAGTGGGTTGCTTTTTCTTTTTAGGGTAAGCACATCTCTAACTTCTGTTTACTTAAAAGGCATCCTGAATGAACTTAACATTCCAGTCAATTTAAACCATAAAAATGAACCTTGGTTTCAACAGGGAATCGTCCCCTTCCTGGTTCCCTCACCACCTGCGCAACTTCTTCCTGCTCCAGCTCCGCCCCAGCACGGAATTGCTACACTTTCTAAACAATTCCAAATACCCTCCCATTTCAGTCATTTCTTACCCATCTGAAGGACAATGGACTTTGCACAGATGAGAGCACGGATTCTCCCGTGTCCTGCTGCTGAGTGGGCCTTCTAGAATGTGGAGTTAGCTCTGACCCCAATCCAGGGGTCTTGCTGTTACTTTGAAGCTCTGGTCCTTGATTGCTCATCTCTAGAATTTTCTGTGGCAGGCAACACCGTTTTCTGCAATGCCAGTGGCCATCACGGGCAGTGGCGTTGTTGATGGCCCTAGTTTGTATTTGTGACAAAGTTCTGCAGATAATTTCTGCAGATGCCTGTGTCCCCAGAGGTGGCCTTCTGCCCTCCTGGGCATTGCCAGCTGACCGCATCGCTTCCTTCTCCCCATCCAGGGGCGTTTATGATCCCCTTCCTCATTCTGCTGGTGGTGGAGGGAGTCCCCCTGCTGTACCTGGAGTTCGCCGTCGGGCAGAGGCTGCGGAAGGGGAGCGTGGGCGTCTGGAGCGCCATCCACCCGGCCCTGAAGGGCCTAGGTGCGTGTCTGTGCCGACTTGGCGGGACCCCTGCCTGGGGCCTGGTAGTGGCAGAAAGAGCCGCTCTCTTCCCTCCTCCCGCCCGTTTCCAGGGAGAGGAAGTTCCAGGGCTTGTTCCCCCCACAGGCCTTTGCAAATCTTTCCTTAGAACCTCATGGGAGGGTAGGCTGCAGGGTCCAGGCCAGGGCTGCTCCTGGCCACCAGGGACCAGCTGGGCAGCAGAGGCCGTCCCAAGTTCCTAGGTGCCCGGGGCATGGGAGGGTGTGGACACTGGGGGAGAGCAGGGTCCCCCACTCCTGCCCAGAGAGGGCTCAGCAAGCACCCAAGGGACCCGGAGCGGGGCTCACCACCAAGGCTGCCCTCCTGCTCTCCCGGACTCCTCCATCCACTCACATGCAATTGGTGAGGAGGCTCCCAGCTCTGACCCCCATGCCAGCAGTGACCCCTCACCCTAACACTGACCCCCACCCCAGCTCTGACCCCCACCCCAGCAGTGACCCCCACCCCAGGTCTGACCCGCACCCCAGCTCTGACCCCCACCCCAGCTCTGA
>CM053549.1:52435261-52473674 GCA_028646465.1 Rhinoceros unicornis | reverse complement strand
CAGGACCCTCTGCCATGGAGCCAGTGCCCACTCAACGAGAACCGGACAGGTGAGCCTGGGGGCAGAGGTCAGGGGTCAAGGGTCAGGGATCGGCTGGCTGTATGGGGCCGCCCTGCACCTTTGAACACGCAAACTGATGGTGCATGACCTGTCGCCCTCTGATTTTCTAAAATTTCTATAGTTATAGCTCAGGTTTGCGAAAAACCAGGGCACATTTAAGGCAACAGAGCATTAAAAAATTGCCGTGTGAGAGAAAAGCTCTTACAAGCTGCATCTCAGGGGAGCGGGCCGAGGGCGTTAGGAAGAAGCGGTGGGGGGCCCTCTCTGGGGGGTTCTCCCACAGCGCCCTGTGCCGCCCTCTCGGAGGCAGCGGGCCAAGGGCCCCACATTACACAGAGACCTGTCTCCTGGCCTCAGAGCGAGGACACTGGGTGTGGGGTTCCAGGTCACCAGCCAGGGTGTGTGTAACTTTCTGGAGAACGCTGCTCCTCACATCATGGAGGGTGGTGCCCCCCTCCCTCCACGTTTCCCGGAGTCTCTTTCTCCCCAGGGTGTGTGCCCAGGATTGTCCACCCCTCATCATCTGGTCCTTCTGGGACCCCCCGGGAGGGAGGATGGGAGAGCAGACCCTCTGCCGGTGGCCCGTGGGGGACAGGGGGACGTGTGCTCAGCACGGCACCTCTCCACACATCTGCACCAGGACAGAAACTGCCCGTTTTGTAACAGGCAAAGAGTGGCCGGTGTGGTGTACTGTGTGGGTCCCTCCAGGTCTGCTGGGGTCAGGCCGCCAAGATGGGCCCCTTGGGGTCAGAAGTGGACAGGCCCTGCCCGCAGGCTGCCCTTGCTGCCCTCGGACCATTTGGGGCACTTGCCCTGTCTCCGGGGCTGGGGTGGGGTCTTCTGGGATTAGACCGCTCCCCCCTTAGCAGGGTCTCCGTGCAGTTCCGGAGCCTGGAGGGGCAGCAAGGATGCCACCGTGTGAGGCTGAACAGAGTCGCCCAGCACAGGCCTTGGTCAGGGAGCCCCAAAGACCGGTGACCTGCACGGCTGAGCGTCCTGCCTGGGCACCGACTCCCAGCCAGGCCTGTGGTGCTCCGCCTGCCTGGAGCAGGGGCAAGAGGGCGAGGGCAGGCAGTCGAGGCCCCGGGGTGCACACCATACTTGCGTCCACATGTGTGTGCATGGCTTGTATGGATACATGTATGCACGAGTGTGTATGTGAGTGTGCAGCCATGCTTGTGTGTACATGTGGGTCAGTGTGGATGTGTGCACACATGGGGTATGCGTGTGCACGTGTGTAGTTGTGCAAGGCATCCTCATGTGCACACACGTCTGTGTGCATGTACGTGCCTGCACACGTGTGTGCTACGTCCCAGCATCAGTGCCCCAGGAGCACGGCCCATGTTCCCTGCGGTTCTTCCCTGTGCTCTGTCCTCCGCACGGGTTCACACTCTCTGTGACCACACACTGAAGGGTGAGAGGGCCCGTCCCCCAGGCTATGTGGAGGAGTGTGCCAGCAGCTCCTCCGTGGACTACTTCTGGTACCGGGAGACCCTCAACATCTCCACCTCCATCAACGACTCGGGCTCCGTGCAGTGGTGGATTCTGCTCTCCCTGACCTGCGCCTGGAGCGTGCTCTACCTGTGTACCATCCGTGGGATCGAGACTACCGGGAAGGTGAGGCCGGGTGGGCCGCGGGTGCTCACAGAGCCCTGTCTGAGCCACCACACCCTTAACCAGCTCTGAGGGTCACGGCCCCCACGTGCCCTCTGTCTGGGGGGCTTCTGCTGTCCCCAGCCTTACTGATCGCCCAGGCTGGCGGCCAGACACTCGGTGCTGGCCGGGATGCTCTCAAATGCGCTTAGAGAGCAGCGTGCAAGAGCGATGCACGCAGTGTGTCTAGTGGAGGGGCTAAACAACCGCGATTACAGTCACAACAACAACCACAACTGCCACCAGAACCATGGGAACAGCAGAGAGGCCAGGGCCCCTGCCGGGGAAGCCGGGGCCTGAGGGACGCACGGAGGAGGGTGGAGCGGGGTCCTGCGTGACCAGCCCTTCCTCCTCGCGGGCCCGGCTGCCCCCGTGTCCCACACCTGCCCCGTCCCCAGGCCGTGTATATCACCTCGACGCTGCCCTACATCGTCCTGACTATCTTCCTCATCCGGGGCCTGACACTGAAGGGAGCCAGCAACGGCATCGTCTTCCTCTTCACGCCAAATGTGAGTGTGCCGCTGTCTGCCCTGGGCGCCGGACCCCATGGTGGGGGGTGTGCTGGGGGACAGGCCTCCCCCAGGGCCAGTGTGCGTGCTGGGCCCGCGAGGGGCTGCTTGACTGCGGCTCTGTGGGGACGGACGGGCGGCAGCCACCGTGTGGGGAGGCATCAGCTGCCACCTGCAGGGGCATGGTCTGTCCTGACCACCTGCCCACCCGCGGCCTCCCCGGTCACCAGGCCGGGCGCCTTGGCTCAGGGCTCGCGCCTCTTCCCGGGACCACCCCCTTGTTTCCCGGGGCCCGTGTCCTGCGGCTCCCAGCTGAGCGTCTCTGTTTGCCTGCAGGTCCAGGAACTGGCCAACCCGGTCAACTGGCTGGACGCGGGCGCCCAGGTCTTCTACTCCTTCTCACTGGCCTTCGGGGGCCTCATCTCCTTCTCCAGTTACAACTCCGTCCAGTGAGTGTGTGCACGGGAGGGTCCCGCGGGCCTGGGCGTCGGGAGTTGTGGGGCCTCCACCAGGGCTTGGAGTGCTGTGTGCCTAAGTTTCCCCATCAGACTTGGTGGGGTTCTGTGGTGACGGTGGAAAGAGCAAAAGGCATGCAGGGGAAGGTGCAGCTCACATGCGAGTGTCGACCCGCATCTTCGCTGCTCCCTGCTGCTCCAGTTCCATCTGGACTCTGGGGCACAGGGCTGGGAGAGGCAGGGAGGAAGTGAGGACTTCCATGAGCTGGGTACCGTGAGGGAGGCCCGCTTCTGGTCCGGCCTCCCCTCGGCCTCGGCCCCAGTGACAGGAGCCCTGGTGCTCTCCCCTCCGTCCACCACGCCCCTCCCCTGGTGACCCCTCAGCATCCAGGACTCCAGAGGCCTCTGAAGGAAGGAACGCAGTTGGCGTCAGTTCACCCCCACAAGCATTAACGGAGCACTACTGTGTGCCCCCTGGTGCATCGGGACCCGTCCTCCTGGGATCTGAGTTCTGCAGAGAGATGAACACCAGGATGAACAAATGTCGGGTCGCAGGAGATAAAAGATGCAGAGAAAGAAAGCGCAGAGCAGGACGAGGGGTCTTGGAGGGGCCTCATCCATCAGAGCAGGCTCGGGGTGGAGAAGGTGCTGTGTGAGCATAGGCTCAGGTGGGAGGGGTGACTGCAGATGCCCCGCTGGCCGTGGGGGACGGGTCAGGAGAGGGTGGGGCCAGCAGGGCCCTGGCGAAGTCCTGGGGTCGCTTCCCAGCGGATGGGGCAGGAGGGAGCTGAGAGCGAATTTTCTTCCAGCTTTATTCAGACACCTCCCACACAGTACAATTCACCCACTTAAAGAGCACAATCCAGTGGTTTTAGGATATTCACAGATTGTGCAACTACCACCACAAATTCCAGAACATTTTCGTCATCCCAAGAGAGACCCTGGACCCATCAGCAGTCCCCCACCCCACCGCCCCCCTCAGCCCAGCAACAATCATCCACTTTCTCCCTTTACGGATTTGCCTCTTCTGGACGCTTCCCAGACGGGGAATCCCATAGGCTTTGTCCTTCTGCGTCTGAGCATAATGTCCTCGAGGCCCATCCGTGTAGTAGCTTCCCTCCTCTACTGGCTGAAGAGTGGTCACTGTGTGGATGGACCACATTGTGCTCACCTACCCACCTGCCGATGGACACCGGGGTTGTTTCCACTTTTTGGCTGCTGTGAACATTTGTGCACAAGCTTTTGTGCAGACACGTGTTTTCATTTTTCTTGGGTCCGCCTAGGAGTGGATTGCTGGGTCACGTGGTGGCTCCAGGCTTAATCATTTGAGGAGCTATTTTCCAAGGCTGCTGCCTCATGTCACTGCCCCACCAGCCACGTCGCAGGGCCCCGATTTCTCCACACCCTCGCCAACACCTGTTATCTGACTTTTGGGTTCTAGCCGCCCTGGTGGCTGTGACATAGTGTCTCACTCTGGTTTGACTTGCATTTATGGAGGGCTGAGGGACTAGGCTCTGGATGGAAGCCTCTGGAAGGATGGTGTCAGCGTCAGCAGATGGTGGAGGGGGAGAGCTGCTGGGTTGGGTGGGGAGGTCATTGGTGGGGTTCTGGGTGTGCTGAGCTGAGGGTGGCTTTAGGTGTCCAGGTGGAGATGGGGGGGTCCTCAGCTGGGAGGAGGCGAGACCCCCAAGGTGGGGAGGCTGGGAGAGGATACCAGTGGGAGAAGGGGTACAGGTTGTGGGGGCCTGGCCCAGGCCACCTCCTCGAAGCCTTTGAAGCTGGTGGGGGGCAAGGCCCGGGGATGGGTCCTGACCAGGTGAGGCCAGAGCAGACATTGGCAGAGCAGGGATTTGAACAACGGGGTCTCCAGCTCCAGCTGTGGGGTTGAAGGCTGCTCTAGGGGTTCCCAGGGCTTTCAGGGGTCTCCGGGGCGACCAGGTTGTGGCGGGGGTGGCGTTGTGAAGTGGTAAGAGTGGCAAGAGCGAGGGGCTAGTGGCTGTGGACAGGGGGCTTGGGGACAGGCCCTCAGGTCACCTTGTGCTCGGGGCCTGCACGGTCGTGGAAGAACGGTGGGCCGCACCCTCCCCCGCAGCACACCTGCCGCTGAACCTCTCAGGCTCGGCTCCCAGGCAGAGCTCCGCGTCTGTCCTCCGCTGTGTACCCACGCGGGCCGGGCCGGGCGGACACAGCGTCCCCCGGTCTGCAGTGACCAGACGCCGCTCTCATCCACAGCAACAACTGTGAGACGGACTCGTTGATCGTGTCCATCATCAACGGCTTCACGTCCGTGTACGCAGCCACCGTGATCTACTCCATCATTGGCTTCCGGGCCACCGAGCGCTACGACGACTGCTTTAGTGCGTGAGTGCCCATCCCCCACTCCCATGTGCTGTGCCACCTGTGTGCCTGGCCTCCGAGGAGCCCACCAGGCTTGCACCCGCCCAGGGCCAGAGTCAGCCTCGCTCCCTTTCCAGGAACATCCTGACGCTCATCAACGGGTTCGACCTGCCTGAAGGCAATGTGACGCAGGAGAACTTTGAAGAAATGCAGCGGTGGTGCAACGCCACAGACCCCGTGGCCTTCGCGCAGCTGACATTCCAGACCTGTGACATGAACTCCTTACTCTCCGAGGTCAGTCCTCTCGGGCGGCGCTCTGATTCGGGAGCAGAAAGATACAGGAGTGAAGGACCCTTGGGTGGACACCAAGCTTCCCCAGGAGCCGAGTTCCTACTGAGCCATCCCCACGCCCCTGTGCCCCTCCGGAGGGTGGAGCCGGTGCCAGAGGTCTCGCTGACCCACGTGGGGCCGGAGGCAGCAGCACAGGGTCAGCCCAGCAGTGAGGAGACTACGTGCTTTTGCACCGCGAGCCCGTCTGTGCACACGGCCTGCCTCGCCGCCTGCTCTAGCCTAGTGGACGGGTCACAGGTCCAGGGCATCTTTTTAGGGGACTCGCTCAGACCCCACTGAAGTCACTCAGCCCTCTTAACCCGGGCCATGTGGGGTGCGTCTCAGGAAGCATCCGGTGGGCGGGGGTCCCTGTTAGCGAGCAGATGGCGGTCCCTACGTGTCTGCCTCATGTGTCTGTCCAGGCAGCTCGGAGCCCTGACCACTGCTGGACAATGCGCTCCATATCCTGGTTCTAAAACATAGTTTAGCTTTTAAAAATACACTTGGGGGGCCAGCCCGGTGGCATAGTGGTTAAGTTCGCGCACTCCGCTGCGGCGGCCCGGGGTTCTCGGGTTTGGATCCTGGGCGCAGACCTACAAACCGCTTATCAAGCCATGCTGTGGCGGCGTCCCATATAAAGTAGAGGAAGATGGGCATGGATGTTAGCTCAGGGCGAATCTTCCTCAGCAAAAAGAGGGGGATGGGCAACGGATGTTAGCTCAGGGCCGATCTTCCTCACAAAAAACAAAAAACAGAAACTACACTTGGGCCTAAAAGACAAGATCTGGTTACTTCACACACGGCTCAGATCAGCCCGACACTTGCATGGTGCCGCCTGGCGGGCGGAGAGCTGTCCAGGGACGTGCCTGCGATGGATGACTGACAGGAAGGGAGAGGGACATGAGTGGGCCGCGGGGGCCCCTCGGGGAGCACGCCCAGCGTGCCGGGGAGCCTGTGCTAAGGGTGGCGTGCCTGCCCGCCCTGCAGGGCGTGGAGGGCACCGGGCTGGCCTTCATCGTCTTCACCGAGGCCATCACCAAGATGCCAGTGTCCCCGCTGTGGTCTGTACTCTTCTTCGCCATGCTGTTCTGCCTGGGCCTCTCATCCATGTTCGGGACCATCGAGGGTGTGGTCGTGCCCCTGCAGGACCTCAAGGTCACCCCCGAAAAGTGGCCCAAGGAGCTGCTCACAGGTATGCAGGGCCGGGCCGTGTGGGCAAAGCCTCGAGAGTGACCTCTGGGCACCACGGCCGTGGGGCAGGGGTGGAGCCTCTGTCCACAGCGGCTCTGCTCCCTGTCCGGCCCGCAGGCCTCATCTGCTTAGTGGCCTATCTCATCGCCTTCATTTTCACGCTGAACTCGGGCCAGTACTGGCTCTCTCTGATAGACAGCTATGCTGGCTCCATCCCGCTGCTCATCATCGCCTTCTGCGAGATGTTCTCTGTCGTCTACGTGTATGGCGTGGGCAGGTAGGAGGGACGGCCCATCTGACGGTCACAGGAAATCCCCTTGGTGGGGTGAGCAGTCCCACGTCCAGGGCAGGGTGGGAGACGGGTGCCTGCGACATGGGACTGCATGCATTTCCCTTGGTGGGAGAGAGTGGTGGGTGCGGGGCCTGACACCTGGAAGGGTGGAGGGAGAGGAGGTGGATCCCAGGTGGATGCTTGTCCAGAGCAATAGAAACTGTACCCCTTCCAGTTTCCAGATGCTTCCAGACTAACGTACAAAGATAAACACTGATAGCAGAGCGAGGAGACTCTGCATGTCCTGGTGGGGGGGAGAGAAAATAGCTCCCACAAATGAAAACACGGACACCTCTCATCTGACCGTGTGATTGAAAATGCTATAACCAAGTGTCATAAGCAAAGTCAAGAGACAAACAATAATCCAGGAAAGCAGCTGCACCGCAGAGATGGCACTGTTACACCTCGTACACCAAGGAGGCCGCCACTGTGAACAGATGGACAGGAAACGCAGAAGGAAGCTCGGTGTCTCAGTCGGGCTGGAAGCAGCCCCTGGGAATGAGGGGCGGGGAGTGGACAGGCAGGGATCTTGGTGTGAGTGATGGGCTTCCCTGTGAGATCCTGCCGGGCGCCCGCCCACGGGGAGTGAGCTGAGTGTTTTACTCCAACTTGGGGCCCATGGCCAGGTGCTCCTGTTGGGGGTGCTCTGGGCCTTTCTCGGGGGAGAGAGTGCTCTGCAGACAGACACAGCCTCAGGCAAAGACAGGCAGCCGTCCCCTTGGCTGACATTCAGGGCATCACCCCATTACCGTAGATGGTGGGATCCAGAAAACGTGCCCGTGTTCTTGGCAGGGGCTGGACTCACCACAACCTCAGAAATAATCTGCCAGATCTATGAACATGGAATGAGGAGATGTGCCCAAGCCCTGCCGGGGCTCCCACTCTGGACGCCTGTTCTGCATCACCCAGTGCACGCAGGTGTGAGGGCACGTGTGCAGGATGCTCACTTCAGCAACACCATGCAAACAGCTGTGGGGGAGCCTGAGGAGCACACGGCAGACCCACTGGGCGTAACACCAGCAAACCTGGGGTAGGATGTTCAGACAGAAACGTACGGGTGTGGCGCACGCCACGCTCTGGCTGTGAAGCAGGCGTGTCCACCTGTGAACCGCCCGAGGACAGTTTGAAGCCGGCCCCCGGCTCTGGGCATACTGTGCAACGCTGCCTCAGGAGGAACAGGCCGATCAGAAGGGGCTCAGCATAGCTTCCGGGGCCTGCTGCTACAAGGCCTGGCATCTGCGCTTTTCCAGAAGTGTCCTCTGGTTCGCCGGCAGTCCTGGACCTCCCCTTGACCTTCTGCCCGCTCCCCTCTGACGTGCACAGCAATAAACTCGTTTGTGCAGAAGAGAGTTCATTCAGCAGAGGACAGGCAGGAGATGATGGGCTGTCCAGGTTCAGGGTCACTGCCCTGCGGAGGAGGCTGAGGGGGGACGGCTTGGACGGCCTCCCTCCTCCGCACCCCGAGAAGTACTGACCCTGAATTTGTGTGAGTGCCCGCCCAGGGCGTGTGAGGAAAATGAGGCCTCTGATGGGAGTTTACAAGTCGGAGCACTGGGCGGAGGACGGCGGAGGTCTCCAGAAGCCCCTGAGATGGCTTCCGCTGTGCCGACAGGGGTCTTCCCTTGGAGGCGTGTCTTTGCTGGAAGCGCGGCTAGAACTGTGATGAGGGAAAGGGCCGTGCTTCAGGACGGTGGCCGTTCATCTGTCACGGGAGGCGGGCCCGCCCTCTGCCTTGATGGGATTGAAGGCCTGGTGATGTCCACCAGGTGATGGCTCCCTTCTGGCCTCTGTCCCTCCCAGGTTCAACAAGGACATCGAGTTTATGATCGGCCACAAGCCCAACATCTTCTGGCAAGTCATGTGGAGAGTGGTCAGCCCGCTGCTCATGCTGATCATCTTCCTGTTCTTCTTCGTGGTTGAGGTCAACGATGAGCTGATATACAGTGTCTGGGACCCTGCCTATGTGAGCGTGCAGGGGCCACCGGGGTCGGGCAGCCAGGGGTCAAGTCCCTGTGAGGAGGCATGTGGGGATCAGGGGCCTTGGTCTCCCACCCCTTCCCCACAAGGCCGGGGGGTGAGACAAACTGGGGTCGGGGGCATTTTGCCCCCTGAAGGAGACCCCGCTGGCTGCCTTTGTGTCTGCTTATCCTGTGTTTCCTCTGTTCCCAGGAGGAATTTCCCAAATCCCAGAAGGTCACATACCCCAACTGGGTGTACGTTGTGGTGGTCATTGTGGCCGGGGTGCCCTGCCTCACCATCCCTGGCTTCGCCATCTACAAGCTCATCAGGAACCGCTGCCAGAGGCCAGGGGACCACCAGGGGCTGGTCAGCACGCTGTCCACGGCCTCTGTGAACGGGGACCTGATGTAGAGTGGCCCAGCCCACGGTGTGCGGCAACTGGTGTCTGAGAAAGGGCTGTGTGTATTTGTGTGTGCATGTGTGTATATGTGTGTGCACTAGTGTGTACATGTGTGGCACATGTGTGTATTGGATGTGTGCAAGCGTGTATACACAGGAGTGTGTGCCTATATGTATGCATATGTGTGTGGGCACATGTATATGTGTGTGCACATGAGTGTATGCATGTGTGAGAGTATGTGTATACTTTGTGAATGTGCATACGTATGAGTATGTATATGTATAATGTGTGTACATGTGTGCAAGTGTGTATACAGTGCATGAGTGTATGTGCATATATGTGTGTATATACATGTGTGCATGTTTGTGTATGTGTGCACATGCACGAGTGTGTATACACATGTGTGTATATGAATGTGTATATGCATGTATGTGTACACATGCATGGGCACACACATGTATGTGTATATATACATGTGAGTATACACGAGCATGTGTATATGTGTGCCATGTGCGTGAGTGTATGTACACGTATATGTTTTGTACACACGTGTACATGTGTATATGTGTGCACGAGTGTATGCATGTGTGACAGTTTGTGTGTATACTGTGTGAATGTGCACACATGAGTATGTATGTGCATGATATGTGTGAGTGTGTATACAGTGTATGTGCATACACATGAGCATGTGTGCATGTTTGTGAGTATATATGTGTGCATATGTGCTCATGCGTGCATGTGTGTATATATGTGAGTGTGTGCACGTGCCTCAGTGTGTATACAAGAGAGTGTGTATGAATGTGTGTACGGAGTATGTGTACATGTGTATTGCATACACATGTATGTGTCTATATGCATGTGAGTATTGCGATAATGTGTATGTGTGTGCCATGTGCGTGAGTGTATGTACACGTATATGTTTTGTACACACATGTGTACATGTGTATATGTGTGCACGAGTGTATGCATGTGTGACAGTGTTTGTGTGTATACTGTGTGAATGTGCACACGTATGAGTATGTATGTGCATGTGCATGAGTGTGTATACAGTGTATGTGCATACACGTGTGTATACATATGAGCATGTGTGCATGTTTGTGTGTATATGTGTGTGCATATGTGCTCATGCATGCATGTGTGTATACGTGTGAGTGTATGCACGTGCCTGTGTATACAAGAGAGTGTGTACGGAGTATTGTACATGTGTATTGCATACACGTGCGTGTGTGTATGCATGTGAGTATATGTGATAATGTGTATATGTGTGCCATGTGCATGTGCGTATGTACACGCATGTGTGCATACACACAGATGTGTGTGCATGCATGTGCATATGTTTGTGTGTACAGACGCATGTTGCCCACTACACACATGCCTGCCACGTGGGGCCCGGCTGCCCTCTTGCTTGCCTTCATCACGGATGTGGTGGGGTGCCTGCTGCCGCCTGGGAGCAGATTCTGCTCAGTCCTGCCACGCCCTGCGCATGCTCAGAGGGAAAGTTGAAGGCCTCGGGGTGGGGAGGCCGCGCCTGCTATGCTTACCCCGTGGCAGACAGGAGCGCGTGGTGGCCTCAGCTGCTTGGAATGAGGGTCATCGCCCCCAACCCCTTCCCCTTGCGGTCGACCCCCTGACCCAGGAACTCCTCCAGTAGAGTCGGTGTGCTTCTACACTGTGCTGAGGTGCACCCTTTTCAAGCCCATTTAGATGCGGCCACGGCCCCGGGCCGGTGAGTTTGAGGAAACCTGGCCGAGTCCTTCTGGGTCCTGCCCATCTGCCAGCCTGTGAAGAGTTTCTGAGTGTTGGCAAGATTCTGGCTTAATGAATGCTAATCTGTTTAATCATTGCTTTTGGCTGCCACAAATAGTTGAACAGTTAAATAAAACTCAACTTGGTATAATTTAAGGAAGAAATACCCTTTGTGCTTTCTTAAGAGGAATCAACTGCATGAATTTTTAGCCAGATGTTGGAAAGGATGAGTTATAGGGTAACTCGACCTCGGCCACCAAGGTTGAGGACAGTCCCCGTGTCCCGAGCAGCGTCAGGGACCGAGAAGTCCCTGGACAACCACCCACTTGGTGCTACTCAGTGAAGCTGGCATTGGCTTTTCCCTCCCGTCACAGGACAGTTGTTTTCTGGGACGTGACAGCCAATCTCAGCCAAAGTGACCTGGGACTTGGGGTGTTTGTTTCAATGAATTAGTCCCCTCACTTTCCATGGAAAAATCTAGATGTTTAAGTTAAACTGGACTTTCTGAGAATTCTCTGGGCAGGGATGGGAGATCAGAGCGGAGAGTGGGTCCCGGCCGAGAACCTCCAAACACCTCAGCACATACAGAGTCCTATATGGCCGGTCACCTGGATGTCATGAGCTATAGAAACTCTGGAGGCAGAGTGGGTGGCCTGCCCATGGTCCTCCACCCCAGGCCACGATGGCATGCACTTGCCAGGAAGCCCACAGTCCCATGCTGCTCTGCGGGCCTCCCCCCCCACACCAGCGCCAATGGCTTCCTTGGGACCCCACTTCCTCTTCTCCCTCAAACTTTCTGATCTTCGATTGGGAAAACAGCGATCAGTGCCTGTTGACAAGCTGTCCCACCAACGGAGCCTGGGGGGCAGCGGCTCTCGCAGTGACATGGGGGGGCTGATCCAGGTACTTTATGTCACCTGAGGCCCGCCCTCTTTTACAGACTTGGCGTCTTTGCAAATTGTTAGAAACGCAGGTTTTGTGGGCATAACATGTGCCTGTCTAAGTAAATCACTCAATCTCGCATTCTCGGCCTCACTGCTGTGCTCTGAAGGCAGAGGGACGAGCGAATGGTGGAGGCCCAGGCACGAGGGGTGTGTGGGGCTGCGGTTCTGGTTGGCGGATCTTCTCCGAAGAAGCCGCCAGACTGTGTCCACGGAGCCCAGGGTGTGGCGGGTGGTCCCTTCCACTTCCCAGGGCACCCCGTGAAGCACAGGCAGTGTGGGCCTTGGCCTCAGGATGTGAGGCTGCTGGTGAGGTTGGCTGGGCTGGGGGCCAGGACAGGGCATGGGAAGGACAGTGCAGGTAACTGGGGGCTAGGCCACACCTCCCTTCCGCCTCCCCTGCCCCCTCACAAGTCCCCCCAACTTGGCTGCGCCCACCCCTCCCCCATGTGCTGGGGCGTCACCAAAGGCGGCAGTGGGTGCTGAGGGTGGGGGAAGCCCCCCGCCTCCTGAGAGTGTAGGGCACAAGAGGAGGAAGCCCCTCTCCCCCGCCCCCACCCCAGGGAGCCCCTCTGCAGTGCAGGATCCCCTCTCCGAGCTCCCATCCGTGGCACGTGGCAGGCTTACACTTGGAGCAGATTCCTGGGCACCAGCAGGGGGCTGTGCCAGGTGCAGGCACTGCCAGGCGCCGGGCGTCGACGGAGGCAGAGGTGAGGGTGGGTCTTCCAGAACCCACCTGGACCTCTTCAGAAGAGGAACGTTTGGAACCAGTCGGAAAGTCCACACTCAGACCATGTGAGACATTTGGAGATCTCTTTGAAAAATAAATGTGGTTTAAAAATAAACACAGGGGGCCGGCCCGGTGGCGAAAGCGGTTAAGTGTGTGCGCTCCGCTGCGGGGGCCTGGGGTTGTCTGGTTTGGATCCCGGGCGCACACCGACATACCGCTTTTCAGGCCATGCTGTGTCAGGCATCCCATGTAAAGTGGAGGAAGATGGGCACGGATGTTGGCCCGGGGCCGGTCTTCCTCAGCAAAAAGAGGAGGATTGGCAGATGTTAGCTGAGGGCCGATCTTCCTCACAAAAAAAATAATAAATTAATAAAAAAAAATAAAAATAAAAAATAAACACAGCACAATACATGACGTGCAATCCACCCCCGGGGTTTACCCACGTTCATGCAGAAATCCGTGCTTGTTCCTAATGGCCCCGACCTCTCTCGCGAGCATGCGCACGGAGGGCAGCTGGTTCACACCACACCCAACAGAGGAGTCAGAGCTTCAGAGAATGAGGCTGAGCCAAGAAAGCCCACCCCAACAGGTCCCCGCTGTGTGATTCCATTTATGTGACATCCTTGATGCTTATATGACAAAACTGTAGCGAGGGAGAACAGATCGGGGTTAGGGACGGGGTAGGAGCGGAAGGGAGGTGGATGTGGCCGTGAAAGGGGCAGGGGGGACCCTCCGGTGACAGATGTGTCCTGAATTGACTGTCCACCTCAACCTCCCGGCTGTGACGCTGACAGGTATTTGCAAGATGTCACCACGGGGGAAACTGGGCAAGTGGGTTCTCTGTCTGTGTCTTACGACGACGTGTGAATCCACGATTATCTCACAGTCAAAAGGCTAATTAAAAAGTAAATAATTTTTGAAAACACACAGCCCGTCTTGGGAGTCCTTGAGCGTCCCCAGGGGGAACAGCTCTCGCGTTGATGGTGGCCCAGCCTGCAGTCTGCCTGCATCGGGCCCGAGACGTGGGCAGAGGCCACGGGGTCAGGGAGGGACTGCCCGAGTTACCAATTAACCGGCTGCACTGGTTTTCCCCTAAATAACCAAAACAGACGCCCCGAGGGGAGACTGCTCCCGGCTTCCAACCCTAGCAGAGGCTCGGGAGGGCTCCCGGGGCCAGCAGCCAGAAGGGCATGGCGGGCATGGCACTCGCCCCGGGACCAGACCCACTTGGAGACAGCAGCGGGGACGAGAGGCCCAGGTGGGACAACAAGCTCCAGTACCTGCTGAGCTGCGTGGGGTTCGCTGTGGGGCTGGGCAACATCTGGAGGTTCCCGTACCTGTGCCAGACCTACGGGGGAGGTGAGCCCGGCCCACGGGGGAAGGGAGTCGGACCCTCGGGGGAGGGGAGTCCCCGGCCCTCGGGGGAGGGGAGCCCCCAGGTCCCCATGAGGGGACCCGCAGGCCATCATATGGGAGGAGGGGGGAGCCTGCATCTCCAACTGGTCTCCGGTGGGTCGTTGGTCCCTGGCCATCGGCGGGAGCTGTTCCTCCCAGGAATGAGCCCTACACGTGACCCAGGGAGGAACAGTCACTTTGGAGTCCAGTCCGATGGCGTCCTGCTCAGCCTCGCCTGAGGTTCGCCCACAGGCATGTGCTCACTGGCCGTCTGCTTCCCAGGTCTTTGTAGGCCCTCAGGGCACCCGTTCCCCTCTCCAGAGCTCCGGCTCTGCCCATAAGCAGCCCCAAGACAGCGGACCACCACAGGCAGCTCAGGGGCTACCGGGAGGTTCAGCCTGTTAGTCGTTTTATTGACGTCAGACTCGCACCACAGATGCACACTGGTGACAGGGGGAGCAGCGCCTCTCGTGAGCCCCGCCCCCACTCGGGGCGCCTGCTTCTCCTGGCACAGCCGTGAATGTGCGGCTGTCACGCTGGGTTCTCAGTGCTGGGGACACGAGGGTGCCACAGGCCGAACCGCTGGCCTCGGGAGCTGACGTAGAACATCGCCCGACTTTGTCCCCAGAGGCGACGGCAGGGGACTTCCCAGGCCAGGCTCATCCTTTTCTGGAGCCCGACCTCCGGGGGCCAGTCCGGGCTCGGCGCCAGGTCGACTTACCTTCAAGGCTCCCTCTGCTCCTGCGAGACCCGAGGGCTCCTGAGTCCCCCACGGTGACGCCCCTGCTCCACCAGGTCTCTGGTTGGAAATGTGGGGACTGCCCTTCAGGGGCGATCCCTCTGGCCCCCCTCCCAGGACCCGGGGCCACGAGGGACAGTGCAGGCCGGTGAACTCTCCCGCTGGGCTCTCTGGCCGGGGAGTCATCCCTCCCCCTTCCCAGGACAAACAGATGACCGTCCTGGCGGTGACCAGTGGACAGTGAACTGGCCACACCGCGAGGACAGGAGGGCTCCACGGCGTGGGTCAGAGCAGACACGAGTGCTATCTGACCCGGCGCCCCTAGCTGTATGGATCCTGCTTCTCTAAAGTTATTTCTTTTCTTGATTTTAAGAAGATTCATGGCGAGCAGAGAAAAGGAGATGACTGGCCTGTAACTCCTGCCCCTGGGGGTCGGAGCCATGCGGGGGTCTGGGGTGGGCGGGCCCATTGGGACTGGGGTCTCCTGATAGTAAGAGTCTCCTTGAAGCCACCCTGGAAAGCACAAACCCCCTAAAGCAGGGGCAGCAGATCGTGGACTGCCCCAGAGGCCCCTGAGCTGCCATCTGTGCCAGGAGAGCGAGATGGGGCAGGCCGGATGCAGGCGGCTACTAAGGGTCTGTGACCATTTCACCACCCGTAACTGGTCACCCACCGCTCAGAGCTACTGTTGCCGAGTGTCCGGGAGCTTCCCACCCGAATCCTCGTCACCGACACCCGACGCTGGGCTGTCCTCCCCAAGGGTGGACAGGAGGCCATCATGGTGGTGCTGTCCCCTGCGAGACCAGGGCCAAGAGCAGCCCCCACCCCCCACCCCATGCCGTGGGCTTTGGGGGTCCCGTTTCTGAGATTCTTCTTTAGGCTCCATTCCAGATGTGAAAGCTCTCGTCACACATCATGAGATATTTAAATTTCAACTCATACTTTTCCTCAAAAAGCACCCCGTGTGCGGGAAGGCCCTTGGTGGTCTCACTTTCACCACCACTGGGTGTTCTGGAAAGATGATGTGAGTGATAAGCAGATAACGTGACGCATTTTTAATCTGCACAAACTCATTCCTACTGAGGGTGAATATTCTCTCTCCCATTCGTGATTACTGGGCTGGGTAAACTTTCTCTTCAAAGACAAGACTTTTAAGGCAACGCTGTGACAGAATTTAGCAGAACATTGAGACAAAAACTGACAGTGATTCTGTGACATAAACGTCATCTCGTGGTGAGCTGTTTTATCACCTTTAAGTCACAGGAATGCGGAACCACCGACACCCAGTGCTGGGCTCAGGCCGCCGGAGACTCCGAACACTCGCGGGGTCACGGTTTTACCCCAGGAAGGATTTACGGCCAAGTCCGTGGCCACACATGTGGGGTCATTTATTACGTGGCCCGTGACTTCTCCACCGCCGCGCGCGGACTTCCGTCTCTGCCGGCTCCAGAGGCCTACGGATCCTGGCACGGAAAGCTGTGCTGCACTAATTACTGTAGTTTTAGAACACATCTTGACATCGAGCACAGAAAGTCCTTTCTGCTTATTCTTCTTCTAACTGTAATCGGCTGTCACTTTTCCACGTGAACTTTACAGCCAGGCCTTCAGTTTCCATGCAAGACCCTCAGGGTTTCATCGGCATTGCATTGAACTTCTCGAGAAGTTCGATTGGGGAAGAATTTCCACCTTGACAACACTGAGTCGTCCCACTCGGAAGGCAGCGTGTCACTCTCCTGTCCCGGGTTCACTTCTGTCCTCTGTGAGACTCTCCACAGAGACCTGGGCGAGCTTTAATCAGCTGCTGTGGCTGTTCTAGACACACCTTTTTTCTCCACGACACTTGCTCGGTGGATTGAACTCGTGTGCACTGCATCCAGCGCCCCTCATGCTGGTGACGAGCGGGGCTCTTCCACACCCGTCACGTGGGCAACTGCGAACAAGGTCCACAGTCCACAAGTCTCCACTCTACAGGTGCGCGCAAAGCAGAGACGGATTACACGCACCAGCTATTTGGTGCTAAAGGAAAAACTGCTTCTTCTGCTCTGAATACTCTGACAGCAAATGTTCGAGGCTTTCCCTGCACAACCAGTTCTCCAATTCTCCGTGGACACCGACTGGGTGTCCTACAATTTAACTCACTCCTGACACTGTCTGCCTGAGTTTAGTGCCGACCCCACAGGTTAAGGGCTCAGCCCCACGAGACCCGCCAACCTCGATGCTAATCTCAACAGTGGGTCCCCAGGTTACTCACAGCTTCTGTCCAACCTGGTTAAACACTGAGGGGGTCCCACGACCCCCTCCTCGGTTTCAGTAATCTGCTGGAGCAGCTCACGGAACTCAGGAAAATACCTTACTTCCTATCACCGGGTTTTATAAAGGATACGACTCGGAACAGCCAGACGGAAGAGATGCGCGGCGCCAGGTCCAGGGAAGGGCTCGGAGCTCCCCACACCCTCCAGGCACCACCCTCCCAGGACCTCTGCGTCTTCCCCAACCGGAAGCTCTCCAAGCCCTGCCCTTTGGGTTTTTATGGAGGTTCCACATCGTAGGTGTGATCATCTGCGTTGGTAATTAGCTCTGTCCCCAGTCCCTCTCCTCCCCGCCGGAGGTCGGGGGAGGGGCTGAAAGCTCCAACCCTCAGATCATGTGTCTGCACGTGTTTGGTTTACCTGAGTTACCGTCCCCATGGTGGCCTGAATAAGGTTAAAATGCATGAAACATGCAGAGTCGAGGCCCCTGACCATATGGCTTCAATCTTGTAATCACAGAAATGCTGCCCATTCTATTCTCCCCAAAACATGGCAGATTCCGCCACAAAAAGAAGCTTCCATCTCTCCCCGGGATCTCTCCCTTTGGATGGTCCCTGCCATGCTGACCTCTGCCGGCACCTAAGCCCCAACTCGGGCTCCAGGCCTGTCCTGGCCCCTTCTGGCTGTGACCTTCCGCATAGAGCAGGGGGGCCGTGGGACCCAGGGCTTGGCCAGCCGGGACCCCGCAGCCCTTCTCGACAGTGGGTCCAGTATGTGGCACCTAGAGCCCTGCCCCATGGCTGGGCGCCCCCGTCCCAGGCCTGTGCAGCTGCTCCCTGTGTGGCTCTCGCCATGCTGCAGGTCTGTGCCCAGCGGCCTGAGGGTGGCTGGGAGGTCTGCACACCCGCCCGAGACCCCCCAGTGCAGGATGGAGACGGGCTGGGAAGGGGAAAAGTGCGGAGGGCTCCTCCCTGTGTGCCCTGGACCCCTGCCCTGTGAATGGCACCTCTCTCCGCCAGGAGCTCCGGGGGACCTGGCATTGTTCACACCCCCCAGCTCCAAGCCCTGGCCCACAGGCACCTCGGCCATCCCTGGGTGTCCAGCACTTCCTCTGAGGCGGAGTCCCCCCAGAATTCAACTTTCTTCTTTAATGCTCCTTTGCCTCCTTGCTGCTGTATAGGAGATACCAGTTGGCACTGTTTTGCCCCAAATGCTGGCCCTGGAGTCCTATGTAGCAGCCAGTGTGAACTGAGGGCTCCATGGCCACCTGCTCTCTCCAGGGCTCCGACTCAGTGTCAAAACACCTGATGGTGACGAAGAAAACCAGAAGGAGGCTGTGCTGGCAAACAGCTCAGGGTCAAGCCTGTGGTTCGCGGAAATGGCTCTCGGAGGTTGGGCCTGGGCTGCCTCTGCCGAGTGGTGGCGAGGCGGGTATCGCGGAAGAGACTTGCTATCGCTGACCGGCATCCATTTCTGCCAGTGTCGTAGGTCAGGAGGCCTAAAAGTCAGGGCTGCTCCCTGGCGTCACCTGGGATGTGTGTGTGTGGATGGGGAAGAGATGTCGTCGGTCCTGGAGCATCTAAGTGCTGATACGCATCCTCCCAAAGCCCATGGACCACAATCAACTGGCCCCAGTAGCAGCGCAGCCCCAGAGGACTGAGACGCCAACACGGGCACTAGGGACTCAGTTAGGAGAAGGTCCATGGGGTCCAGTGGGGTGCAGAGAAGTGGGCTGTGTAGGCGGAGCCTCAGCGGTCTGGGCTCCGGGAGAGGCCAGGGCCCCGCTCGTGCTCCTCGGCACCCGTGGACTGAGACTTTCGTTGCACCCCTCGCTGTGCAGAGGCATCACCGCCGTCCTCTGCCTGCTCTCCTGTCGGCTCCTTGGAAGCCGTGGGTGCGTGCTCCCTCCAGGGACCGTGGAGCCCTCCTCCCGCCACTGCTGTGGGTATCTACCTCCCGCATCCGGACAGGGGGCGGGGGGATGCTGCAGGCGAAGGGGAAGAGAGACGGGTCCCAGCCTCAACTCAGGGTGAAGGTTAAGAGATGACCCGAGGCATTGACCTTCTCCCACATTCCGTGAACAAAGACCAGCTCCCATCCCCAGTGAGCCCGGGGTTTTAGCTGATGACACCCACCACCAAAGCACCGTGTGGGGGGACGCTGCCCAGTGGGTAAACGACAGCGAGCCCAGCCTTTCCCAGGTAACCCCGGACGGTCCACAACCTCTCAGGCAGCACTGCTTCCGTGAACTCATGAATTTCAGGAAACCGCATTGATGAAAGGAGATGTTTTCCTTCTGGGAGACGCATCTCAGAGGCTTTGGAGCTCCTTTGTCCTGTCCCCACTGCCTTGTTCTTCCCACAGATGGACCAAGTGTTAACTAACTGCTGGCCACCAAAGCTCCAAGAGGCCGTCAGCGGGTGCCTCGAACAATGAAGCACCTTTAGCAAACTCTGAATAAGACGGGGCTCTCGCTCAGACCCCATGTCCTGGCTCAGGGGGTGAGCCAGCTCCTTATTAAGCCCCTCGCCCCTCCAAGACATGGAGGGTCTGAGGTCTGAGGGTCACCTGGGTGTCACCTGGTCACACAGACTGAACCAAAGTCAGAACAGGGTCTGGCAGCCAGGCAGCCCCTCTGGGGGGTCTCACCTGCCCCAAGCAGGTCCCTGTCTTTCGAGTTGTTCTCCCCGACTCAGGGAGGCCTTGGTGCTTTCCCGTGTGCCATCCTCCAGCTCAAGGCATGGCCAGGCAGACGGCGACTGTCCACTGACCGCCCTTCTTTGCAGGGGCCTTCCTCATCCCCTACCTCATCGCCCTGGCCTTCGAGGGAATCCCGCTCTTCCACATGGAGCTCGCCATTGGCCAGCGCCTGCGGAGGGGCAGCATTGGGGTGTGGAGGGCCATCTCACCCTACCTGAGCGGAGTAGGTACGAGGCTGCCCTCTGACTCCTGCCGCGGGTGCTCGGGGAGGGCGGGGGCCCAGGGCTGCAGGTCCATGTGTGCTGTGTGTTCCTCATCACATTCAGTGGCTTCGAAGCTGTAGAGGAAGAAGGCACCTGATGTAAAGGGGCAGGGACACCCAGGCCGCAGCGTCCCTGGGGGAGCTGATCTGGTCACACTCAGAGGAGGCCTCCTCCAGGAGCCTCGATTGGTTCCCCTGAGCCTGAGGAGGGCTTGGGCGCAGGGTGCTGTGTGGGGTGAGCTCAGGGCATAGGAGGAGGAGGAGGCATTGGGCCCTGCCCCACAGAGCAGCAGGCTGTCCTGAATCGCCCAGGCCTGTGCACACTACAGGTGCCGAGCCTGCACGTCCCAGCAGCTCGCAGGTATCGGGAAGCCTAGACAGAGGGCACACCCAGCTCCCTGCATGCCCTTGAGATGTGGTGCTGCAGTAAGGTGGTCTGGGCGGCACCCTCTGGGCCTGTGACGTGCCCCCTGGCAGCTGCAGCACCGTCTGAAAGCCCCACCTAGAAACAACCTAGAAAGCCAGTGGACTGTGGCCCAGCCAAGCACGGCCCGCATGGCCGTAAAAACAACGTGTTGCCTGCAGGCGGATGTCGCCAGATGCAGGCCAACAGAGGGGGCAGGCCGCGGGGACCCTTAGGGGTAACTAGGGGAGCGGAAGTGGTGGAGAGGGCATCAGGATGTTCTGTAACAGGGAGGGAGATGGAGGGGAGGCGCTGACAGTTGCCCGTGCCCGCAGGGCTGGGCTGCTTCACTGTGTCCTCCCTGATCGGCCTGTACTACAACACCGTCCTGACCTGGGTGCTGTGGTACTTCCTCAACTCCTTCCAGCACCCGCTGCCCTGGAGCGCCTGCCCGTCAGACCTCAACCGGACAGGTAACGCCCACAGCCTGGAGGGAACTTGGTGCTGCCCACGGAGCCCCCTCGGTCTCCGCTGAATAGCACATTTGAAATCCGGTTCTCTTTACCCCATGGTTGTTCACTGCGGGACCCGGGGGCCCAAGGAGACCCCGTCTGTTCCCAGCACAGCTCGCGGGCCCTCGCGGCAGTGTGCGTGCCTGGCAAGGAGAGGGTGAGCGACGGCACGGCTGCTTTCGCTGAGTTAAGCCTTTAGGCCGAGACCTCAGTCAAGTGCTCCATCTGGGGAGATCTCTGAGACATGGGAAACAGCATTCTCAAGTTTGCTCATGAAGCTAGGTTAACCCTCTTTCCCTTCCTGCCTCTGGCCGATATGAACATGGTGTCTGGCATCCTCTGATCAAGGTCTGCACTGGGTGCCCGGACGGTGAGTCTGGGCTAGGAGGATCCCCACAGCGGCCCCACAGACCGTGGCTGGACACCCTGGGCAGCAGAAGGCACCAGCCGCTGGCAGTCAGCCTCCCTGCCCTCACTCAGGGTGGCACCTGCCCTGCCTGGTGTGCCCAGCACTCGGGCAGCAGCCCCAGGACCAGCTATCCACGGCCTGTGCTCCCAGACAGTGGTTTGTGAAGCCTGAATCCCAGTCGAGCCTCTCGGCCAGCCTGTGATGGGACCCTCCTGGTTCCAGGGTTCGTAGAGGAGTGTCAGCGCAGCAGCACCGTGAGCTACTTCTGGTACCGGCAGACGCTGAACATCACAGCTGACGTGAACAACAGTGGCTCCATCCAGTGGCGGCTGCTGGTCTGCCTGGCGGCCTGCTGGGCAGTCGTGTACCTGTGCGTCATCAGAGGCATCGAAACCACCGGGAAGGTGAGAGCCTTCAGGCCAGTCTCTTCTCCCCAGCTCCCTCCAGCCCCAGAGGATCCCTCCCAGTTTCTGTCGGTGATTGCATCACAGGTTTAGAGGCTCTGCTGGTTGTCGTTAGTGCTGTCTAGTGGATTCTGACTCCTAGGAACCCCGTGGACAGCAGAAGGAACTGTGCCTGGTCTTTTTGTGCCATCCTCTCACCTTCTGGCGCTCTATCAGACAATGCTCTGCTGCTATTCACAGGGTTTTCGTGGCCAATTTTTTCATAAGTGGGTGGCCAGATCCTTCTTCCTGGTCTTAGTCTGGAAGCTCCACTGAAACCTGTCCACCATGGGTGACCCTGCTGGTATTTGAAATCCTGGTGGCATAGCTTTCAGCATCACAGCAACACGCAGTCACCACAGTGTGACAACCAAGAGGGGTGGCGTGGTTTCCTGATGGGAAACAAACCCAGGCCACAGCCATGAGAGCAGTGATCTTAACCACAAGACCCCCAGGGCCGGCTACTGCCTCCTTGGAGAATGGATCCCTTTATCATTATGAAATGACTGCCCTTTTCCTGATGGCAGTCTCTGCCCTGGAGTCAACTGAGATATTAACACAGCCATTCCAGCCCTCTTTTGACTATGTTAACATTGTGTGTTTTTTTCACTCTTTTTCCTTTAACCTGTTTGGGTCCTTGGTTAAAGTGTATTTCTCATAGACGGCGCACAGTTGGGTCTTGCTTTTTCATCCAGTCTGACAATCTCTGCCTTTTGTTTAGAGTGTTTAGACCATTTACATTTAATGTGATTATTGCTCTGGTTTAAGTCCGAAACCTGTATTTGTTTTCTGCGTGTTCCGTCTGTTCTCTGTTCCTGTTTCTCTCTTTTTCTGAGTATTTTCTAGGATCCCACTCTGCATCCTTTGTTGGCTTGTTGGCTGTTAACTCTGTTTTGTTCTTTTAGCGGTTGCATTAGGGGTCGTAGCACAATCTTTAGCTTATCACGGTCTGTCTCTGAGTGACACTGTACCACGTATGTGGTAGAAGAACCTCACAGCGTTATCCTCCACTTCCTCCCTCCCAGCTTTTGTGTTGTTGTCACACGTTTTACTTATAATGTGTTATGAACAGCAAATGCATTGTTAGCATTTTTGTTTTAAACAATCACTTATCTTTTAAAGAGACGAATGATGAGGAAAAAACGTGCCAATAGTTACTCATGTGGTTGCCAGGAAGAAAGAACCAGGGGAGCCTGCACCTCCAGCTCACAAGCATTCCTCTCAAAGTGTACGCAGCACAGGGGCCTCCCACCCCCTCTTCTCTCAGGGTGTGGATACGTCCAGCATCTTATATACAGATCAGTCCTTTTAAATGATTGCAATGAAGGTCCAGGCCTCTCGATCCGTGGTTGTGGAGCTTTTGCATGGATCCAAGTGTGCACGCGTGCCTGTGCATCTTCTCAGTTGGCGTGTGGAAGTCAGTTACTCTCATGTGAGGACTGGAATTACTGAATTAGACAAAGCCACCATTAGGCCCAACCAGCCCGCTAGAAATTCCACACAATCCTGTTAGGAAAGTCCCTGAAGACATCCCTGGGTGAGTCCCCAGAGTCAGTCTGTACTCGAGGACACAGGGGCAGTGAGGGAAGGTGTCCATTTGTAGATTTTTTTGTGCAGACCCCTGCCCAAACCCGACAGACTTGGGACTGGCCTGCGCTGGGGGGAGGGGTGTGGGCAGGTGCGCAGGCTGAAACCTCCAGGGAGCAGCCAGGTGGTGGGCATCGTGTTGAGAAGGAAGAGGATGCTGAGGTGGCAAGAGCTGAGGAGCCTGCAGCGTGGATGAGAGGGAGGCTGCCCGCCTGGGGTGGTCCATGCTTACCTCAGCTGACCCCACAGGCCACAAATGCATACGCGAATCCACGTATGGATTCGTGACGGTCAGTCACGGCAAGCCCCAAACCCTCCCAGCTTGACCGAAGCCCACACCCCACCATCCCCCATGGTGCCCTCCGCCCGACCCGGAATGCCACGGGGGACCCTGGCCACGAGGGGTTTCTGGCACACTGGCCACGCTCAAGGTTTTTATCTGGAGCAGACACTATTGAGAAGTCTAACAATCCGTCTTTTTTTAAGGCGATTTATTTCACAGCCTTATTCCCTTACCTGGTCCTGACAATCTTCCTTATCAGAGGACTCACCCTGCCCGGGGCCACTGAAGGCTTAGTCTACCTGTTCACTCCCAACGTAAGTAGGTCTCGAATCCAAGCCCCGGGTCCAGGCTCCAGGAAGCACAGGAGTCAGGGCCACAACCCAGCTTGTCCCATCGCCCGGCCATGTGAGCGCCCATGAGCCAGAGGGGAGGCTGCCCAGGGCCTGTGGGGGCGAGGGCGAGGAGGTCAGGGTCGGAGGCAGAGGGGCCCGAGGAGGAGGCAGTTTGGGACGTGCGGACTTCCGTGCCTGCAGGGTTGGGTTCAGGGGAGAGGCTGACTGGGGACCCAGATGTCCCACCTCTAGTGTCTGGGACCCGCCACCTCTGAGGGCCTCGTCCAGCTGCTCGACCCCACCAGGCGAGGAGCCACAGGACCCAGGGGCCTGCCCACCAGAGCCTGCCCCCTTTGGACACTCCATCCCCTCCAGGACCCCTGCATTCCCTGGGGGTCTCCAGGGGTTGCAGGGCAGGCCCCCGAAGCCTCCCTAGGCAATGCCCTGCCCCAGGGCAGGGGAGGGCACCTGGTGTGGATGTGGGGTTTGCCCGGGTCCCCAGCAGCAGACACACCAAGCGCTATGTGCATGTGGAACTCGGCCTGGGCCTCAGGTCACTCAAAGCCACCAGGTCTGAGAGAAGCAGAATAGACACACCCCAGTTCAAGCTGCTTAGACCCATTTCCCAGCCCTGAGAGGTCTGTGGGCTGAGTGCTCAGAGCCCACACGTCCACATGGATGGGGGCCGGGAGGCCGAGTTTTCGGTGCTAACTGCGGGTCCGAGCGAGCTCCCTCACACTCGGCCCTACACTGTTCCTGGGCCTGAGTGGGACACGCCGCTTACGAGGGTTGTCCCAGAGGAAGCCTTGGGGACGTTCTGGAACAGCAGCCGCCCGGGCCAGTGTGGTCTGTCTGCCGCATAATGAGGTTCCCGTCTCATTCCAGATGCAGATTCTCCAGAGCCCGCGGGTGTGGCTGGACGCAGCCACCCAGATATTCTTCTCTCTGTCCCTAGCCTTCGGGGGCCACATCGCCTTCGCAAGTTACAACCCACCGAGGTAGGCCAGGCTGGGTGGAGCCCTTCCAGCAGAGACGTGGGCCCCACAAAGCGGTTCTTTATCGTGACATCCACCACCGGACAGGGTGACACACATGAACTTGTGATAAGAACAGACTCAGGGGTTCCAGCAATTGCTGAGTCATCCCCCGAGGGCTGGGAGGTTAGGGCCCTTTCTGGCAGCTTCCAGTACGTTCCGGAGCCAGCCACAGGAACAGAACCCAGATAATCAAACACAGGAACAAGGCCATAAGTGGGGCTGACACGGTCTAAAATGAACTGTGTGTGATGCTGGAATCATAAGAGCAGAGACGCAGATGTCAGCCTCTCTAGTCACTTAAGGTGGACTCGAGGCTGCCACCTGCTACCAGGACCCACACACTCCGCTCTAGGAGACCCAGTGTGCCCACAGCGCTCAAGTGGATCCGCACAGCTAGAGGCACTGTGACATACCGTGACACATCTCACACACACTTGACTCCATGTGCTCCTCACGGCAGGTCGGACGTGGACACGGCAGATGGAGGGCGGAGGGTCCCTCTGGGTGGAAGGGGGAGCTGGGCCCTGGGGGCTGTAAACCGCTGTACTGACGTGTCACTGCCTCAACTCACACTTCAAGCAGCTTGTGTGCATTTCTCATTTGGGGATAATCTCAACAGAATCTACATTCTGCCTCCCTGAAGGCCTCACCACTGCCCCCAGCTCCCTGTCGCCCGAGCCTCGGGGAGGGTGGAGGCTGAATGTGTTTTAGACCCTCGGAGGCCTTGAGCTGGGGTCGGCGGGGAGGGGCTCGGCGGGGTGGTAGTCAGTGGGGAGGGGGTCAATGGAGAAGGGGTGAGTGGGGAGGGAGTCAGCGGGAAGGGTCGATGGGGAGGGAGTCAGTGGGGAGGGGGTCAGAGGGGAGGGAGTTAGTGGGGAGTCAGCGGGGAGTCAGTGCGGAGCAGTTGATGGGGAGGGGGTCAGCGGGGAGGGGGTCAGTGGGGAGGGAGTTAGTGGGGAAGGGGTCGGCAGGGAGAAAGGGGTCTGAGACCGCCCTGAGCCCACCAGGAACAGTGCCAGTGTTCCTGGGTCGTGCAAAAGTGGCCCCAGGTGCAGTGGGGGGGCGTCCTGGGTGGGGGTGTGGGGCAACAAGCCCCCTTCTAGTTTCTTTACCAAAGGAGCGCTAACCACAGAGCCCTGTGATGCGTGTGTCTGCCCAGGAACAACTGTGAGAAGGACGCGGTGACTGTCGCCCTGATCAACAGCATGACCTCCCTCTATGCGGCCATCACCGTCTTCTCCGTCCTGGGATTCAAGGCGGCCAACGACCATGGGCGCTGCCTGGACAGGTGAGCCTGGCACCCCTGGCTCCGTGGGACAAGGCGTCCTCGGAGCACAGCCACCAGACGCTGCCTGCTCATGGGGAGTCCCACACGGCCACCTCTTATGTCCTTAGGGAGTGGGGTGGAGGGTGTCCCCAGATGTGCACGTCCGCCCAGAACCTAGAACGTGACCTGGTCTGGAAACAGGGTCTTCACAGATACTGCTGGTTAACAAGAGGTCCTAATGGACATGTGGCCCTGAACCCAGTGAGAGCGCCCTTATAAGAGACAGAAGGGGACACATGCGGAGGAGGCCACGTGACAATGGAGGCAGAGGCTGGAGGGACGCCCGGAGCCCCAGGAGCTGGAAGAGGCAGGAGGGACCCTCCCCTGGAGCCTCTGGAGGGAGCGCAGCCCTGCAACACCTTGTCATCAGACTCCTGGCCTCAGAGCTGAGAGAGGATAAATGTCTGTGGTTTTGAGTTTCCAGTGTGCAGTCACTTGTCACAACAGCCCCAGGACACAGACACCTGGAATTACCGCGAGAAATGGCACGGCATTGACTGTCCAGTTTCGCTTGCAAATGGCCTTCCAGACATGGCCTACCAGTGAGAACCCGTCAGAGGTGCACAAGCAGCCCCTCCACAATGCTACTAAATGTCCACAGCGCCCAGAGCGCCGTGGAACGACACAGCCCTGGGGCAACCGTTCTAACCACGCTTGGGTCGCATCCGCAGCGGGAAGAAGAGGACGGGGCAGCCGCACCACGCGCAGCCTGAGCCCCACGGCTCTGGGAGCTGCTGAGTGTGTGCACCTCGTGGAACACTCGGAGAGGCTGCAGGGCCCACGCCCTGGTGACCAGCGTGACCCCCCTCGAGAGCAGTAGGGGCAGGTCTTCCACGGAGACGCCCAGTGAACACAGGGCTGATCCATGTCCACTGCGCCCACCGACAGCAGGGACTCAGGCCTGGAGAAAGCTCAGGAGGTGGTGAGGGCACATCCCGGCCTCTCGCTGCATTTAGCACACGGACAGCTCTCCAGTGCTACGCTTGGGGGACACTTTACACAGCAAAATCACCAACCACAAGCACAAAAACACAAACACAGTGGCCCTAACCAGATGTGAGGACCCGTCTACAGCCCCAGAGAAGGCGGAGCGTCCCCTGGCCGACCTGGGCCTCAGCCGGGAATGGGGGCCACTCAAAGTTTCTGCCACTCTGGACATGTCCACACAGAACTGCAGGAGCACAAGTACTGATTTCTAGGTTACAAACGAATTCTAGTGAGTAGGCGAATTCCCAAATATGGCAACACCCACGGGTGAGTGTGAGCTGCGAGCCCTGAAGACGGTGAACTTCCGACGGTGGAGGCGGAGGACAGAGCGCTGGGGCCGCTGCCCTTCCCAGAAGCCCCTCGGGAGCGCTGCCGCCAGTGCTGATTGGGGACCCACACATCAAGGAGGCCAGGGAGCTGCCACCGCCCCATTCATACCCCACAGGGGAGCATCCCCCTTCCAAGCCTGGGGTCCCCTCGGGGGCCGAGAACAGCCTTCCCTCCCCGAGTGTGCACAGAGTAAAGAAGTGCCCCCGAGTGCCAGCACGCCGCAGGTGTCCTCGAGACCCCACCTGAGGGACACTGTTGTCCTTCCTGGGCATCTCCCAGCCGTGTTTGTGGGGTGCTGGGCACCCAGCCCAGTGCTCACCCGGACTCTCTCTGTACTGCAGAAACATCCTCAGCCTCATCAACGCGTTTGATCTCCCCGACCAGAGCATCTCCAGGGACGACTACCCCGCTGTCCTCGCACATCTGAATGCCACCCAGCCTGGGAGGGTGGCCAGGCTCCACCTGGAGCCCTGCCGCCTGGAAGACTTTCTGGATAAGGTACCTGGGGCCTTGCCATGGGGCACCAGGGCTGCGCTGGGCCGAGGCCTTGCTGCAGATGGCTGACCGGGAGAGCAGGCATCGCTGGTGCACAGAGCCCAGGCATGGGGCAGGAGTGAGGGTCACAGAGCCAGGCCGTGGTCGGAGTTGGGCAGCCACACACAGGGCCAGCTGATGCCGGGGGACCAAGGGCAGCAGGCTGGGGGGGCAGTCAGGAGGCAGGTCTTCAGGGCAGTGGTCTGATAGCACCTGAGCCCAAGGCCCCCGGGACCCACGGTCACCTTTGGCTGCAGGTTATTAAAGGGGAAAAGGTTCCTTTCCCTCAGAGGTGCACCTGCGGTGTGTCACAGCGCAGCCCAGACAGGGCAGGGCCACTGCCTCAGCCCCGAGGGGTGTTGGTTACACGCGTGTCACAGCACGGGTGTCCGTGCACGTGTCACAGCGAGGGGCGTGTCGAGGCACGTGTCACAGTGAGGGGCGTGTCGAGGCACGTGTCACAGCACAGTGTCCGTGCGCGTCACAGCGCAGGGCGTTGAGGCACGTGTCACAGCATGGTGTCCGTGTGCGTGTCACAGCGCGGGGTGTGTCGAGGCATGTGTCACAGCACGGTGTCCGTGCTCGTATCACAGAGCGCCTCCGGCACGGGCCTGGCCTTCATGGTCTTCACGGAGGCCATCCTGCATATGCCGGGGGCCCCCGGCTGGGCGGCGCTATTCTTCGGGATGCTCTTCACCCTGGGCCTGTCATCCATGTTCGGGAACATGGAAGCTGTCGTTACGCCACTCCTGGATATGAGGGTCATGCCCAGATGGGTCCCCAAGGAAGTCCTGACTGGTGAGTGGACAGCCAGGCCACCCTGGAGGGTCTGTCCCCATTGTCCCACTGCCTCCCAGCCCTCTGTCCACTCCCACCCACCGTCTAGATGCCCCTCTTCTGTGAGGGCTTGAGGGCTGCGTCGCAGTCCCCGGGGAGGGCTGGCCAGCCTTGTAACCTCTCAGGGCTGGTCCGGCTGGCTCTGGGATGACTTTACGTCCCTCACGGGCCATCACAGGAGAGCCAAGGGGCAGAGAGGGGCAGGGGGCAGGGGATTCGCTCCCGCAATGCCCACCGAGGCCGAGCCCCCCTCCCTCTCTGGGTTCAGGGCAGGGAGGCGGTGGGCAGGAGTGGAGAGGAAGGGGAGGTGCTGGGAGCTGGGAGAGCCTTGGCCAGGGCGACCTGCTCAGACGTGGAGTCGCTCTCCCTCAGGGGTAGTCTGCCTGGCCTTCTTCCTCGCCTCCATCTGCTTCACACTGCAGTCTGGAAACTACTGGCTCGAGATTTTCGACCGCTACGCCGCTTCCCTGAACCTGATCGTCTTTGCGTTCCTAGAGGTGGTCGGCATCATTTATGTATATGGGATGAATCGGTGAGTTCAGCCTCCCCTGGGGTCCAGTCGGGGTCCGCGTCCTGCCCTGCTACTCAGGGCATCCTGTGTGTGATGTACGGGCCTGGCAGCAGCTGGTGTCCAGGCACCCACAGGACGAGACAGTACCACCTGGGTCCCTCCAAAGACACACTCAAGGGCAGCTCCCAGGGTCCAGAGAAGGACCCCCAGGCTGCCCCACCTGGCTCTCCAGCCTCCCAGCCTGCGGGAGGTGAGTGACAAAATGGCTGGTCTCCAGCTATGCGAGTGGACTCCTGCAACCCAAGGACAGGTGGACACTAGGGCACTGGGAGGCCCACCGAGGGCTCTGAGCCCCGCCCTGCCTGGACGCCCTCCTGGAGGCCTCTTGGAAGACCCAGCCCTGGCCCTGCCCATGCCCACCAGGCTCTGGCCGGTGCACACCTGGACTCTCATTGTCACTCACACCTGCTACACCTGCACTCACACCTGTCACACTTGTACTCACACCTGTCACTCACTGTCACACATCTGCACTCACACCTGTCACTCATTGTCACACCTGTCACAAAGCACTCACACCTGTCACTGTCACACCTGCACTTGTACCTGCCACTCCTGACCACAGCCCTGCCCAGGTGGTCCTAGAGGTTGTGCTCTCTGTCCTTGGTCTCCAGGGGCTCCTGGAAGGCCCCAAATGCCAGGGCCTTCACCCCTGCTCTGTGGGCATGGGGCCAGCGGGCTTGTCCCCAGGTGGGATGCTGCCCACCTGGAGAGGCAGAAGCGAGAGGCAGCCGTCTGGCAGAGGCTGGCCCAGTCATGTGGGGAGAAGCAGAGAGCCTGGGCTCCTACCAGCTGCAAGGTGTCAGAAGGAGGCACTCAGGAGCCATCTGGAACAGAGCTGGGAGGAGGGGCAGGGAGCAGGCAGGGCAAGAGCCATGAGGAGGGTCTGGTCTTCCTGCGGCTCCTGGGTGTAGCTAATGCCCCGGCTGCTGCTCGCCCTGGGTTGCCTCTGTCGCCACCCCCCGGGGGCCCTGATGGCAGTCAGGTCAGGTACCACCCTCCCTTCCACAGCTGAGGCCGGCGGGGGCTTCGCTGCTTCTCACACATCGGCCCAAGCCTCCCAGGGGTAAAATCTACAGGTCCTGTCCAGTGGCAACTCGCCAAGGGGCCGAGCTGGGGGCCAGGCTGCCCTCCTCCCCGGGGCCGGGCCAGGGCCAGAAACCCCTGGAGCACCACCTGCCCAGCCCTCTCCCTTGGCTGGGCTCTTCTCACATCCACCAGGAGGTTGAGTCCTCACCAAGATCTCAGAGGGCTGCCTGTCTGGTGGCCACTCAGGAAGGTGTGGGGGCAAAGGTCAGAGTGGAGGTGGGTGACAGCCCCCACTGGTCATGTCTTGGTGACACTAGACAAAGGCTCCTAGCTAAGCAGGTGGGTGGACAGGCCCTGGGATCAGGTGTGAGATCCTGAGCCTCTTGTCTCGGTGGCAGGTTCTGCGATGACATAGCGTGGATGACCGGGAGGCGGCCTGGCCTCTACTGGCGGGTGACCTGGAAGGTCGTCAGCCCCCTGCTGCTGCTGACCATCTTTGTGGCCTACATCGCCCTCCTGGCCAGGACGCCACCGAGCTACAGGGCCTGGAACCCCCAATACGTAGGTCCTTTGGGTGGGACCTGGGAGCTCTGGGACCAACCTTGGGCCTGACCTGGCGCCTCCCTGGTGCCATCCAGGGCCCAGATGACCCTCAGGGGGGACATTCGCACCTTAAGTGACCATGTGGGCTGCCTTTGCTATGAGACCCAAGGCCGCGAGACCTCCAGCATCCCCTGGGGCATCAGAGTTGACTCAGAGCCCCAAGCAACCTTGGGCAAGGCTCTTGGTCAGTGGTGGAAGGACTAGGCAGTTTCCAGACTCTGGCGACGTCACAGGTCGCTGTAGCCCCCACACAGGGACGTGGCCTCGAGTCGCACTTCCCACATGCTGTGCGGATGAGCACTGCACAGTCCACTCCTAGTCTGATACGAGAGAAGGCGCGTGTGGAACGTGTCACTGAACTGCCACCAAGCCCCGTCAGAGGGAAAGGTGCACAGGTCGCACTCTGGGGCCAGCTCTCGCCTGCAGGGCTGCACTCTGGGCCATGTGGGCCAGCCGACCAGCCGCCCCACTTGGCCGCTCAGAAGCTCGCCTGTGCTGTCCCTTCTCGGGAGCGTGGGAGTAACTGTTCCGGACCCTCCTTAGAGAGGGAGCTGTGCCGGCAGACCCACAGGGCAGCAGCAGGGCAGGTGAAGGAGGAATGCACTGAATTTCTGGAGGCCTTTGCGTGAATACCATCCCACTAGGTTCATGTGTTAGTGTCTCGTGTCACCCTCACAGGAAGTGCCTGAGTTGTGGGTGGTGTCACCCCCCTCTTAGAGAGTAGGGGAGGGGAGCACAGAGTCTGAGCAGGCCCAGCAGCTCAGGCCACGGCAGCCCCCGAGCCCAGGCGGCCCCTGTCCCGGCACGTGGGCTCCCTGCGTCCTCACTGCCCCCGCCGTGTACCAATTCCATCCACCTGGAATGAACGAACCTGCTGCCTGTCAGGGAACGACGGGGTGAAGCTGCCCCACACAGCTCACACTCGCTGTAGCTGAGGGTCAGCCTCGCTCCCCCCAGAAGGGTGGAGAGTGGAGAGAGCCCTTGGTCTCGGCGATGCTGTCCCCTCCGAATGCTCACCCATGGCCTCATGTCCCCGCAGGACCAGTTCCCCTTGCAGCAGGAGAAGATCTACCCGGGCTGGGTGCAGGCCACCTGCTTGCTCCTATCCTTCCTGCCCGTACTGTTGGTCCCGGCCGTCGCGCTGGCCCAGCTGCTTGCCAGGCGCAGACGGAAGCAGAAGGACGCACTGCAGGACACGCACCCAAAGCCACAGGATGGCAGGGCCTGCTGAGGGCGGAGTGGCAGGGAGGGCCCAGCCTGTGTGTGGCTCACAGAGCACCGAGCGCCCAACCCTATTACAGGCTTGCCTCCAACCCCGAGGCCTGTGGTTGTTGCTTCCTGACACCCTCACGCCCTCCAGACCCTGCTCACGGCACAGTCCAGCTCCAACATTATGGCCACACTGTTTTCCAAACACGAGACAGTGGTGCCTGGCTCCTGGGCCCCTGCAGTCCGGGTCCTGCATGGCACCGTCTGCATGCACTGCTCTGGGCAAATCCACGGAAAAAATGGCAGGGGGGTACCAAGGGGCAAGCAGGCTGGCAGAGGGACCTCTGAGAAGGCCCACATCCGCATCCTTTGCAGCTGGGGGGCCTCGCGCCACATGAGTTGAGGGAATCCGCAGGGCTGATTGTCAAGGAAAAGTGGCGGGCCGTCTCCACGGTGAGCTCGGAAGGGAAGGCCCTGGCCTGCAGAAATCCCCTTTCTTTACCGAGAGCACTTGGGTCTGTCATAACCGTGTATGTGGTGGGAACCTCGCAGGCAGCAGGCGTGTGGGTGTCTTGTCAAGAGAACTCAAGACCCCCGCACTTTCGCCCCAGGATGGATCCCCCCCCAAGTGAGCCAGTGAGCGCCGGCTGGGAAAGTCAGCATGGCCCAGAAGGGCTGCGGGGGCTGGCGGTTATTTCTGAGAAACACTGCCTTTTGTTTTCTAAAAGCTTTCTCAAGGGCTCAACTTTGTCAAGAAGGTACAAAAAGGCTGATTCTCATTCAGGTTCCTATTGTCTCCAGAGCAGCACCATCACTCACTCCTTCACTCACTCGTTCACTCACCCAGTCTCTCTCTGGGTGCCTTCCACACACGAAGCCATCCGTGCAGCCCTCAGCCATGATCTGCCCCATTCTGGAGCCCTCAGAAAGGCGCCTTCTCCCCACTCCACACGTGCTCACTCGCCTCCACCTGCCCTCCTGCGCTCCTCCCCCCGCCCCATCCATCATTCATCCACCCGTCCATCCACCCATCCTTCCTTCCCTCCTCCCTCTGCCCTCCTCTGACAGTACCGAGGAGCCTGGGGTCAGGTCCAAGGCGCTGGGCTCTGGACACACAAGCTGGCTTCTAATTTGCCACATGGAGACTACGCATGCCCTTGGCTTCGTGCTGCTAGGAACAGCTCTAAGACCCAGGAAACGGCTTTCTAAGCAGGTCCCTGGCTGGGCAAGCGTTGTCCAGGGTGCTGAAAGTGCTCCAGATGACAACGCACATGGCGGGTTGTAAACGGCCTGTGCCAGGCGTGCGTGATGGAACCTGTCCCTGCCCATGGCCAGCCCAGACCCTCGTGAACAGAAGTACATGCACTACTGATGCCTAAGAGGAGCCGAGTATTAAAATGGGGTGAACTCAAGTGCCCCCCAAAGCGTGTTCTAGGCCCCATGGGTAGGGCAAGTCCTGCACTTTGTCCCCCACCCTCCCATGCTGCGATCCTTGGCTTGTGGCCCCTTCCTCCATCGAAAAGCCAGCAACGGCCAGTGAGTCTTTCTCACGCTGCATCTCTGGGACACGCTGCCAGCCTTCTCCTTCCACTTTTAGGGGCTCTGTGATCACACTGGGTCCACCGAATAATTCAGGATGATACCCATCTTAAGGTCAGCTGACTAGTTACCTAGTTCCACCTGCATCCGTAACCCCCATTGCTGTGTCAGTAACATACTCCAGTTCCAGGATTAGGATGTGGGCACCTTTGTGGGATCATTATTCTCCCTCTCACAAGTGCCCAGGGCTCTGTACCTGCCCACGTGTGGGAAGCCCTTTGCTCCGTGGTGCCCGTCACAGGTGAGCATCCACACAGCTGCGCCGAGGACAAGCCGGGGGCTCTGGCGAGTGAAGGAGGGCAGGAAGGTGGGGGGAGGGGAGGACGCTTGGCACTTTAGGGGGTCCTGGGGGCATCGTCCACACTCGCTCTCCATCTTGCTTCCTTTTCTCGTCTGGAACTCCCCTGCTGTGGACACGACGGGAGTAATGAGCTTCCTTACATGCAGTTTAGACCTAGGAAAGCCCCAAAACTAGATTTTTTTCTTTGCTTTTTACTTTTTATTTACTTATTTAAAAAAAATTTTTTTTTGTGAGGAAGATTAGCCCTGAGCTAACATCTGTAGCCAATCCTCCTCTTTTTGCTGAGGAAAATTGGCCCTGGGCTAACATCTGTGCCCATGTTACTCTACTTTATATGGGATGCCGCCACAGCATGGCTCGACCAGCGGTGCGTCAGTGCGCACCTGGGATCTGAACCCATGAACCCCGGGACCCCGCAGCGGAGCGTGCGCACTTAACCTATCCGCCACGGGGCTGGCCCCTCTTTGCTTTTTAAGACTTTATCGTTTTCACATTTCACCCTGAGGAGACTGGCAGTCTGCACGCGGTTTTAAAAAAGAGATCAATCAGAAAGAGTCCTTAGTGAGTTAGGCCTGTCCATCTGCCTTTTCAAGGGTTTCACTTCAGCCAAAATACACGTGATCCTGTGGAAAGTCGCAACAAAAGCATTTGCTAGAGACACCAGATTCTGGAGACTTGAAGAGGAAGGATAACAGCGATAACCGACTGCTTGGGCTGGTCGGTTACGGAAATGCCAGAAACAGGCCCGGGCGCCATTAGCCCACGGTGGCGGGTGGCAGGTCAGCTCAGGCACTTGCTGCGGGGCCCCATCGTGTACCCGTCCTGTCCTGTCTGACATGCCCTGAGCGTCACCCACCCCCGGGGGGTAGGTCAGTCCTTCCCTCTATTTATGACAGCCAGGGCCTTGCCAGGCCACACCCGGGGGCAGGTGGGGCTCAGCCCTCACCGCTCATCTCTCCAGTGCATTTATGACGGCTCTGTGGACTTGGGGCCGTCATAAATGTGTAAGCTCAGTCGCTTGGATGCTCTCCCGGCAGCAGTAAACAGGGCACTATCCATAAACCCCGACCCGCAATGTGCACTCACGCTCGGCCAGTGTGGGCTATGTTAGCACTGACCCCGTCCAAGGTACACTCAATGGCACCCGCCAGTGTAGATGGCCCCGTCAGGGACATCCCGGAAGGAAGCCTTGGGAATTGCTCACTGATGTGAAATGCCACTTACCGGCCTTCGCACTGCCCCGGGGGACAGATAGAACGCCAACGCCCCTGGTGGGGCCGTACCTTCACGGATTACATCCCCTTGGAACTGCTCCCCTCCTGTCCTTTGTGTAAGACTTCTAGCTCCTCCCATCTGTTCGAGGACATTTGTCCAGCGCCCTGTATAGTCCACCTGCACCCAGCAGGGCCCCACCCACTCGTGGTCTGGAAGGGCACGCTGACTGTCTCCTGCTGGCCGGTGCGCCCTCAACAAGGACGAGGACAGAACTGGGCTTGTCGTCCAGAGGCAAACCTGCAACTCCACGGATGTGCTTTCTCTGGGGGCCCTCACAGGGATTTGAGGCTGGGGACCCAGACAGCAGGGGTCCATCAGGGACCCTGGCGGGAAGCTGGCGAGGCTACTGGGAGGCAGGCAGGGCTCCTCGCTTTCACCAAGGCCGCAGACCCTCCACTCTCAAACAAGCCCCTCCACAACCTTGGGTCACTGCTTCCAAGGAGGCCTCGCCCTCTATCCACCTCCAAATCTGGACCCAGCCAGCCGCTGTCTGCTCCACCCCACGGCCACTGCACAGAAGACAGCCCCCAGACCTCCCCCTTTCCCCCCAGCAGTGATTCTCCTACCCCACAAGCAGCATCAGCATCACCTGGAACTTGTTAAAATGCAAATTCCCAGGCCCCGCCCACCCGCTGAACTGGAAACTTGGGGGGGCAGCATCTGTGTGTGGTTCAAGCCTCCAGGGGACCCGGAGCTCAGTTTGACATCTGCTGCTCCATCTCCAAGGTCTCCTCTGAGCCCCCCTGCCTCCCCCAACAAGCTCTCTCGGGGGCTCCTGGCCACGGCCCAGCCGGGGGCTGACCACCTCTCTCCATGACCCGGGGGGCCGACTGTTCTCCCCGAGGTCCTCAATCCGGTCTCCTCCAGAACATGACCCTTGACCCTGAGCAGAGCGCCACATCCCAGCCTCCCAGCCCTTCCTGCCACCCCCGTGTGTGTGTGACTCTGCCCGTGTGAGCAGGACCCCCGTGGGGGAGACCTCACCCTCGAGGACCCAGATCTACGGCTCTTCCTCCACAGAGCCCCCACTTCCATGATCCCCATTCCCAGGCCCAGGGTGCCTGCGGCCGACACGTCTGCCCTGTGTGTGCCTCCTCCCCGGGTGTGTCCCCAAGTTCAGCTAAATGGACGTGACAACACACCAAGGAAGGAACCCATGGTGGTCAGGATGGGGGAATGGGAGAGGGGCAGGGTCGCCCCCACCCGGGTAGCAGACCCCGGACGGCACAGTGGGACAGACTCAGGGGTGGATGGACAGGGACCAGCTGCACACAGCACGTCCACCTGCCCAGGTCCAGTACATGGGGGCAGGTCAGGAGACAAGCAGCCTGGAGAGGAGGGACAGGGGCGGCCGGCTTATCACCCTCTCAAACCCCACTATGTCCACGGCCCTTGCTGCCCACTCCGAGGAACCCTCCAGAAAGAGCAGAACCACGTGGCCCACAGCGACGGTGATGGCCAAAGGACAAGTGCATGCCTGGGTCACAAAGCTCTCCTCCCCGCCTTCTCCTGAGTGTCCAGGAGCTCGGCCTGAGTTGGCTGTCAGCGTGGTGGGTGCTGGGCTGGGGTCTTCCCACCCGGCTGCACCCACACCGTGGGAGCGCCCTTCCCGCCTCCCGCCTCCTTCCTGCCACATCTCCACACCGGAAACCCCCTCCAACCCCCGCCAGGCCAAGGACCCGTGTGCATCATGCACCTGATAGACACACGTGTTTTTATGATCACAGATGGCAGTACTTGAGTAGCACACACCTTAATACAAACGCTAAGGAAAATTTAACAACTATGAAAATAAACCAAAGCTCGACATCTTCCTCCTGCAGCCCTTGTGGAGACACCAGGTTGGGGTTGGGGGGTAGGAGGCATGCAGGTGGCAACACGCGCTGAGTGGGGACCAGTGGGGAAGAGTCTGGAAGTGGGGGTGACATGTGGGGTGTGCTGGACATTCGGGCTCCAGGGGGCCAGCACAGGGCATGGGGATGGTCACCACACAGCCGATAGGGCCCTCTGCTTCCCGGGAAGCTCAATGAGGCTGGACCCCACGGCTCGGAGACAGCCGGGCTGGTGCTGCTCCCAGGACAGGTGTGAGGATCCGAGCCCAGGAGCTGCGCGGGTCAGCGAAAAGGGGCCCATGCCCACCACTAAGCACCTACGTGTCCCCTGTGCCCGCAGGACACATGTGCCATCACTCCAGACCACAGCAGCCCCCCCAGAGAAGGGGGGACAAGGGCCCGACACCCCTGGTCCAGATGCCCAGCGCCCCAGCCAGGGTCTCCCACCTGCCTCCCCGCATCCTCCTCCCTCTCCCTGCCTCTCCATGCCTCCCCCTCCCTCCCCCGCCTCCCCCTCCTTCCTCCTCTCTCCCCTGCGTCCTCCTGCCACCCACTGCTTCCTCCTTCCTCCCCCTGCCTCCTCCTCGCTCCCCCTCCCTCCCCCTGCCTCTTCATGCCTCCCCCTCCCTCCCCCTGCCTCCTCCTCCCTCCTCCTCTCTCCCCTGCGTCCTCCTGCCACCCACTGCTTCCTCCTTCCTCCCCCTGCCTCCTCCTCGCTCCCCCTCCCTCCCCCTGCCTCTTCATGCCTCCCCCTCCCTCCCCCTGCCTCCTCCTCCCTCCCTCCTCTCCCCCTGCCTCCCCCTCACTCCCCCTGCCTCTTCATGCCTCCCCCTCCCTTCCCCTGCCTCCCCCTCCCTCCTCCTCTCTCCCCTGCATTCTCCTGCCACCCTCTGCCTCCTCCTCCCTCCCTGACTCCTTCTCCCTCTCCCTCCCTCCCCCTCCCTTCTCCTCTCCCCCCTCCCTCTGCCTCCTCCTCCCTCCCTCTG
>CM053549.1:52418300-52435161 GCA_028646465.1 Rhinoceros unicornis | reverse complement strand
CTGAGGACATGGCCAAGCCCCTCCCAGGAGCAGCCTGGCCAGCAGCACACGTCCTGGGGTCTCGGGGGGAGAGGAGCCTGACCCTCACGGTGAAGCCAGCCCCCTCCACAACGTGGAACCACACGGGACGTGGAACCACACTGCATGCGGAACCACATGGGATGGGGCTTGAGGGCCCTGGGGGTCCACCCTACGCTATGAGAAGGGCCGGCCATCAGTCCAAGATGGCCTTGAAGTCTGTGGTCAGGGCCGGGTCAGCCGCTGCCTCCAGGGCGGCCAGTGTCGCCCTCGGGAGCTGCCGGCACAGCTGTGCTTGGGCTGCAAGGAGATGACTGATGTCAGACCTGTTTCTCGAGGAAACTGAGAACAACCTTCACCCTGGGCTCAGGACACCGCTGAGAGTCCAGGCAGGATGGTCTGTGTGCTGAGTGCCTACTGTTGGCAGGCCGGGCTCAGGGTGCCAGGAACCTCAACAAGGGGCAGCACCCACCATCGCCAGGGAGCAGACAAGGACCCAGTGAGGACCCTCAGAGCACAGGGTGCAGGTTGGGGGATTGTTCAGGGAAGGAGAAGCTGATGACCCCCACACCAGTGTCGGGGGGCAGCCAGGGCAGGGGCCCGAGAAGACACAGGTCGGGGGTTGGAGGAAGGACACGCAGGCCAATGGGGCTGGAAGGGAGACAGCGAGATGTGGTTCCCGCGGGTAGGGATATAGGCTGTGGAGGTGCGGCCTGGAGACATGGGTGGCCCGGTGGGTGTGCCAGGCCCCTAAATGAGGGGGGGAGCCCGAGACCCTCGGGCCCTTCATCCCATCACCCTGCACCCACCACTTGCCACACAGACAGGGCAGGCCCAGACTCACGCACGCTCGAGGACGGGGTGGGGGGGGTCTCTGGGGCCGGGTGCTGACTCTGCCCTCTCTTACCTGCCCGGAGCGCCCCCAGAAGAGGCCTGTAGGTGACGCGGTGACGAGCGAGCTTGAGCAGGAAGGCGCGGAGGCAGAGCCACTGGGCGGCTTCAAGAGGAAACGGGCCCAAGGCGCCCTTGGTCCCTAGTGGCATCCCTGGGGACACATGGAGAGGTTGAGGCCCCTGCCCAGCCCCGCGCTCCGCCCAGGAGAGACCATGCACTCCAGACGCTGCCCAGGGTCCCTCCAGGCCGAGCGCAGGGCTGGGAGGCGGGGGGCAGACGGGCGATTTCACTCAGGGGCCGTCCCACACAACCACCAGAGAATTCTGACAACTGAACGTTTCCCTCTTCTCCAAAGAAACTTCCACGAAACAGAAACAACAAAAAGCTGAGCGTTAGACTCAGGACCACGGAGACACTGCGTGGCCCGAACACCAGACTGATCAGAAACGTGCACCACGAGCCGGGGGAGCACGGACAGCGGCTCCACAGGAGGTCCAGCTGCGGACACCCAGAGGAAAGCCAAGCCAGAGGGCAGTGCACCCTGAAGCAGAGGCGGGCAAGTGGCTCGCGTGGGTGCCCCACACGTGGCTTCCCTCCCCGAGATGGGCAGAGCGGCTACAGGGACCATGGCCTGGGGTTGTGCAGCCCCCAGAGCACCGCAGAGAGGAGGGCACCCAGGGGGATGCAGAGTGGGCAAGGGAAGGACCAACAGCCACGTCCCAAACGTACGTCACACCCCAACCACGCTGCCATCTGCCACACGGCGAGGGCGCGAGAGGAGGCCAATGAGCGGTCATCAAGCTGAACCATGCCTGAGAGTGGCAGAAGCCCTGAAGCCGAGCCTCCTAACTCAGCCACACAGGGGGCTGGTGCTTTCTGGCTGTGGGGTTCCCAGAGCACACGGCAGCTCTGTGCTGGAGCGTGCAGGGAGCCGTCCGAGCTTCGCCAGCACCACAGGCGACCCCTGGACCCTGCCGGCCGCGCCCTGGGTCACTGCGCACCTGCGTTCTTGGCTCTCAGGAGGGCGTAGCAGCGGGACGCGGTGTCGGAGACGACCCGGAGGAAGAATGAGGGGTTCTTCCTCACTGGCTGATTGAACGGAAGCTGAAGTGCACATGCATGAAACCTAGGAGACAACCACCCTTGTCACAGGAAATCTCCGGACTAGGATGCGTTCACGCGTGTGAGCAAGTGTATACCTGGGGTCACGCGTGCACGTGTGTGCTGTGTGCAGGCACGTGTGTGCTGTGTGCAGGCACGTGTGTGCATGTGTGGTCAGTTGGTACGTGTTGTGTATGCATGTGTACAAGTCACGTATGTCCACGTGTTGGTGTGTGCACGTGTGTGTGTGTGTGTGTGTGTGACCACAAGACCAGCTCCTTGCCAGGTGCCTTGTGCTCCTGGTCCCACTGACCACCTGGGCCCTCCTGGGACTAACATGGGAGTGCCAGTCCAGCCAGCAATCTGATCTCACAGTCCCGAAACCCCGCTTGGGTGGGAAGTACTTCCCCACTCACGGGAGAGGGGAGCCAGGTCTGGAAACACACAAACCTAACGTGCCCGGGTCCCAGGGTCGGGGACACACCACCAGTTCAGCAGGGTAGCACGTTCTGCAGGTGGAGGACCCTCTTCTGAGGGAGGGGTGGTGCTTAGTGTGCAGCAGGGAGAGGCCTCCACCAGTGGGGATTTCCATCTCCCACAGAAGGCGCTGAGCCCGGCAGGTTCCACTCAGATGGTGCCTGGCGGGCATCCTGTTCCGAGCACCACGTGCACACGCACAGCCCCAGCTGCCATAACCACCACGGCCCAGCTTTATGATCCCGCCTCCTGCCTGGAAGGGAAGGGGGTTCTCAGACCTCCCTAACCTTCTGTATTTGGGAACAGCCGATGTTTACCCGTGGGTGGGGAAGCCAGCAGCTCTCTGACCCGTCACCTCAGGGCTGCATGCAGCCCTAACCGAGGAGCATGGAGCCGCCCTGACCGAGGAGTGGAGAGCAGCCCTGATGGAGGAGCTTGTGGCAGCCCTGACCGAGGAGCGTGGGGCCGCCCTGACGGAGGAGCAGGGGGGCCCGCCCTGACGGAGGAGCGGGGTGGGGGGGGCCGCCCTGACGGAGGAGCGGGGGAGCCGCCCTGACCGAGGAGGGGGGGGGCAGCCCTGACCGAGGAGCGAGGAGCTGCCCGAGGGGGCCCCCCCTGAACCCGGGTCTCTGCAACATCCCCTGGAGGGCAGGTGTCCAGGACCAGGGCCCCACAAGCAAGGGGTCCACTAGCGGGGACATGAGGGCGAGGTGAGGTAACGTGGTCACCCAGGGCCTTGGAAGCATCGCCTGCTGCTCGGCTCACTCCCCGAGAAGCAAGCGGGTGTCACAGCCACCCCCAGTCTTCAGCTGGGAGCGGCACATGGGCACACTCACGTTTACACTCTGAGCACATGTCCGGAGAGGTACAGAGGCAGCTTACATACGAGAGGACAGGGACGTGGTTAGGAAGATGCAATAAAGGAATAATTACGACTACGAAGAGCCGGGGGGCTGAGTACTGAGGGAGCCCTGGACTGCGTGAGCGGGCTCCACACCTCCCAGGACACAGAGGTGGACAGACGAAGCCCACAAGCGGCCCTCGTGGCCAAAACGCAGGGGCTCTGGGGCTAAAGTAGCTTTCCTGGCATGACGTTTTAGGAGGAATTTGCTCTGTGAGCCCCACTCAGTTCCTGCGAGAGACAACAACCTTGTCTCACAACAAACACACAACCCTGGATGACGCGAACTCTCAAAGGCTCTGAACAGACACTGGGCTCCCTGTCACCCGGGAGACGCTACTGCCCCTCATCCAGCCCCGCGACCACGGCTTGACTTCCCCAGAGAAAGTCCTGGGAAGCTGGCTGCCTCCCTGAGCTGCCCGGGCGCAGGTCTCCCCTGGAGACCCCAGAGAGCAAAGCCCGACTTTGTGTCCCCGAGGCCGGGCGGGCTAGGTGACCTGGTTAATGAAGGACGGGCGTCCATCCTCCCGAGGGGCACAGCCTGAAGGTGGGAACGTTTGCCCAGCAAAGACTTAGGAAAGCACCCCAAACGACGCCGTACAATCTCCCACCTGCGCCCCAGTCCTCGGCAGGGGGGCTGCGGACCACCAGGGACAGGGGATGTCCTGGAATGTTCCAGAAGCACAGCTGGGCCTCAGCACGGGCCAGTTTGTGGGGCAGGAATGGTGGCTGGGCTGTCAGGGAGCCGTGTCCTGCCGGGACGCCCCGGGCCATGCTGGCCTCCCACCGCCACCTGGGACCTGGACGAAGAGGCAGCGTGGGCTGTTGAAAATAAGCAAACACCACTTTCTCATAAAACCCGAGCTCTGACGTGAAGGCCTGGGAGCCCGGCAGGCAGAACACCGTCCCCGCCGTGGGACAGCCAGGGTGAGGCCGTCCCTGCAGCCGCGGCCGTGTGCTCCCTCTTGTGGCGGTGCGGCCCGGGGGACCCACCTGTAGGCCTGCAGCAGGAACATCTGGAACACATTTGTGAAGACCGTCTGGAGACTGTTCACCTGGAGCCACAGGGAAAGAGATGGAAGGAAGACCCTGGGATTCAAGTCCCCGTCTTGCCCTTTATCTTCCGGTCAAACGGAGTAAGATAGAGGACCAGCAACAAGAAACCATTGTCTCTCCAGGGAGATCCCGCCAGGTCCTCACTCACTGGGGGGCCCGGACTCCGCTGGGGCCGCCTGAGGGCACCAGCAGGAAGGGACAAGGGGGCGGCGCCCAGCCCGGCCCGGAGGACGTCCTGGGCCCCACGGCTCTGAAGCCTGAGCCAACCGAGGCCTCGGACCCCTACACCCTGTGAGGAAGGGCCCTGGGGCGAGGATGGTGGGGCCCGAGGGGCGTGGGGGCAAGGGGCCCTCGACACACACACACACACAACACACCATAACGGGACCCATGAACCACGCGAGCCTCACGGGGAACCTACGCCAGCGGTCTCCGCATCTGAAGTCTGCTGCCTATTGGCAGCGCGCTCACCTGCAGATCCAGGAACAGCCCGTGACACTTCAGCCGCAAGAGCGAGAAGAGCTTGCGCCGCATGCTCCTGCCGGCCTTGGCGCCCTGCTGGAAGGTGAGGCTCGCTCTGATGGAGGTCCGGGCGTAACTGCAACACGACGGCGGGCGTGAACCTCGCAAGTCCAGACACGCAGGCCACCCACCCCCACCATCCAACGCTGCTCTGATCACACCTCACATGAGGGTGTCCGCCCACACAACCAGGAGACGAAGGACGCCCCCCGACTCTGACACCCCCTCGGCCTGACCCCACCGACCAGCCGCGCAGTCACTGGTGGGAAATGTGGGCGTCAGGACGTGTGAGGAAAGGGCCCCGCTCACCACAACCGCGGGTGCCATGCCACTTACTGCCTGCACGTAGGCATCCACAACGAGCAGACGAGACAGTCTACACTCCAGTTGGGATCTTTTATATCAGCTTTAAACACTCTTATTTCGAAATAAGTTTTTCATTATATCACATATTCTTTGAAAACAACTTTAACGCAGAATAAGGCTTCTTCTCGGTGACATGTCACATCTACTCAGCTGTTTATGTCCGTTGTTTCGTTTCTGTGCTAAGGCACCCTACCCCGAGCACTTAAAACGGTCAAATAAAACCTCTGATCACGTCTCTGACTTTTCCTTCAGGACAGATTTCTAGAAGTGGAATTACTGGGAAAACGTCTGAACGTTTTAAGAACTTGAACACAAATTGGCTGCTTTCCAGAAAAGTCATCCCGTTTGCCACACCCTCAGAAATGAGTGAAGTGTCCTCGCCCGACTCTAGCGCCCGTGACGGGAGAGCGCAGAGGAACCGCCATCGTGAGGGAAATGGGGCCTCGGCCTGTTGTGGCAGAACTGGGCCTGGAGGATGGGGGGAGCTGGACCCCTGGGGAGGCTGAGCGGAGGCCTGAAGATACGGAGACAGAGCCGGGGAGCCGGGCAGGGAACGGGGTCAGAAAACAGAAGCATGGACACAGGGCTGCACAACAGCAGCAGGAGGCCAGAGACAGACAGACGCATCTGGACCACGCATGGAAAGGGCCTGCACCTGCCTCTCCCCTTTCAGAGCAAATTCCCGAAGAGCCTGGGAAATGGGACAAGTGTGGACCCGAGTGTCCAGGCCAGGGCAAATGGAATTACAACACAGGAGGGACGCCCGCCTTCCACCACGGCTCTGGAGTCTGTGCTATTCATTCATGAGCGAGCACAGGTTCCTCATCTGTGTCCGTCCTGAGTCCGTTCACGTCTGTCCAGGGCCTGAGGCTGGGCTGTGAGCTCCCAGGCTCAGAGGAAATGGCCTGTTAGGGGCTGAACTATGTCCCCCAAATTCATAGGGTGAAGCCCTGACCTCATGTCTGGAGATGGGGCCATTAAGAAGGTAACTGAGATTAGATGAGGTCATTATGGTAGGACCCTAATCCAGAGTGACAGGTGTCCTTCTAGAAAGAGGAGACACCAGAGATGCTCAAACACAGAGAGACGACCATGTGAAGACATGGGGACAAGATGCCGTCTACAAGCCGAAGAGAGAGGCCTCAGAAGGAACCAGCCCTGGCCACACCTGGATCTCGGACTTCCAGTCTCCAGAACTAAAAGGACATAAATTTCTGCTGCGTAAACTGCCCCATTTGTGGTATTTTCTATGGCAGCCTAAGCCGACTACAACAGGGGCCCATGGTATCACGCACAGAGCAGGCCCCACGTGCCACAGCCCTACTTCCCCAATGGATCAGAGGTGACCACAAATTCATAACGTCCGGTGAGGCCATGGATGGGCATTAAAGCATGTGCCCTGAAGACACTCATGTCCAGCAGGTCCTGAAATCTCTGGGTCCAGATCTCACTGCCTCCCCACGGAACATGCTGGTGCCCCCAAGTCTGCCATAGTCTTTTACCAAAAATCCCAGACAACTGCTCACCTAGCGAGTCCCCTCACTCCCACAGAAGGACGTGCTTCTGCCCTCCTCTGGACGGGAAGACAGGCCTCTGACCTTTCGGGGTCGCAGCCACCTGTGGCACACGGAAACAGGAACAGGACTGGACCGACCATGTCCACCTGCCGGGCGTGCTCACCTGGAGTAGTCGCAGAACACCTCCAGGGTCCGGGTGTCCAGCAGCAAGCCGCACCAGGGGAACAGGCAGTGGGCCGGCAGCTGGAGGGGGGCAGCGCCACCCAGGGCGCCGCCGTCCACAGGGAAGTTCACCACCGTCTTCCGCAAGTTTGCCACGCAGCCATACTCGGGTACACCTCTGACCAGTGTCCTGAAGCAGAGGGGCCACATCAGCCTCCAGGAGGAGAGGGAGGCCATCCGGGCATCTCGGAAGCACTCGTCCAGTGCTACATAAACCCAGAGAGGTAGCCGGGGAGCAGAGGGCTGGAGCGGGCAGGCACCAAGGAGAGTCAGACCAGTCCTGCACTGGCCTCCAGGTGCTTGTCGCCAAAGCGTTCTGGAGACTGGGTGCCAACGATCAGAGACCAGGGCCGGGGAAGGGCAGAGGCAGGCAGCAGGGCACGGGAGCATGGAGTCCCCACGGACCAGGGCTGGATCCTGAAGGATGTGCAGAAGCCTGGATGACCCTGTTCACAGGTGAGCAGTGAGCATAGGAGCCCGGCTGAGAACCGGGAGAGGCAGGGCTCAGAGGGCAGAGGCCAAGAGGTCACATCCTCTCTGCCATGGCCAGTTGACGTGTCCACTCGGTGCAGCCATGGTGCTCAGGTGTGCAAACTTGAGTCTGGGTGCAGCTGGGGTATTTCATAGACGTGGTCGACATCCACAATCAGCCGGCTTTAAGGTGCTTATTTTCCGCAGCGGGGCAGGCTCACCCATCAGTGCAGGGGCCCAAAGAGCAGAACTGGGGAGCCCCTCTGACTGCAGCATGAGCTCCCGCCCATCTGCCGCTTGCCCTATGGATTTCAGACTTGCTTAGCAGCCCCACTGTCGTGTGGGCCGATTCCTCGCAAAAAACTGCCTCCTGGATATGTCTATCTGCCCACAGTGGTCCGTCACCTGGCGGGGGGGGTACCCCGACTGACACACTCTGAGCCACCTCCCTCCCCACCACCCTCGGAGCAGCGCCGTCCCCCAGAATTTTCCACAATGGAGGTGACATTCTCTGTGCTGTCCCCTCTCGCAGTCACTGGCCACGTGTGGCTATTGAGCTCTCTGAATGTGGCTGGTGCCCCTGAGGACCCGGATTTGTCGTTTGAATAACTTTGACGAATTTACACTTGCACGGCGTCCTGCACTGCCGTGTGTGACATCGAACCCTCGAGCACGCAGCAGACTTCGCACTGGCCGAGCCCTGTGCAGTACCCCCGTGGGCAGACTCGGGGTGCAGGGACAGTGTACAGACGGGTGTCTCCAGAGACAGCCCAGCAACCAAAGCAAAGTGCCCCCAGGCGGTGACACTTCTTGAGGGTTCGGTTTTATAACCTTCTCCTCCCTTGGAACAAAATACTTTAAAACAAGCCCCCAGGCCCTGGGGCCCCCGAGAGCGACTGCGCTCTGCAGACCGCAGCTCTAAGGCGAGGATCCCACAGGCCTGACTTTGGTTTGAACAAAATGAACCTTAAGACCAACCCCCGCCATGCGATCCCCACGCCTCTTAACACATCGTTTTCAAGTCCAAATTCTCCGTTTTCTCCCAAGTGAGCTCCACAAAGAAAGTGCCTCCACGGCGGAAGCAGCAGACAAGCGCGCAGGGCTCCTCCTGTGTGTGTCCCTCCCAGCCACCTCCGGGTCTCAGCCCCAGGGCATGGGGATCCGCTGTCACTGCTCTCTCCACCGTCCAACGTGTTTCTGTGCCTGCGACTTCCAAGGAGCCTCCGTGGACCCCGCTCCGCCCGGCCCGCCGCCTGAGCCGTGCTCCTTCGGGAGGCACCTTCGACCTGATGCCATGCCGACGGCTCCAGGCTCCCACCAGCGACAGGAGGAGGCAACTGCACGCCCGGTTTCCCGGCACGGCACAACTGCGCACTCACCAGAGACGCTGGGATGCCGTGGGGAGCACGGGCGTGAGGCGAGAAGGACGTTATTATGTGAGTTACGTCAGCTGTACACGGGCCACAGAAGAGCCCGCAGAGACACACGCATGCGAGGGCCCTACCTGAGAAAGGCTCTCGCTTGTGTCAGGTGAGGGGTGACCAACAGGAAGTCATCCACCAGGCGCAGGAGCACCCTGAGAGGAGAGACGCCGAGAGGGGCTTCTTTCACACTTGGAACATCACGCCCTTCCTTGGGGGAGTGAATGGCGAGAAACTTAAACGTCTGAGTTCACAGGGACGAAAATGAAGTAACCTTCTCCGAAGAGGCTCCACTAAGACTTAAACCTCTTGTGGGATCCGGCACTGGCCGGGGGCGGACGAGCAGGGGCCCTGCGATCAGGCCGGGCTCCCCAGGCCCCTGGGCCCGTCCAACCAGAAGGCAGCCTCAGTCGGATGCCTGGGAAAACGCCCAGCACCCCGGCCGCACTAGAAGCCACTCATACCACGTCCCAGGCCCGCTTACTGCCTCCCGTGCGACTCTGCATGAAAAAAATGGTTGTAGTTCTGTCTGTCTCTAGAGGACCAGAGAGGCGAGTGGGTCGAAACAAACCAACACACACAGAAGGGGTCCGTTACCCGTCCCGCTGAATTCCGGAAAACAGTTTGTTCTCCATGTCTCCGTAGCACAAGCTGCAGAGGAGAGTGGACAGAATGGAGCCCTGGGGGATCCCCCGACACTGGATGTAGGACCTGGGGGGAGAGCGTGGTCAGAAGGGCGGGCAGGCCACAGCAGGCCTCACGGTCACATCACACACATGCATACGTGCGCAGACCACATGCACGCACCCACACACACACTCACATAGACACCCACACCATGCCCACCCGGGGGGAGTGCGAGTCGAGATCTGTCACTCTTTCCCACAAAGCCCTGCCTGTCCACACGTGGCACGACCCATTTTTATACATGTCACAGCAGGCCAAGAAGTGGGTGGTGCCTCTGGGGGAGGACTAGGGGGTCCCAGGTGTGGCCTTTTCCGTGGAGAAAGGTCTCTTCCAACTGGGGGTCTGTTTCCACGTGTGTGCAGGCACGTCCTCTGTCAGAGTCACCCTGCTGTGCACCGTGACGGTGTTTCTCCAGGACATGAACGTTATTTTATACTTCTAATGTAATTCTACTTTAATAAGTATCACAATCATTTATAACATAATAATAAACATAAATCCTTTAACTAAAAGGTTTCCAAACTTGGTGCACAGCTAATGATGACAGAGAAAGCGCCCGCTTCCAAGCTGACCTCTAACAACCTTCGCTGTGAGCCTGAGGCCCTCCGGACCACCACTCTCGTCAGACACACGCTAGAGTCCTCGTGCCGGGGCTCGCCCAGGAAGTCTGGGTTTGCTTGCACGGTTTAAAAAATTATCTGCTGGCATTTAAATGCCAAGGGACTTCTCGTAATCATGGGCACCTCGTTTCTGCCACACCAGCCAAGTGGCCACAGCACAGGGGGTCTTGAGAGGATGATGGGAGGTGGGGAGGACCCCCACTCACTTGCCCCCAATCCTGATGACGTGGTTGTGCACCAGGCGCAGGAAGAAATCGCAGAGGCTGCTGCCGGCCTCGTTCAGAGAGGAGCTCTGGGAAAGGACAGGAGACACGGGTGGGCAGCAAGCGGCAAGGGCGTGGCACAGACGGGCGCTCGCCCCACGCTGGACGCCGCCTTGGGGTCGCCCGTCGATCTGGCTGGGCTCTGACCCACAGCCACCGGCCCAGACAGCTCACGCGGTACCCCCGGTACACCGGCAGGGCCCCCGGTGGCCAAAGGAAAGTCGTCCGAGGTCTCAGAGCCTCACCAGGTGGCCGGGCTTGTCCCTAAACCAGTTCTGCAAAAAGCCACAGAGCTGCAAGGCCGACCCACCCCCAACGGCCCCGGCTCAGGGGAGCAGTCCCACTGATGCAAGCAAAACAGTTTCCCACTTGACAGATCAGCTCGAGGTGGGCCTACAGTCAAATCCAACTTGTCCTCCGAAAGAAAGGGGACACGCTTCTTTCTGGCTCAAGATGAAAACTGAGGGACAGGACGCCTCTAGCAAATCATGACAAAGCAGCTGGACGCAGCGGAAAACGTGGGGAGGAGGTGGGAAGAACAATTCAGCCAAACGCAGAAGCAGGGCTCGGGGCCCGGAGGGTAGTGTCCTCGGCCGCGTCCACAGCTCACTCCTCCCCTGCCCCCGTGGTCAGCTAAGTGCGCGTGGACACTTGTGCCCGACCCCCACTGACCTGCTCGATGACCACAGCGTCCCTCAGCGAGCTCTTCTCCTGCAGATGCTCCACAAACTGTCTCATGTAGGGCCGCAGGTCCGTGAAGGTAGACACCTGCCAGCGAACGGGAGAGGGCGTGGGGGGGTGGACGCCTCCCTCCCTGAGCCCACCCGGGACACCGAGAAGCAGACGTCACGGCACAGACGACCGAGTTGGGTCAGGAACAAAGCCAGGGAGGCTCCGCCGCGCAGCGTGTGTTTGGGAAAAGGAGAACAAAGGCATCGGGACCGGGAAAGTGCTACAAAGTCACAGGGGACGTCACCAATGGTCACCTGTGGTCACCTCCCCCATGACCACTATGACCACCCCATAAAACGCCCAAGAAAACTGCCTGGGGGCGCTGGAGAGGCAGGAAGCAGGCAGGCGTGGGGTCCCAGTCCTCGGGGTACATCCCACCTTCACCCCAACTTCCCCGAGGCCTGCCTATCTGCCGTGGGAGGGGGAGCCCAAGCAGAAAGTGGGAGGCTATCAGACTGAAGACAGTGGGGGTTCAGGGCCACCAATGCAGGTGGGATTCAGGGGCAGGTCTGGGAGGAGGGGCCGCAGAGGAAGGAGACCAGACAGTGTGGGATTTCTTGTCCAGCCCGCGCTGACCCTCAGCTTCAGGTGCTCTGGGGAGACTTGAAGCCGCGAGCTGATGGAGCGTGGTCGTTGCCGCCACCTGGGGCTGAGGGGCCTGGGCCCCCCGAGGGGAGTACACGGCCCTTGGGTGAGACGGCAGAAGGGCCACAGCCAGAGAAGGGGCAAAACACGGTCTAACACCAACCCCTGTGGGAGGTAAGAGCCGTCCACCACTCCACTCACGGGAGGAGAGGGCCACCCACCACTCCATCACAGTTGGGAAAACATCACTCTCTCTGGAGGAAAACGTCATGCAAAACCTGTACTTTAAGAATTTCTATTTACAAAGTCTGGATCTTGTGAAAAAATACCGAGGCGTATGAAGAACAGGCCCACGTCCCAGACCTCAAGTGAAACAGCAGAAACCCACCCGCAGTGAGTGGTTACCGAGTCACCGGGACTTAAAATCAGGAGAGATAACGCAGTCAATAGAACAAAGGAAAAGATGAGGAATTTAACCAGAGACCTGGAACCTGTGAGAAAATTCACATGGGATTTCCAGCACTGAGAAACAGGACAGTAGACCTTAAGAATTCAGTGAGTGGGCGTAACAGACAATTAGAGAGAGACGAGCTGAGTGAACTGGAAAACAAGTCTGTAGCAAAAGTCCAGATTTCAGCAGAGATGGAAAGAGATTAAAAATACAATGCACAGAATTAATCAAAATGGATCCCAGACGCGAATGTGAAGCTGAGACAATGAACGTTCTAAAAGAAAACGCAGAAGAGTGTCGTCACGACGTCGGGGCAGGCGGGTGTATCCGACAGGACACAGCTTCAGCCAAAAAAGGCTGAGAGGGGCCGGCCCAGTGGCATAGTGGTTAAGTTCGCGTGCTCTGCTTCAGCAGCCCAGGGTTCGCAGGTTCAGATCCCGGGCATGGACTCACACACAGGTCTTCAAGCCACGCTGTGGTGGCATCTCACATATAAAGTAGAGGAAGATGGGCACGGATGTTAGCTCAGGGCTAATCTTCCTCACAAAAAAAGAACAAAACGGCTGAGAAAGTGGACTTTACAAAGTTAAAAATCTCTGTTCATCAAGACTCCACCTGCGACGGAGAAGACAGACAAGCCAAGAAGGCATCTGCAGTATGCCAGCTGACAGGGGACCCGCATCCAGAACACGCACAGATCTCCCACTGGTCACCAACACAGGCAGCCAGCCCAGCACAGTGAGGAGGCGACCTGAACAGGCGTCTCACCAGAAAAGACCCACACGGCCCGTACACGGAAGGCGCTCGAGCTCCCCCACATCAGGAGACACAAATCACAGCTGTACACATGGCTCCGCACCCACCAGGACACCTGGGCTCCGACCAGAAGCGCAGACACTCGCAGGTGTCGTGAGCGTGAGTGTGACAGGCCCTCTCCTGAAGCACAGGGGAGTGTGATCTGGCACAGCCAGCCGGGGAAACTCTTTGGCCATTTATCCCCTAAAATTAAACAAAGCACAGAGTGACCCAGCAACTCTGACCCTGGAATCCGCCCACAGACACGAGAGCTTCTGTCCACCAAATGGCACCCCGCGGGAACGCCCACAGCGGTGTTGTTCAAACTCTCCAAACTTGGAAACAAATGCCCACCAGCAGCAGACAGCAGGACCCCACTGTGCCGCGTGCCCACGTTGGGACACCGCCCACAACGAGGACAGGCAAGAGCTGCTGCTCCCCGAGGCAGGCTGAATCTCAGACACGCTGTGCAGCGGAGGACGCCGGACGGGAGGGCGAGTTCCGCCCGATTTCAGGTTCACGGAAGTCGAGACCGGTGAGTGAGCCCCCGAGACGGAGTCAGAGCGGTGGGCGCCCTGGGGACGGGCAGGGAAAGTCCCTCGGGCCTGGTGACTTCTGTGTCTTGACGTGGTTGGCGGCTGCCATCTGTGTCCACACTCAGGATGTGCAAACCACACCAGCCTGAGCCCGGCCCCGGGGCTTCCCGTGTGTCTTTCCCGAGAATTTGTGGGGGAAGTCCCTCTCTTCTGCACCCTCCCCCACGGTGCTGCCTACAGGGACTGGGGGCACTCACGCTCCAACATGCTCGTGAGGATCAGTTGGAAACCCCCGCACGCTGATGGGGCCTCAGGCATGACCTGAACCCCTGTTGTCCTATTTCAGCCCCGCCGAGGCCCGAGGACCCTGGTCACTGTGGGGCCACTCAAGCAGGGATGGCAAGCGAGGCCCAGGTGTCCTGGCGAGGCGCCCTCTGGCCCTCTCCTCTCCCAGAGCCAGCACAGAGCCTGCCCACGGAGCACACTCAGCCCCTCTTCACAGCCACGGGCCAGGCATGGGCTCCTGGCGGCAGCTGTGGGAAAGCCACCTAAACGTGTGCACAGTTCTGCTGCCGCCGGCCTCCTTCTGCTCTGCACAAACCCGGTTTTCAGTCCCAGGGGCCCCGGGGCTGTGAAGGGACAGCAGGGGCAAGAGCCAGCTTGAAGAGACGATGAACGTAACATGAAGAAGAGTGAGGGCGATGGGGCACCTCCCAGCACTGGGAGTGGAGGGAGCACCACACAGTGCCCACGGAGGAGGACCAGGGCCTCAGGGGCGTGGACAGGCCACAGACACACCCGCACCAAACACACCTGCATCATGGACAGGCCACAGACACACCTGCACCAGACACACCTGTGCCACAGACACACCTGCACCAGACACACCTGCATTGTGGACACGCCACAGACACACCTGAACCAGACATGCCTGTGCCATGGACACACCTGCACCAGAAACGCCTGTGCCACTGACACACCTGCACCATACATGCCTGTGTCATGGACACACCATGGATACACCTGCACCAGACATGCCTGGGTCATGGACATGCCATAGACACACCTGCACCAGACACGCCTGTCCCACGGACACACCCCTGTGGGATCTTACGTGTCTCTTGAAGGACTTGCGGAAGTGTCCGTCCGCAGTTCTCCGGACCACGGCATACTGGCGCACACAGTACATGTTCTCTTGGGGCCTGATCACCTTGGCGATCACCTCCGCCAGCCTGTCCTGAGGGAGGGCGTCATATGCCCCCGTCACGTCCACCTATGGGGAGTGCAGATGCTAACATGCTCACCTCGGCCCCTGTGTCCCCGTGCCCTGGGGTTCTGCCCTGCTAAGCCTGCACCCCGACCTGCCCTGAGCAACACCTGGGGTGAACAGGACATGACGGGTAGGTCCCAAACTCCCTACCCACAGCCCCGTCCCAGCCACACATGCCTGTTGTGCCATGGGGCTCTGATGGAGACACCCCCATCCCTGACTCTGAGCACCCCAGGGTGGGCCTGCGTCCCTCTCTCTGAGCTGCAGGCTGATGACCAGGAGGCCCCTGGCAGATGACCAGGGCACTAAGGTACCCAGGCACTGGGAGCTGGGCCAGGTATGTGTCTTTCTCTGAAAGGGGATCCCCCGTGCTCTGAGCAGGCGGCAGTGTCAGATCCTCCCCACAAACAGGAGCCCTCCGTGGAGTCAGGCACAGGGTCATGGAGCCCACGCCAGCAGGGAAGGCCCAAAGCTTCTGTCCCCAGGGGCCGGACACCTCCATATGGAGATGGGGTCGTCTGCCCTCCCTGCTCCCAAGAGAATCTATGGGACACAGATGCAGCTCCTCCAAGGGGCACCTCATTCGGGCAGACACGGGGGTCCTGAAGAAGGCCAGCCACTCCCCACACCCAACCGGGGCCCAGGATGCGGGGTCACCCACTGTGGGGAGCTCCCAATGCCCAGCTGGTTCACCTGGGGGTGGGGCAGGGATGGGGACCAGAGCCAGGAGCCCACCTTGACAAAGTACAGCGGAGGCGTTGGGTCCTGGGCCCGCACGCGGAGCACGAAGGCACGCCAGGCCCTGTAGATGTCGTCCAGGCCCAGCACAGAGGCCCCCAGGAGGCCGGGGCGCCGCGCCCGCTCATAGTTCAGAACGCCGAACAGCGTCTTCACCTTCGAGATGAGATGCTGGGCCTGCAGGGGCCAGCGCAGGAAGGGGCAGCATCGTCAGAGGGTCCCCCACCCCACCCACGGGGCTCCAGGGACGAGAGGCAGCAGCCTGCCTCTGCGCCTGCCCCTGACGCCTCCCCCTGCTCGCCCCGCTTCCCTCAGACTCTGGAAGGGCCAGAATGCCCCCAGACCCCAGGGTCTCCCCAGGGACCCATTGTTGGATCTCAGAAACTCTATAGGAAAAACGAAAATTAGCTACACGCGTGAGCACCTCTACTCACCCATCCCCCCACCACAGACGAGGAGGGATCTGCCTCCTGGAGACCCCACCCCACTAGAGACGAGGACTTCCATCTTCACTCAAGACCAAACTAGGTCTCCAGTCGACATCGATAGCTTCGTTTCCTCATTTGGGGGGGCATCGTGAATGACGAAATCACCCCAAACACTAGAGGGAGGCACTCAGGAGAGGTCAGAGCCACTGGGACACAGAGACGCCGTGGTGGTTGCATGGAAGGAGCCACGGGGGGCTAACCATGGGCGCGAGGTCCTACGGGGGGGTCCTCGGAACCCTGGTGGGCTGGTGACAGCTGAACGGTCTGGTGCTACCTGTCACCGGCTCTCGGAAAGCACGCAGCGGCCCCGCGCTACGGCAGGACCACAGGCACCGTGTGAGTCCCGCATGTCACAGGCTGTGTCACGAGAACTCTGGATTCTCAGAGCACATCGACCAGCTTCTAGGCCGAGCTCCTTCTCTGGACCCGGGAACACGCCCCATCCACGCGCTCTGCCCTCCCACAGCCCGAGATGCTGCTGGCTCTAGCCCTGTGGCTGGGAGCCCTCCTCCAGGCTGTCTGTATACGTTCACACCAAACCTGGGGTTTAAATGCACTTCACTCAAAAGTGAAACAAAAGCGGTGACCTTCTTGGGTTGATCTCCATAATATATAAAGAACTCACACAACTGAACAACAAAAAAACAAACAACCCGATCAAAAAATAGGCAGAGGAAATGAACAGACACTTCTCTAAGGAAGATATACAGATGGCCAATAGGCACATGAA